>CM040926.1:26315568-26740568 GCA_023029165.1 Gobiocypris rarus | reverse complement strand
GCATATATAAGCCCCCCTTGCTACACTCCCACCTTCCTTTGCTCCTCTCTCTCTTTGTTGCTCTAGCACAGCATTAATATGGTGAATAGGCACTTCAGGGTTATTTGGGAGCTTTTCAGGGAAGTGTAAGCAAAGGGGAGAAGGAATAATGAGGTGTGGTGGCACAAAACAGACTAAATGAAGAGATAAGACAAGATTATTATTGTGGAAATGGCAAAGTCAGCAAACCTCCTTTAGGGTTCTGCATAAATCTAAAATTACAGAATTATAAAATTACGAGAAGCAGCATTGGAGTCTAATGCGCCAACCAGTTTGTGAATCATTACTTTTTATCACTACATTTTTTTCTCCTAAAATATTTTTTTAAATCAATGCATGCACATGCTGTGAATGCTTTGAATTTCAAAGATTTGCAAGTGCTGAATTATTTGTGGAAGAAAACTCAAATGCTATGAATTTATTCATCCCAAAATAATCATGCATATTCATGAGTCCCGTCTGCATAATATTTTTGGGGGGAGGGGCAGACACAATAGTGGGTACATGGCAAATCTGGTGTCTGATATCATTTGTGACATTTTCTCTGTGGAAAATCTTGGTCCGTTTTAGACTGTCTTTTCTCCCCAGAATCATAATGATAAAGTTTCATTTCTAAATTAGACCATTTACAAGTTACGTAAATACATATAATGAAAGCTCCCTAAAACCTGTGGCCCATGTGAACGGGAGATAAGCAGGGCGAACATCAGCCTCCAGCAGCAGGTAGTCTGTATTGAGGACAGCAGACATCACCCCTCCTCTGTACACACACACACACACACACACACACACACACACACACACACACACACACACACACACACACACACACACACACACACACACTCTCTCTCTCATTCTGAGCTCTGAGGAGGCAAAGACTTCAAAAGTTTATTCTACTGAAAAATAGCCTGCATTTCTGAATGTTATTACAGAAAAAGAATGGGTTTACACACAGTTATGCTGTGGAAGCAGAAATGTTTGTCTGTAATAAAGGCACCTCAGGGAATTGCTTGTGTTTGTAAATGCGGTGAAATGGTTGGCATATGATTCCACACATTGTTCTGTAAGATATTTTTACTGCAATTGATTTCATTTTCATGGTTTACTTTCTTCCATTAGAACATTTTTGTGTTCCTTTCTTTTTTTTCTTTTCCTGTTTTACTTCCTTCAGTCCCCTAATCTTTTTTTTTTTTACTTCCCTTCCCTTCCCTTCTTATTTTACCCTTTCTAATCCTGATTGATATCTTTTCCCTCTTCTTTCTCTGTTTCCTTTTTATTTCCTTGTCCTGTTTTATTTTTTCCCTTTCCTCTTTCATTTGCCCTTTCTTTCCTGTATCACTTCTTTGGCTTTTATTCTACTTTCCCTCACTTCCCTTTCCTTTTCCTTTTCTTTTCCTTACTCCCTTCCATTTTCTTTTCCTGTTTGTTTTCATTCTTTTTCTTTTCTTTTGCAACCAGTTTGTGATTTAGCATGATGCTTCAAATTACACCTGATAGAGAAAAAAATGGACCCATGTGGATCATTTTAGATGAGCTCTGCCAAAGGCAATCCATTTTTTTTTATGATTTTGGCAGTCTATTTCTGTTTATTAAATCAGAGAAAATGCCCTCCCTTGGGAAGTTTTGGGCTTTTGACCAACGGCTGAAATCAATCCCACAACTGAAACGGTATGATGAAATTGGACTCCCCACGAGGAGCAGGTTGGTCCAGGGAGATGTGGGTGAGATTTAGCTTTACTCTCATCTTTTTCCTCCTTTCTTCCCCCATTACACATCTCCTTTATCCTGGCAGGTTGTCAAGCAACCGTAAGTCGGCCGGGAAAAAGGGATGGAGGATGGAAAGAGAGGAGATTGGAGAGAGAGGAAACAGGCAGATAAAGAGCAATCTCCTTGGCTGGTTGTGAGGGTGTAGGTACACTCCAGATGGTGACCCAGAACTTGATGGGCTACTGTGGAAATAACACTCTCAGGCTCATCAAGAGAATCAGAAATCACTCATAGTCCAATAAAAACCCTCTTTCTCTCAGCCAAAGCCACCTCCATCACAACAAGAACAGTTTTAGAGAATAAGATTCTGAGTAGCACCAATAAAGATTCTTCAGTTTGCTAGACATCTCTTTTAGGAACAACCAGTTCTTGAGGGATCTACTAGGAACATAACCATAAAAAGGTTCTTGAAAAATTAGAGTCCTGTTTAACATGTGCTTTTATGAGCTGTCGAATTCTATAGATAGCATTTGGAACCTTTTCGCTGCATGAAGGCATAGTTGCATTAAACTTTAAAGGTGTCATGAACTGGCTTTAAAAAAATGTTTTTACATTCAAAAACATCATATTGATTAAGTAATAGGCTATTTTCTACACTGGATTTGAGGCTTTCTCCTGATCGCTGGGTTTGGATAAGATTTACATATTTAATGAGCTTCAGCTCCCCTGTCAGTTCAGTTCACATTAGGGAGGGATCGTTTTGAAAGCGGCAACCAGAATGATTCTCTCGATCACAGGGCTCGTAAACGTCTTTATCAAACAAACAGTGATTTATTTCTCATCCACCCGAGATTGATTGGAATATTATTTCTGTATTACATGGCCCGCCCGAATGGTCGATAAGCACGAACCGCACACGCACACACACACACACACACACACACACACACACACACACACACACAACACACACACACGCAAGTGCGCGCACGGATCAAGAAAATAATATTATTTCACTATTTGAGATTCATAGGCCTGCCCACCATTACATATAAAAAAGACGTTTTACTCACATAAGTTTGTTGCACCATTCCTGTCGAATCCAATATAGAAGGCACAACACTGTGTCTGCAAATCCAGCACAGAAGCACGCATACATATTCATCAGATGAGTTGCGTTTCTTTTTCCCATGACGTCATTGGATTCCAGCTCTCGTTTTCTGGGCCTGGTGTCTATAAAAGCTTTTCTTTGACTAACAAGGACGTTTTCAGCTCTGAAACTTACAGAATATTCTTATATAATGATGAACTTTGATATATCAAGGGCTCAAGGGAAAGTTGGTTTCTCAATTCATCACCCCTTTAAGTTTTTTAGAACTAATATACTTACAGTTATGCATGATTTATTTATTATGCATTATAATATACTGTATATTTCCTCGTCAGTCTAAAAATGCTGAAGAACAAAAATAGCTTTAAACAAATCATAGGAGTTCAGAAGGGGAGATTCACATTACTTGCTTTTAGAAACCTAATAAGCTGTCATACGCCATGTGTGTAAAAATAGTAATTAATAAAATTAGCAGATATAAACTTTATTCAGTCACAGCTGATTATGTTTGACCACTCTGCTTTACTTTGACCTAATTATTTATCTTATTAAAAGATACAGTAAAATGTAAAGGACGTAAAGGGCCCTATCATACGCCCAGTGCAATGCGACGCAAGTGTATTTTGCTAGTTTCAGCCCGACGCAGTTAGCATTTTCACGTCCAGCGCCACGTTGTTTAAATAGCAAATGCACTCGTGCCCATGGGCATGCTGGTCTGAAAACGAGGCGTGTTTTTGGCGTTGCTATTTTGAGGCAACTGAAATCAACTGCGCCATTGACCAACAAAAACCCGGTCTAAAGTCAATAGTGCAGTAGTTTTTGTGTTATTTAAAGGGCATGTTAGTAATATGCACCTATAAGTGGGTACATAACACACGTAGATTCTTGCACACACAGGGACGCTCAATAGCACACAAATATTTTTAAATATAAAAAATTAAAGGATTCCTCTCTAGAAAGCGTCAGTCTTTCCACTTGCAAATTCATCCATGTAAATAGTGAATCCATCATTGTGCAAGTACAACTGGCTTTTAAATGGAATGGGACATGAGACTCTGATTGGTTCTGATTGCATGTTATTCCCGTGACTCATTAAAAGTAGGTACAACCCTTGCACCATGCACCTGGCGCACCAACCGTTTTTTTCATCGTTAAACTAGCAAAAGTGGATTCAGACATGCCCTAAGTGAACCTGCTTCAGACCATGTGCTCAGAGAGTTCAAATAGGGCCCAGAGACAAGAAGATTTAAGCTCATCTCAGTAGCCCACGCCAACACATTTCTCTCTGCTTTTGGATGGATTTTCTATGGATTTCTGTGTTGATTTTTATTTAAAAAAGGTGTTTGTAAAAAGATGAGAATTTGATGCTAATATAGGCTTATAATACTCATAATTAACAGCACTGTCCATGCCTTACCATCAAATGCACAATCACATCTGTTTTTCAGCTGTGCCTCTGGCCCCATGGGATATCCAAGTTTAAATAATCTAGTCTTAATCCATATCACCTCACTAAGCTTTACATAATCAAGTGAAATCTGCATGTTGCAACCCCGTTCGCCCCCGCTGTGGTATAGGTCACATGTACGTTGCATTAATATGTGCATTGCCGTCCTGTTCCTTAAGAGATGCGCTACATTTGTGTGACCAGAATCCTAATAATTAGCTTGCGCCTTACAGATTAAGCCACCTGTAGTCAGTGCACATGGCATTTGGAAGGTGACTTCTGATTTTGTGATTTCTATTTTGTCCTCTGTGCTGTCTGTTTGCATGATAATGTGATGTAGTTTGTCTTCTAGGCAAGAGAGAGATTGATGTGATCATTAAGTGAACATTAAACATAAGGTGAAATCTCTTTAAATTACTGAATCAGAAAAATATTTTAGTTAGCTATTAGTTTTATACACAGTAAGATTTTAACTTTATTAATCAGAGATGACCATAGAATGTTCTTTACACATTGTATCAATTAACTTTACTGTTTATTTGAACAAAATTATGAAATTATTCACCAGTTTAAATGTTGTTAACACCAAGTGTTAAAAGCAACAAGATTCTATTTACACTAAGTGAAAATTACATATTTTCTTAATGCTAGATTATATTTACACTAAGTGCAAATGGCATACTAAGTGCAAATAGTGATTTATTATATTTACACCATATAAAAGTAGCAGTTATTTGCAATATGTGTAAATAGTAATTATATTTATACTTTATTTTGACAGATACTTACTATTTGTATTGTACAGTATTGTACATTAACAGGATGCAATAATAACATAGAGAGTAAATTATTATATTTATTAAAAAATTTTAATGGATGCCGCCTTAATGGGACAATAAAAGCCCTCCCTACACCAACACCTACCCCTAACCCTACCCAATAAATGCTTTTATTATTATTATTAAACATTTCGTTAGGCACTTTATTTCATTTTCTTAATTTTTTATTGAAAGTATATGCATTTCTGATGTGATCTGTGATGAGAAACAGGATAAGAGCGAGCTCTGCAAAAGGTGGATTCGAACCCAGGTCAATCGCGTCAAAACCAAGATCCTTCAGCCTAATGCTTTACTGATTGCGTCACTGAAGCGCATATTTTTTTATCTTGTTTGGCCCAATCAGGCATTGTTAGGCGGAGCTAGTGCAAATAGCACTTGTCAACATGGCACGCTATTTGCACTTGGTGTGAATAGACACTCTGTTAAAGGTTTGGGGAAGGTGAGATTTTTAAGTCTGTTATGCTCACAAAGGCTGCATTTATTTAATCAAAAATACAGTAAAACCAGTAATATTGTGAAATATTACAATATTTTAATATATTTTAAAATACAATTTATTCCTGTGATGGCAAAGCCATTTTTAATGAAAACATAAAAATGCAATATTATATTCAGCTATTAAATCCATCCTGTGTCTGTCTTCATGCAGTGAGAATGTTTCGACTTTTGTTTACCATGTCTCAATCACAGAATAGGACTTATATTTATGCTCATAAATATCAACATAAGTTAGCTGATATGAAAACAATCATTTCAGTAGGCTATAATAATATGCAGGGACCATTATAGTTTAGGTAGAGCAACAACTACACCCACAGCAAGCATCCACCTGCCATTTCATATCTCCCACCTGTTGGTAGATATACAAACTGAGATGAATTCTGAAGTGTTTGCATTTGAGAGAAAGCCAGGTTGGTATTGTAGTTGCTAAAAAAGCAAAGTGGTTCCTCATCTGTGTGTTTTTGTGCAGCATATAGAGAACGTGAAGAAAGACTAAAAGAACCCATTGAAGTGAAACAAAATAAACAGTGTCTTCTGAAGGGTTGTATATTCATTGAAGCAACTGAGGTATAGAGGACCCTGTAGAGTCGAGGCAAGTTCACGACCATCTTAGAATAGGAGGGCACAAAGAAAAAGTGAAATAAAAAGTAGGACTGAGAGCACCTATTCACTCTGCTACATCCTTATTATTGCTGTAGACTCATCTTGAATTATTGAACGCTTCAGAGCTTATGATTGCACTCAGATGCACTCAGAGGCTGAACAATTGACTCAGCCTTGACTTGTTGGGGTTACTTACAGCAATTTACTTGTTTATCTTGCATTATCGATTGTTAAGGATATAAACAAGTGTGTGTACTAAGATAACTTTGACAACTTTAAGTATTAACCCTCATTTTATGTTGATAATGAATTTACTTGTTTTATGTTTGAGGTACCAGTGACCATATTCATTTAGAAATAAACCCTAAAGCTTCAATGTGCAGTTTGTTTTGAGCTGTCAAAATTGTATTATGGTCTCTGAGAGCCCAAACAGAAAATGCACAAACAGTTTTCAGTTCATTCAGTATGTCCCTTTTACTCACCATTTTGTTAATAGATCTTCAAAGTAAAAGTCTTTACTCCTTCCAGCTGATTCTTATCACCAGAGCTGCTTAAAACCTGCTGCTTTCTCCACGGATCTATTTAAAAATCATTAGGATGCTCTTCGGCAGTTTTCTACTGACACTTATGTTAATCAGTGCTGTTAATGTAACCCTATTTAGATGCTGAGATGACACAGGAGGCTTACAGCCACTGATGGTGACGTCTCATTGACTTTTGCAGGCCTGTGTCCTTCTTTCTTTAACCCAATAACCCTGGGTTGGACAGCCAGGATTGTTTTCATTTGGAAATTATGCATGCAGCTGTTGATGATAGTTCACACACAATCAAACGCACACGCTATGACACACTCTACGTTAGCGATGTGACCTCTTGTGGAAATAAAGGGTGAGAGAGTTGTTCGTATGCTGGGTTGTTCTCATCTTATCTGCATTTGCGTTATCAATGAAGAAGCAGTCTGGGTAAAAGTCAGAGTGATAAGCAGCAGCATATAGAGAAATAGGAAGGCAGCAAGGGCACGTCCAAATTAATTTTGATCACTCAGATGCCTGAATTTTTTATGTAACAGATGTATATTACTATTCAAATGTTTGGGGTCAAATGTTTTCTGGTAACACTTAAGCATGCATATTACTAGGATATTGGCTGTTTATTAGTACTTATAAATCACATACTTTATTCTGCATGACCATATTCTACACCCCCCAATCCTACCAAATCCAACCCAGTACCTAAACTTAACAACTACCTTACTAACTAATAATAAGCAGTAATTAAGAGTATATTGAGCAAAAATCCTAGTTACAGTTAATAGCGAGGATTGGACCCTAAAGTGTGACCAAAAATGTATTTCAAATAAACTCCAAAAATGTATTGTATAAAAATGTATTTTCACATTTATATTTCATTTAGCAGATGCTTTAGTCAAAAGTGACTTACAAATGAGCAATGCAATCAGTGATTCATCTTATACACTCACCTAAAGGATTATTAGGAACACCATACTAATACTGTATTTGACCAATTCGCCTTCAGAACTGCCTTAATTCTACGTGGCATTGATTCAACAAGGTGCTGAAAGCATTCTTTAGAAATGTTGGCCCATATTGATAGGATAGCATCTTGCAGTTGATGGAGATTTGTGGGATGCACATCCAGGGCACGAAGCTCCCATTCCACCACATCCCAAAGATGCTCTATTGGGTTGAGATCTGGTGCCTGTGGGGGCCATTTTAGTACAGTGAACTCATTGTCATGTTCAAGAAACCAATTTGAAATGATTCAAGCTTTGTGACATCTTTTGTAGCCATCAGAGGATACATGGTGGTCATAAAGGGATGGACATGGTCAGAAACAATGCTCAGGTAGGTCGTGGCATTTAAACAATGCCCAATTGGCATTAAGGGGCCTAAAGTGTGCCAAGAAAAAACCCCGGCCCACACCATTACACCACCACCACCAGCCTGCTCACACTGCCTTGTTGTGGTAACAAGGCATGATGGATCCATGTTCTCATTCTGTTTACGCCAAATTCTGATTCTACCATCTGAACGTCTCAACAGAAATCGAGACTCATCAGACCAGGCAACATTTTTCCAGTCTTCAACTGTCCAATTTTGGTGAGCTTGTGCAAATTGTAGCCTCTTTTTCCTATTTGTAGTGGAGTTGTTGTGGCTTCACAAATGCTTTGCTGCATACCTCGTTTGTAACGAGTGGTTATTTCAGTCAAAGTTGCTCTTCTATCAGCCGGCCCATTCTCCTCTGACCTCTTGCATCAACAAGGCATTTTCGCCCACAGGACTGCCGCATACTGGATGTTTTTCCCTTTTCATACCATTCTTTGTAAACCCTAGAAATGGTTGTGCAAATCCCAAATGGTTGTGCAAATGGTTGTGAAAATCCCATTAACTGAGCAGATTGTGAAATACTCAGACCGGCCCGTCCGGCACCAACAACCATGCCACGCTCAAAATTGCTTAAATCACCTTTCTTTCCCATTCTGACATTCAGTTTGGAGTTCAGGAGATTGTCTTGACCAGGACCACACCCCTAAATGCATTGAAGCAACTGCCATGTGATTGGTTGATTAGATAATTGCATTAATGAGAAATTGAAGTGTTCCTAATAATCCTTTAGGTGAGTGTATAGTGTGTGTGTGTGTGTGTGCCATTTTCTTTCATTTTTAATCAACTTCCCAGAAATAAGCATTTTAGTCTCCCAATATTTCTATACGTATATCTAAAGCTCATTTTAATTTGTTTTAGATCATTGTAGGACGTTACGTTGCCTGGAAGCCCATTGACTGGGTAGCTGCCTTAGAACAACCAGAGTTTTAATTTTGAACTAGCGGTGACCCGATGTATCTTTCACACTCATTTCTGTTCTGCCACATATTTATACTAGAAACAGTATGATATTTGCCATGGTATTTGACAGTGTACTTTGAATATGTTCGCTGGCCTGAGGTTGTTCTAATATAAATAATGAATGACTAAAATATAGGAAGCTGATGATAAGTTGATCGTCAGACAGATTTTATTGCATTTATCAAGTCATGCTTGAAATGTTGTTGTGCAGGTTTTGTTGTGGTATTTGAGGAAGCATCATCATGTAATGAATTCCATTCATGTCCATCTGTAATAATTACTTAACATCTGTCAAAGCTCCACAATTATCTTTCTTTATTGAGAAATACACAGTGAATGGAACAAATAGTTCTGTGTGTGTGTGTGTGTGTGTGTGTGTGCCGCACCATCTGGAATAAAGGTGTTCACAAGCATGCTGGTGCGCTAAGGGAAGCTGTTAGATAACCACGCCCTAACAGACAGAAGATTCATATGATCCTTCAAGAGCCCATTTAATCATTCGCTCTGCTGATAAGAGCCCAACTTTTACACCGCACCTCTAAACCGAGTAATGACACGTGGTGCATCTAATTATAACACACCTTTTAAAACCTTATCAAGGTTAAATGGGTTTATAAGATGTACACAGATGTTTATAATTTTGATTAATTGCCTCAACTAATTCATATTTAATCTGTTTCGAAATCTCGTACATTCTCAAAAAGCTCTTGCGATTCACTGATGGTTAAACAGAAAATATCCAGGCTGGGAGATGCAGAACGTTTGAAATACGGGAAGATGTGCCTGCGTTGAGTTTGTCTTAGCATTTAATTATCAGCCCAGTGTATTTCTGTTCATTATCTTGACTGATTTCACCATCCAGATTCACAGTGTGCGCGTAAACAACGCTCTGAACAGCACCTCTGTTTGTTCATCATAGTCTTGCTTTAATCAAGCCAATCATTCATCAAGGGAATCGCAGAGTGATAAACTCAGCATGCGATCCCAGTCCAAACATGAAATGTTTATGAGGGCAGTGTCTCGCTACAGCAGCACAACAGTTAGAAATGGCCTCTGAATTAAAGCCTCTTTTCCTGGTCTGTAATGGCCTTTGTGTCACACACACACAGGCTTTTGTCACTATGACAGAAAACTCTGTGGTTGTAACGTTCATGATAGTAAGTAGTCATTTAGCAGGTGCTTTAAGAGCGACATACATTACAGGAACAATCCTGCTGGAGCAAGCTGAGGTTAAGTGCCTTGCTCAAGGGCACAGCGGCAGTAGCTCATGGATCACCACTTGCATGAATCAAACTTCCTTTTAGTTACCAGGGCTGCGTTTCCCAAAAACATTGTGAGAGAACATGGGTGGCAACTTTTGGAAAGGGCAGACCAGGTAATTTCTGTACAGTATAAATACAATTTCTGTAAACATAAATTAAATACAGTTATCAGTCTGCACTGCATCAATTATAAATTAAATTCAGATTAAAGGGGTCATGAACTGGCTTTTTTATATACAGTGGGTACGGAAAGTATTCAGACCCCCTTCAATTTTTCACTTTGTTATATTGCAGCCATTTGCTTTTTCTCATTTATGTACACACAGCACCCCATATTGACAGAAAAACACAGAATTGTTGACAATTTTGCAGATTTATTAAAAAAGAAAAACTGAAATATCACATGGTCCTAAGTATTCAGACCCTTTGCTGTGACACTCATATATTTAACTGTCCATTTCTTCTGATCATCCTTGAGATGGTTCTACATCTTCATTTGAGTCCAGCTGTGTTTGATTATACTGATTGTACTTGATTGGGGAAGCCACACACCTGTCTATATAAGACCTTACAGCTCACAGTGCATGTCAGAGCAAATGAGAATCATGAGGTCAAAGGAACTGCCTGAAGAGCTCAGAGACAGAATTGTGGCAAGGCACAGATATGGCCATGGTTACAAAAAAAATTCTGCTGCACTTAAGGTTCCTAAGAGCACAGTGGCCTCCATAATCCTTAAATGGAAGATGTTTGGGACGACCAGAACCCTTCTTAGAGCTGGCCGTCCAGCCAAACTGAGCTTTCAGGGGAGAAGAGCCTTGGTGAGAGAGGTAGAGAAGAACCCAAAGATCACTGTGGCTGAGCTCCAGAGATGCAGTCGGGAGATGGGAGTAAGTTGTAGAAAGTCAACCATCACTGCAGCCCTCCACCAGTCGGGGCTTTATGGCAGTGTGGCCCAACGGAAGCCTCTCCTCAGTGCAAGACACATGAAAAGTGATGCTAAAAAACACCCGAAGGACTCCAAGATGGTGAGAAATAAGATTCTCTGGTCTGATGAGACCAAGATAGAACCTTTTGTCCTTAAGTCTAAGTGGTATGTGTGGAGACAACCAGGCACTGCTCATCACCTAGCCAATACAGTCCCAACAGTGAAGCGTGGTGGTGGCAGCATCATGCTGTGTTTTTTTTTTTTTTTTCAGTTGCAGGGACAGGACGACTGGTTGCAATCGAGGTAAAGATGAATGCGGCCAAGTACAGGGATATCCTGGACAAAAACCTTCTCCAGAATGCTCTAGACCTCAGACTGGCCCGAAGGTTCACCTTCCAACAAGAAAATTGTCCTTATTTGCCTCTGAGCTCCCTCATGAGAGGACTTCGAGACTCCACTCACTCCTCCCATGTCACTCGTTCGTCCACCTCGCCACAGCTGTATTAGATCAAAAGGGTGCTTCTACTAAATACTGAGCAAAGGGTCTGAATACTTAGGACCATGTGATATTTCAGTTTTCCTTTTTTAATAAATCTGCAAAAATTTCAACAATTCTGTGTTTTTCTGTCAATATGGGGTGCTGTGTGTACATTCATAAGAAAAAAAGGAACTTAAATGATTTTAGCAAATGGCTGCAATATAACGTAAGTGTGAAAAATGTAAGGGTGTCTGAATAGTTTCCGTACCCACTGTATATGTACTGTTGTCTGAGGTCAACTTATGACGTTTGTGTGGTTTTTATATTAAAAAACATCATAATGAATAAGTAATGGGTTATTTTCTACCCTGGTTTTGAGCCTAGCTCTTGAAACGCTCTGTTTTTATGGGTGTGCCGCATTGAAGACTTGGAAGTAAATGCCCACTGCTATGATTGGATAACAGTTTTGCATTTTAAAATGCGCTTAGGCTCCGCTGTCAGTACACGTGAGGAATTGCTTTAAAAACTTCCAATGTGGAATGATTTGCCCACAGAACTTGCAAAATCTCTTTATCAAACACAAACAATGATTTATCTTGTATCCACCTGCAATTAATTGAAATGTTATTTTTTTATTACTTGGCCTGCCCGATCGACGGATATAACCGCAAATGGTGCATAACTAACCTACACACACACGCGTGTGCGCGCCCACAAGGCAAGTACGTGTACCAGCAAAACTTCCTTGCAGACAAATCAACATGAAGAAAGGAATGTCATTTCACTATTTAAGATGTGCGAGCCCTGGCCCATACATGTTCAAGTCTGATCACGAATTGCAGAACAATTAACCAACAACACCTCAAATACAAAGGATAATCCAGAAAGGATACACAGAACATTCGCAGATCTTGCTGAGCCAGCTGTCAATAAAAGCTTTTCTTTGACTAAGGAAGTTTTCAGCGCCAAACTTACAGGATATTCATATTTTACCATGACCTTTTATATATCAAAAGCTCAAGGAAAAGTTGATTTCTCAATTCATGACCCCTTTAATCCTTAATAAATCTATAAAAGTTCTTTAGTCAAGATAAGAGGAGCAGTGAGTCATTTTCTCTGTTCTTTGATTAACATTAATGACAGACAGCATTAGTGGCTGCCGGTGCTGCACATGAAGCGGATTTGACACAAATCTCATTCTCACAACTCTTTACATTCATTTCAGACTTTATTTAACTAATTTAAGACTGCTTTTATGAGGATACTCGACAAAACTGACGTTTTGGCATAATTGTGTAAGTGGGAAAGCAAACTTGATTCTGGCCCGCTGTCAGTGCGCACTATACTGCTGCGCGACTTTCTGTAAGTTGAGTGTGGCATATAGACAGGACATTCCCAGACAGCGTGTTCTCTTTTGACTGAATAAGAGAGTGATCATTTAATGTAAAGCTAGTCGAAGGATGACAAAAATTATATTATATTAATTATATTAACATAAACTGGGACTGTGGATATACATATATATTGCCAAAAGTATTTGGACATCCATCCAAATCATTGAATTTAGGTGTTCCAATCACTTCCATGGCCAAAGGTATAAAATCTAGCACCTAGGCATGCAGACTGCATCTACAAACATTTGTGAAAGAATGGGTCGCTCTCAGGAGCTCAGTGAATTCAAGCGTGGTACCGTGATAGGTTGCCACCTGTGCAATAAGTCCATTCGTGAAATTTCCTCACTACTAAATAGTAATACTAAATACTAAATATTCTGTGGTCAACTGTTAGTGATATTATAACAAAGTGGAAGCAATTGGGAATAATAGCAACTCAGCCACGAAGTGGTGGGCCACGTAAAATCACAGAGTGGGGTCAGCGCATGCTGAGGCGCGCAGTGTGCAGAAGTTTCTAACTTTCTGCAGAGCCAATAGCTACAGACCTCAAAACTTTGTGTGGCCTTCAGATATTTAGATGAGCTCAAGAACAGTGCGTAGAGAGCTTCATGGAATAGGTTTCCATGGCCGAGCAACTGCATCCAAGCCTTACATCACCAAGTGCAATGGCACACTGTGAGAATGGTATGTCATTAAAGTTCATGTGATTGTAAAGGCAGGCATCCCAAAACTTTTGGCAATATAGTGTAGGTAAATTATTGATTGTAGGTAAATAATAAAGATGTCAATTGACTTCAGAATGGTATTGATGCAGTCTGTCTTGGCTTTTAACCAAGATCTTACTGGAGTCATGTCATACAATCTAACAACAACAATAATAAAAGACAGAAAAATATTGAATGTTGGGCAAATTTGCAGGCACAGATTCGTTGTGGTCCAGCTTAGTGTTGTTAGAAAGCTGAGGTCAACACATTTCAAACGTACTTATATGATTCCACCGTGCACATACAGTATGTACATCTGTGACCATTGTGACAGAGTTTCTCAGAGCTCAGGGATTGATTTCAGATCAGAGTCTTTGGCTGTAATCCGCACACAAGCGTGCCGAGCTCTGCCACAACTGCAGCTGAACTCAGGGTTTGTCTTTACTGCCCATAAACTGTTCATCTTGTGTTAACCTTGATGTGATGATTCTCTCCCTCGAGATAAACATCACAAAGCCAGTCCACACCAATATGGCATCAAGTCTGTCCTGCTATCAATCTCAGAGAGGGGTTATCTGTGGAGGAGAGCTCAGCTGCCTCATTCTTCTCCATCTGATGTCTACCTCACTGCACTTATAGTCTCCATCACGCACTTAAAGGATAATGAGAATTTTTTTTTTCACCATACTTCTCAGCTTGTGAGGACCACAGAGAGAGAGACAAGTATTTAGTAGAATCTTTAAGGCATTTTCATTGTATTCTTGCTATTTGTCTCTGAATTTTGTGTGACATCATGGACAAAAGCAGAGGAATGAATACATTTATCTGTCCAGTGTTTGATACATTATCTTTTGTAGCATGAAATAGAAAAAGCATGTTCTTACACTGTGTTTTGGCCATGCAGCAAATATTCATCCTCTTGTAATTTGTCCTTTCACACTGACAGTGAAAAATTAAACACAATCCAGACATATGAAGTTTACAGCAAAGAGGAGAAGGATTTTGCACCAATGATATTTCACAGTTTAGAATAATATGAGAGATTGTATTGCTTGTCGCATTTTCATGCTGCACGTGTTATATGTCAAGTCATTGTATTGGTAAAGTATTTGTCTTAAAGTGAAAGTGTTTTAAAAAATATATTTTAATACTTTTTCTTTTTTTAATTTATTCAGCGACTGCTATAAGTAATATTACTCCTGTGTCTTTTGTGTAATAAGGCACTGCAGCTATGCCAACTCATAGACCGTCTGCCAGTGTGCTGAATAAAGTCAGATGAACTAATTATCTCTTCCAGACTTCATGCTTAAGAGCGAAGAAGGCCCTGCTCTCAGACTCCAACAGAGAGACGATAAACTTCACAATTACACACACAAACACACACAGATTCATCTGTGGGATCATTGGTGCACAGTTCTTGGATATTAGAGAGATCTTTCTCTCTGTATACTCGTAAATAGCTTTCTTCCTTTTAACTGTGGCTGATTATCTTCCATCAGTGAGTGCAAGATGGCTGGTTTTGTTGGGTGAGAAAGGATCTTGTACTCGGGGGAATGGATTCAGAATAAACATGCTAATCAGATTAATTCATTTGACCTTGTACTCTTTGTCTGCAGGGTTAGAGTTCCCTGCCAAGTCATGTCTATTTTCAAATGCCTCATTTCCCTCCCCTCTACTTTCCTCTCTGTCTTTTTTTCCCATCATGATCTGTTAATTATATGGTCATTGTCTGGTGTATGTAAGTACATTGTGCTCAGCCATTCACAGTGGCCGGCCTGATTCATTCACACGAGGAAACAATGGTGCGGTGCACGTATAATCAGCTTTCTGCACTGGTGAGCTTTAATAGGTCAAACGCAGAGGGCGATGGGGACGTACCCAAAGCTTGTTCTGAAGAGTAAATAAAATACATTTTCACGGGTCTCATTAGCATAGCAGTGTGGATAATGTCATGAAGTTACAGTTGGGATGCAATATATTGGTTTTTGGTACTGGTTTTGGAGACTTTTTAAAAACGTATTGATGTTGATCGATATTAGGTATTTAATTGTCCAAACTAAGTTTCCCCATTTTTACATCTAGATTTAGATTAAATTACTTTAAGTTAAAAACACCTATCATTTATTAGTTAAATGTTTTTTTTTTTATCAAATCTCAAAATAAATGTCTATTTTTCATACCCGTTTTCATTCTTGCTCATAGCATGTATGTATGTGTATATATATATATATATATATATATATATATATATATATATATATATATATATATATGTGTATGTGTTTGGGAGTGTATATATATATATATATATATATATATATATATATATATATACTCTCACCTAAAGGATTATTAGGAACACCATACTAATACTGTGTTTGACCCCCTTTCGCCTTCAGAACTGCCTTAATTCTACGTGGCATTGATTCAACAAGGTGCTGAAAGCATTCTTTAGAAATGTTGGCCCATATTGATAGGATAGCATCTTACAGTTTATGGAGATTTGTGGGATGCACATCCAGGGCACGAAGCTCCCTTCCACCACATCCCAAAGATGCTCTATTAGGTTGAGATCTGGTGACTGTGGGGGCCATTTTAGTACAGTGAACTCATTGTCATGTTCAAGAAACCAATTTAAAATTATTCAAGATTTGTGACATGGTGCAATATCCTGCTGGAAGTAGCCATTAGAGGATGGGTACATGGTGGTCATAAAGGGTTGGACATGTTCAAAAACAATGCTCAGGTAGGCCGTGGCATTTAAACGATGCCCAATTGGCACTAAGGGGCCTAAAGTGTGTCAAGAAAACATCCCCCACATCATTACACCACCACCACCAGCCTGCACAGTGGTAACAAGGCATGATGGATCCATGTTCTCATTCTGTTTACGCCAAATTCTGACTCTACCATCTGAACGTCTCAACAGAAATCGAGACTCATCAGACCAGGCAACATTTTTCCAGTCTTCAATTGTCCAATTTTGGTGAGCTTGTGCAAATTGTAGCCTCTTTTTCCTATTTGTAGTGGAGTTGTTGTGGCTTCACAAATGCTTTGCTGCATACCTCGTTTGTAACGAGTGGTTATTTCAGTCAAAGTTGCTCTTCTGATGCAAGAAATTGAACAGGTGTTCCTAATAATCCTTTAGGTGAGTGTATATATATAATTAATAATAAAAATGAATCATCATAATTTTATTTATTTATAATTTAAAATAAATATTATTAATTTAATTGTAGACTGATCTGTATAGGCCAAATTTTTTATGTCAGTGAATCCCTAATTTCCAGGGTGAAATTGTTGCTACTAATATCAGTGTCATATTTTGATTCCCAGTGAATGCATGAACTGGGAAAAGTGCGTGTGTGTACATGTTTTTTTATCCCAGTGGAGACTTCAATCTGCATGCAAACAGACTTATGGGGACTAGTGTCAGCGTGGGGACCTAAATTGAGGTCCTCATGAGGAAACAAGCTTATAAATCATACAGAATTATTATTATTTATTTTTTTTTACATTTAATTTTTATGTAAAAATGCAGAACATTTTCTGTGATTGGTAGGTTTAGGGGTAGGGTTAGTGTAAGGGGATAGAATATACAGTTTGTACAGTATAAAATCATTACGTCTGTAGAGAGTTCCCACAAAGATAGTAAACCAGGCTGTGTGTGTGTGTGTGTGTGTGTGTGTGTGTGTGTGTGTGTGTGTGTGTGTGTGTGTGTGTGTGTGTGTGTGTGTGTGTGTGTGTGTGTGTGTGTGTGTGTGTGTGTGTGTGTGTGTGTGTGAGTGTGAGTGAGTGTGAGTGTGAGTGTGAGTGTGAGTGTGAGTGTGAGTGTGTGTGTGAGTGTGAGGTGTGTGTGTGTGTGTGTGTGTGTGTGTGTGTGTGTGTGTGTGTGTGTGTGTGTGTGTGTGTGTGTGTGTGTGTGTGTGTGTGTGTGTGAGTGTGTGTGTGTGTGTGTGTGTGTGTGTGTGTGTGTGTGTGAGTGTGAGTGTGTGAGTGTGTGTGTGTGTGTGTGTGTGTATATACACACATACAGTATCTGTTGAATTTATATTTAAATACAATGTAAAATAGGTCAAAATGACTTATCACTTTTAAGGTGCAGTATATCTGCCATTTTTTTAATGTTATTTGAAACATTTCTCTCTTGTTACGCTGCATTTTTATCTGAACCCACAGTCCCCCACACCTCATGTTTTTTGCAGCATGATTTTGCTGAACCCGTTCAGTAAAATCTCCTGTATCTTATGCCTAAAAAGCCTCTTGCACCCACACATACTCACAAACACACTCGCATACAGTACAATGACAAGCCTCTCCATTATGAAACTATCTCCAGCCAAAGTGTCCAATTATCGGACCTACTCAGCTGAGTCTTCACACATGGAAGGGCACACACTGAGGCCAACACGGCACAAAATTCTCCCTTTTTCTTTTTTCTCCTTCCTTTCACAAGTTGGGTACACCGCACGAAAAAGGAGTGTAGAAAAAGAGGCAGAGAGAGAGCGAAAGAAAGCGAGAGACGGAGAAGAGAATGGGAAAAAATCAAACACCATTTGCATAATGTGGCTTTTGTCCCCATTTTCAGTCTCTTTAACTATCACATCTAATTAGAGCTCCAGACTGCCAGCCAGAGATAGGGCTGTGTGTGTGTGTGTGTGTGTGTGTGTGTGTGTGTGTGTGTGTGTGTGTGTGTGTGTGTGTGTGTGTGTGTGTGTGTGTGTGTGTGTGTGTGTGTGTGTGTGTGTGTGTGTGTTTGGGTCTGTTTTCATGATTGTGTGAGATAAAGAGGCTTTGCAGAGTCCCAGGCTGGCTCGTTCCTTTCCCAAGAGACTGCTTATGACAAATAAGATTAATGTAGTCCCTCTGTCACCAGACCGCAGTCCTGCAAGTGATAGGTGACTTTTTCAGCTGGTAGCCGAAGTACATGCTGGTCAGTGCACGCTTGAGCTGTTGGCCATTTGGACCTTGATGGAGAACAGCCAAACGATGGGTCAGACATGAGGTCACAGACTGTTACCCGTAGCCTGTGCTCTAATTGCAGTAGGGAATACATCCACTAGAAATCCTACTCTTTGTGAAACCCTGTTCCTGTCGTGTAGCCAAGACACGCGTTCCATGGGAGAAGCATCGTGGGGGCACCCTCTGGTCTGTTTGTGTTTTAATGAAATATAATTCTGAACCCATCTGCTTGTCAGAGACGTTGCCAGGTAGGCTATGCTGCTATTTGTGAAACTGGAAATCTGACAATCACATGTTTAGTTTAGATTCAAATTTAGCTTTGCAAGTATGATGACTGATTTTTAGATTTTTATTGAAATTTTAGGCTTGGATTTTGATTGCAGCCATTATGGCATTTTTCTAATATTTGTATTTTTGTTTGCCCTGGTCTTGTTTTTGTGCTAAGGGTTGACAGCTTGACTGAACAGACGGTATTCAGTCTTTCTATTAGGTGGGGCAACAGCCAATCAGAGAACTTTCAGATAATGCTGTTAGGCCAAACTGACAACATCAATGTTTAGGAGGTTGCCCTTTGTTATTGATATAGGGGTGATTGGCAATGGTTGTATAACTTTCATTTATTATAATGTTTTAGTGTTCAGTGTTGTCTATTGTATTGTGTATGATATGTATGAGAAACAGCCTGAACTTGTTTACTGAAACCTAATTTACCAATGGGTATAAAATAAAGGAACCTGAACCTGAACTTTCTGCTTTAACTTTCTGCTTTATCTGTAAAAAATAAAATAAAAAGAAATCTACAACATATTCCCAGACTAAGTAAATTAATGTCAAATGAAAAGAAGACTGCTGTTACAACTAGTCTGGGTAAACCCAGCCCGATCTGCCTGTTATTTGATTTCGCCCTGCTGCTCAGGCTGAAAATCTGTACATTGTCTTATCCTGCTTCTGTTACAAATTTGCGGGGACCAATCACAAACCGGCTTATCTGCCTGGCACGCTATTGGCGGGTTTACAAAATGATGGATAGAGAAGCGATGGATCGTTAGTCTGATTGGTTGAAGGACATTCCAATTGCGTACAGAGTAATTTGAACTATGCCCATTGATCACGCCTCTTGTGGTCTGATTGGTTGAAGGACTATCCAGTTGCGTACAGAATCATTTGAACTATGCCCATTGATCACGCCTCTTGTGGTCTGATTGGTTGAAGGACTATCCAGTTGCGTATAGAATCATTTGAACTATGCCCATTGATCACGCCTCTTGTGGTCTGATTGGTTAAAGGACTATCCAGTTGCATACAGAATCATTTGAACTATGCCCATTGATCACGCCTCTTGTGGTCTGATTGCTTAAAGGACTATTCAGTTGCATACAGAATCATTTGAACTATGCCCATTGATCACGCCTCTTGTGGTCTGATTGCTTAAAGGACTATTCAGTTGCGTACAGTAATTTGAACTATGCCAGTTGATCACGCCTCTTGTGGTCTGATTGGTTGAAGGACTATCCAGTTGCGTACAGTCATTTGAACTATGCCCGTTGATCACGCCTCCTGTGGTCTGATTGGTTGAAGGACTATCCAGTTGCTTACAGTCATTTGAGCTATGCCCGTTGATCACGCCTCTTGTGGTCTGATTGGTTGAAGGACTATCCAGTTGCGTTCAGATTGATATGAACTATTCCCGTTGATCACGCCTCTTGTGGTCTGATTGGTTGAAGGACTATCCAATTTCGTAGAGAGTCATTTGAAATATACCCATTGATCATGCCTCTTGCAGTAGAAAATACATAGCAGACTCCCCAGACCAATGGTCAATCTTAAAAGATAGAGCTTGGTCTGGTGATAGCCAGACAAACCAACCCCAGTACCAGTTTGAACTGTAACAGTTGGGTTGAGATTAAATACTGTAGAACACATGGACATCAGTTAAAATTTTGTGATTTGTTAAACAAACTCATTATTTTTATTTCAATCCCCATTTTATTTTAATATTTAAAGCTGCAGTCCGTAGTTTTTCCTCTTTGTCGCCATCTCTCTTTGAAATCTGCAACTGCATTTATTCGCGGAATAATCAACTTTACGTGAGCTGTGCCTCGGCACCGCACACAGCGCGTATGAATACAATGTTTTGAGGAGAATGTCAATGCGCGTCTGTCAGGAGGTCTGTCAGTCACCGTGCCGGTGTGGATACTGTCATTCAGAATCACAGATTCTACTGTTTGAACGTATGACCAACATAAGAATGTCATCTGAACAAGTAAGCAGCTAACATCCACTTTTTTGCTGACCAACTAGCTAGGCCTACGTGGGAAAAGCACTGCAATAAATCATGATGATTAAATCTAACGATCGCTTATCATATCACGTCAAACCGTGCAAATTATACTTTGTTTTCAAATTGTTAATAATAATAACATCAGCACTGCGTGACTACACGTAATGTGTATTAGAACTAACGTTACCTGTAGTTCAGTTTCCATTTCTGTGCGGTCTCATTTCTAATCGTCATCAACAAATTAATGTGGAGTACGTAGAGGTGAACTGCTCCCTCTCATAGCTAGCACAAAATAATGGCTACTTACCATAAAGCACGTAGCAAAAAGAGAAAGGCACAACAAAGGAAACGCCGTAACTTTTACTGTATGAATTAAGCGAAGTGTACTGTTACATAATAACCATTGAAATGTCTGACCAATCCAGCAGAAAAAACTGTCTCTGCATCCGTTTTGAACCCCTTCAAAGCACGGAGTTAAGGCCACCTTTCAAAAAGCCCTTTTTATCCTTGTTTTTGCTCGGTTGAAGTCTCTCTTTTTTCTGTAGCCAGTCCGAAAGTCCGAAGTCTTTTGCATTTTACAACAGGCGAATCTCCAGATGTCACTGTCACTGATTGAGGTTTCAACCTTTCTGGATCTGCTATCAAATTGATAAGTTTAATTATATCAAGCACTGTGAGAAAAGACAGGTTAATCTCCACCTCTAACATCCTCACACGCGATATAGCCTACTAGCCGGGACTATTTATTGATGTATGTGCAATGACGCAAAGATATACTCGAATCTCCCGCGGAAATCCACCAGTACCACTGGAATTAAAAAACATTATTACAAGCTTACCGTTGTAAATCGAGCTAAGGTAAGCAGATAGTTTTGAACACTGGCTGGTTATGTACTTGCTCAAAAATTGATTTTGGATCATTTTTAACCCAAAAAAGTTACGGACTGCTGCTTTAATTAAAAAAGGATAAAACGATAAAATATTATTCTTTCAACAGCAAACTATTAAAAAAAAAAAAAAAACATGTACTAGCAATTGTCTGTTGGTGTTGTTTTAGTATCATTGATATTCTGTTACAGTTTTGTTCGCAACATGTTCCTGATCAACATCTTTGTTGAACCTGGAACAACATTCCAGTCAACCAATCAGATTTGAAGGACAAGTTTACAGTTTATGTCAAGTTTAGGCTTACAATCAGAGTTAGGTGCTTCTACGTCAGTGTTATTCCCCAATCATTTCCCTCTAATTTTAGGGATAACTTATGGGTAGGGTTGGGTTTAGGGGTAGTGATATGGTTATGATTTTTCGGACAGGAATGTTGTTCCAGGATCAACAAAATATGTTCAGCAAAATCAGGACCTGTGAAAATAACTGCCTCAGTGTATTTTCAGTCTTTGTGGGTTCATTGGGAAAGTCATGTTACAAGATTCTGCTCAGACAATTTTTTTTCTTCTTTTTTTTCTTCTTTATGTTAGACACCAAATTGAACAACAGAATCTGCTTAAAGTTAAATGATAAAACCCAGAAGTAAACTGTTGATATTATAATCTGGTTTGCCATGTTTTCTGTACAAAGAGACTTACAACATCTTCAGTCATTTTACCTTATGCGTTTGGTGGTCATGTATGATACCTATTTCTAAGTGGTAAAACTGATGGTGTTCAACCCTTGGCACAACCATCAGGATACAGAATTCAATAGGAAGTTCATCCTAGGTCAGTTTCTTTTGGCAGGGAGTCCATTCTGAGTGATTTGGCTCCTCACAGTGACCAGGGAAAACATCTGAGAGCCTTTCAGTGATCCGCAGGGAGATGAATGCAGAGGTAGATTGCGTGTGTGTCTGTATGTGCGTGTCTGTTTACGTGTCAAAGTAGGCTATAATATCATCTCTGAGCGGGTGTTAATATCTCTTTCCCTTGGCTCCGTGTCTTGTGGTACAGAAGGATGTAACCTCTGATCACTTCTGACACACCATTGTTTGACTGTCGGCAGAATTAAATGATATCTCTCTCTTCTCTCTTTTCTTCCTCTCCAAAACGGAATTCCCAGTCTCTGGTATGTTACTCTTTCACAGAAAGGCTTGTCAAGTATAGAAATGCAATTTCACTGATTCAAGGCAATTACCTTGGAGCCTCTCCTCATCAGGATGAAGAAACTACAAAGGCACAGATGGAGGCTGACTCTTGTAAAGGAAAGAGCTCGAGGCAAAGATCCGCAGCAGCCCCACTGACACTTGCGTGGTGATGACTTAAATCGCTCAAGCGCTCGAGACAAAGAGGAGGAGAGAATCCTAATTACCCACCATCACTTGCATCATCCTCAATTTGCTGTGAATGTGGGGGGAAAGAGAGGAAAGAGAGAGAGTTTGTAGTACATATTACATAGTGTGTGAATTGTTGTGCCACCCACTAACTTTAGTGGTGTCTTTGGTATTTATTTCCCTGGTTTGCCAATGTAGTATGTTTAACTCAAAGAGAGGGCAAGGTATGTTTTACTCCTAGACCAGCATTTCTGGCCTGTTGAGGACTGTACTCAGCAATATTTAGTGTTATTATTGCGACAGCAGGCTGAAGGATAATATCCAGCAGTCCCCATCATTTGTGCACTGAAACCTCTGTTGTTGTAGCTTGAGTATGGACTATATGCATGCTATATCAGAACAGTAGCCATTATTTGCATGTATTAGCGATTTTTAGTTATTGTATTGTTAGATATTATTATTAGCCATATTTATCAGTATCTGCCAGAATTGGTGCATCAGTATTGTCAACAAACCTTTGAAAAAGGCCTGATTTCATTCTCATTTTAGCTCTGATGCTTTAGTAGCTGTTTGTCATGAAACAGAGGTTTTTTTCAAACACCACCTACTCATTAGCGGTCTAAACCATGAAGGTACTGAAACACTATTGTGCTTGTACTGATATTCTTCTTTTTCGCTTCTTTTTCTTCCTCCTCCTCCTCCTCCTCCTTAATTTTTCTGCCCTACAAGTGTATGAGCTGTAAATCATAGACCCCAAAATTGGCAGGATTGTCCCAGTTGTGCACCACTAATCACGCGCACAGACACACAACCGTCCAACACTAGGTGACGCTATAATAAGGCAATTTGCATTTTGGATCATAACTTTGGAACCTTAAAGGCTAGAAACAAAACAATTTTTCATCAGAATCCCTATTTTCCCTATTTTCTGCCATTTTGAATTTGATTAAAACCTATTATTTTGATCTCCTTCTAGGCCGTTGATCGGATCTTCACCAAAATTGGCACACAGCAGCAAGGGACAGTGCAGGCAAAAAGTTTTGAAATGAATTTTTATTATTCGAAGCATCGCAAAGTTAGGCTATAATTTAACTCATTGGTCAGGCAACACCAATTTTTAAGATTTGACCTATAGCTGCTGAACGCAATGCCGAGATTAACAACATTTTACTCACAAAGTCAAAATGACATTCTGAGGATGTGTCGAAAAAAAATGAAACAGTGGCTAATCACATTAAATCTGAAATGGCTGACTGTTACAAAAATGTATTTATTTGCACATTTTGTGAAGATGAATGTGTACTGATTTTTGTGAAAATCAGCCTCATGGTGGCGCTATAACAAGCAACTTTACATTTTAGCCAGTTACTCAACTGTGTACGACAGAATCAAAATTCTTATTTCTTCCGAATCCTTATTTTGAGCCAGAACAACATTAAACAAAATTTTAAGTTCTAAAAACGTTATTCACCATTCTAATTTATAGTATATTTTTTAAAATCTTTTTCGAACTCATCCTGTGCCGTTTGTCAGACCTTCACTAAACTTTGCACTAGACCATGCTGACAAGAATTTGATCTACTGAACTGTTTATCAGGTACTTGATATATGACCCATTATGACTATTATGTATGTCTTGTGTTCACAAAGTCAAAACTTTATACACGGAGAACATTTTGAGCAAACATGCTTAGTTTCATGAATTTATACATTTATAATTCTAAATTATCAGCCATTTCAACTGAAATGCATAATACGGTGATATTAATGTGGTCCTCTAGAGGGAGCCACGGGATAATGAATATTAATTCATCTTTTATGCCTCGTCTTTTTCTATCAGTTTCCATCTCTTTGAATGGAAGTAAATGCATAGATCTAATTCAGTTGTGTAACTGTGGTGGACTGACAGTATAGTTTTATACAATTAGTGTACAAATCCTAATAGATTATTAAATGATTATTTACCATTTTTAGACGCCAATAAAACAAATTTTCAAGTTTCAACATGATTAAAAATCTGTTCATTTAAAATGAAGAGCTATTTTATGTCTTTTTCACAATAATAGGCTATATATCATAACATTTCTAGAAAGATGCTTATTTTTTGTTGTGGTATGAATAATAAAATAAACACTTGTGTTAAACGGCAAGCATAAGGTCATAAGGTAATACATGTAGAATTATAAAAATGATAAATATGTAGTTAAAGTTTTGATCTGCAGTACACTGCAAATATTATGATCGAACTCTAACTTTCAGTAAAGATTCAGGATGGACTTTGCTATTAAGAACACTTCATAAGATATGTTTCAATTGGATTGCTAATCATTCGCATGGGCCATTGGTGCTTGGACCCCGATGATTGCTGCTTGCGGCTATATTGATTTCTTTGTTTCTATAGTGTGGGCACACTTTATGTTAATTAAATTTAGTGTACTTATGACCTAACCAGCTAGAATCTTGGCATGATTTGACCTGAGAAACTCTAGGTACAAATTTAACTGATCCAGTGTAGTGCCAAACTGACAGAACTGGTAATATGTAAGCGCCCATCTCTGATTTTAGGGGTGAACAGGCCAAATTACTGAATTTGTGTTGCTCCGTCAAAACTACAACCAAACTCTTCTCTCAAACTCCTTCCCTCCCTTTCTCTCTTCTAGTGATTTTGAGTTCCCCTATGCTGCTCCTTCCCCCCCAATCCCCGACTTGTTCCCACTAGGCTCCATCTGCTTGTGGAGGGGGCCGCAGCAGCTGCAAAGCCTGAATCTTGCACTCCTCTGTGCTCGCCTGCCTGCCACTGCACGCGAGCACCAGCTGTAAACTAGCCTACGCATCCTATAGCACTGCTGCTAAAAATCACAGAGAGATTAGGCAGGTGATTAGTTAGTGATAGCACGTCGTGGATGGGATTTTAGGTAATACTGGTCAAACAATATAGAAAATAGGCATGTTTGAGAGTACTTTATGTCTGAAAAGCTTACTTTATATTCTCAGATAATTGATACCAACTCATAAGTTATAGTGTTAGGGTCAGTACATAATATTAAAGTTTTTTATTTATTTATCTAAGAACATACAGTGTTTCATATCACCATAACAGCATATTTGTTTTCATTCATTTAAGGTAGGCTATATACACACAATGTCATTTACTTAGGTTTATGAGTTTACAAGTGTAATGAACTCCGTCAGCACTTTGTTTCAATTTAAGTGGGTTGAGGTTAAAGCAAATGCCATTTTGAATCAAATAAATTACTACTAATATTGCTAAGTGGAGAAATATATTGAACAGGACATATCTAATATTTGTAAATATGTGGCAAAACCACTTTTTTAGGGTTTTAGGGAGTTTGTGGATGCATTTTGTGAAAGCTTCAGAGCAGTGGGGATGATAACTAAAGTTAAAGGTATGTTATTGTCATATTAAGAAAGAAAGAGCTGTAAAATCTTTTCATTCTTTAAAAAAGCTACTATTATATTTGATTCACATTTGATCATAAAATGTGGCTTTTTCATAAACCTAACCCCTATTGATATACATACCACAGAGAGATTATGCAGTTTGGTAGTTATTGATAAGAAGGCGTTTATGTATTTTTGATTAAAATATATAAATAAGGGCATGTTTAAGAGCAGTTTATGTCAGGAAAGGTGTGACAGCAGGGAATTTGATCATTTGTATTCTCTTATAATATTTCAGTTCTTGATATCTGCTTCTGGCCTCTGTATTGTATATATCTATGGCACAAGAACAGAATATACCTGAAGCAAATGCCATTTAATTAAAATAAATGGCAACTTGTATTGCTAACATGTATAACATTTCTGTTAATATTTGTGATTCACGAAAAAGCCAACTGATTGTTTTTTATGGGAAGTTTTGATGTTCCATATATTTTGTGCAAGCTTTCAAAGTAGTTGTGCGGAAGTTTGTTATTTCATAAGTTTCATATTGACTTATATTAGAGGAAGGAGTGAAAGTTTATTCTTTCGCATAAACACAAAATATACCTAAAACATTTGTGATTCATTTTAATTTATGAAATTTGCTTTTTTTTTCAAACCTGGATTACAATCATAAAATCGTCGTAACTCGACTTTCCTAAACAATAAATGATATTCTTATTCCGCAGAAACATGGCGGGCGCGGTGAAAGTGGAAAAAATGTAGACTGAGAGACGAATAACAGCATCAATAAATCATTCTCGTCCAATGTTGTTCCCGGGAGATTTCTGATGGATGAAATTAAGCACTTCCATCTCCATCTCCCACCTGATCGCGCGCGTATAAATCCCAGCAGCTGATCAGCAGAGCTCAGACATCAAACCGACACCGCGCGAGCAGAGACAGCAGCGGACACCTCTCTCTCTCTCTCTCCCCCCGTTTTAACAGCAACAACAACAACAGCTTCTCCGGAAACGTGCTCGCATTTAAAGCTGTCCTTTTTTGGAGCGCTTCCATTTGGGTCTGAGCGCACTCTGACACGCGGGCTCAGGGAGGCGGATCTGCTGCTGTCGCGCGCGCTGTCCAGTGCTGAAGTTGCATTTCGTCTGTGCAGAACGGATCGTGCACAGCTGAAGCAACGGAGCTTCCGCGTCTTCCCCCCCGCTCAGGTCTTTGACTTTCAGCCCTGCAGGACCAACTCTTCTATTGTGCGGTGGATAAAGAAAGGATAACGTGCTGGAAGAGGCTTTCAGCTCTGCGCTCTAAACATGCCAAGGTCTTTTTTGGTGAAAAAGGTGAAGCTAGATGATTTCTCATCCACGGAACTTGAGAGCGCGTACGGCAGGTCCAGGACCGATCTTAGCTTTCGGATACACGACAAAGGTAAATGCAAAGGAATGCATGTGTTCTTTTTCTGTTTATTTAGCACCGGTAGCCTAATCCAAGCATAGTTATAGATGCAACTAAGGTGTTGTGGTGCTAAGCAAGGCTTTGTGGTTCATTTACTGTATAAATTAAACTCTGCAGGAAGGAAAGTAGATATCCAGATACAGGATTGAGCACCTCTGTGGCGATGCTTGATATTTATGTGAAACCATTATGGGAGTGCAAACATACTTAGCGGGATTCCTGCACTGAAAATGCATGGTACAATTCACATGTATGATGCATGCCATATGGAAATCTGCTGCTGGTAACAATGCTTAACTTCTCAGCAACTTGGAGCCCAGTCACTTCCAGCTTAGGTGTTTTGTTTATTCTGCAAATCAAAGAAACGCTTAGTGCAGCTGCACACTGCACACTGTGCTAATGGTGGTGCCTTTAGAAAGGGGTAATTAATCTCCCACTGTAAAAAAGTGCTATCTGTGCCTATACTGTAAGTCCACAGTAAACGTGGTATCCTTCACAGCTCCACGGCTTTGTCCTGAAACAACTCTGGAATAATAGGAAGACAACCTGACACGTATCCTATTTGAAATTTCCTGTAGCGCGTGGTCATTTAAGTCTAATTATATTCAAAGAGAAATGCTGAATTTGTTGAACATTTAATGAATCTCAAAGAGCACTGGCACAATCTGGTTGCCCGTTGCCTTTGCCAAGGTGGAGATAAATTGAGCGGAAAAGTGGCCGTTGCATCGCCGAACCCCATTGTCCTCACTCGATTCCCTTGTGAATATGAATAATTGAATAAAAGATCTTGTTCTCTCCACGCTAGGCTACATCAGTGACTACATCACCCCGGCCGTTTACGATGGAGAAAGTGACGGTGGCACTAAAGTACCTTCTCCAGGACCGATTTATGACAGCAACCACAGTGACTACGGGGCACCTGACTCGGACCAGCCTGACAGCCCGCAGTCAGAGATCACGTCCGGGTACATCAACGGCGACAATGCGGTGAGCGAAGGTTACGCCGTGGACGCGTTCTTCATCACGGACGGCAGGTCCCGTCGGAAAGTGATCAGCAGCTCAAGGACCCTCCAGAGGCACACGTGCAACGAATGTGGCAAAACCTACGCGACGTCTTCCAACCTGAGCAGGCACAAACAGACGCACCGGAGCCTGGACAGCAAGATGGCCAAAAAGTGCCCGACATGTGGGAAAGTGTACGTGTCCATGCCAGCCATGGCCATGCACCTGCTTACCCATGACCTCAAGCACAAGTGTGACATATGCGGGAAAGCGTTCAGCAGACCTTGGCTACTGCAGGGCCACATGCGCTCTCACACTGGCGAGAAGCCCTTTGGATGTGCACACTGTGGAAAAGCGTTCGCCGACCGCTCCAACCTGCGGGCGCACATGCAGACCCACTCCGCGTTTAAGCATTTCAAATGCAAGCGATGCAACAAAACTTTCGCGCTCAAGTCCTATCTGAACAAGCACTACGAGTCGGCATGCTTTAAAGGTGCGTTCTCGCCGCTGGCGTCCGTCGAGGCGTGACTTCCGGTGTGTAAACGCTCACTCCCCCGTCACGTGTTAGGATGATTACGCTATCTTACCCAGTTATGTCTCACAATCAAAATGAAACACAATAATAGCACAATTTTATCTATTTTTTTTTTTTTGCAAAGTCGACCTTAAAGGAATATGGAACCTTCACATGCACTTCAGCAACCATGTCCTCAAATGACATTCAGACAATTCACATCAACGCTGCGCAACACTTGACTATGACCGGCGTCGAATGAAGGTTTGAGTGACACCATGTTCCTCATTAAAATAAAACTCTTTTGTATTGTCAGTGGATATTATCATACTGCTGCAAGTGGCCCAAACGTATTCACAATCGAGGTAAACCGGTATTTATTATTTAATTTTTTAAAATATTTATTATTTGTTTGTTTTAATTACTTCATCTAGGATGTATTATTCTCTGTGATGCACTGAAAGTGTTATTTTTGTTATTTTTCAATGATTCATGTTGCATTTTTCTTTCTCAATAACGTTGCCTTTTGGGTTATGCCAGTCTTATTAACATGCCAAAGCATTTAGATCCATGGTAATAATTGAAAAAAAATGTTTTGTTTGTTTTTTTAATTGTATTATTTTTTTGTATACCTACTTAATGCATGCAAAAAGAAAAGAAAAGAAATCTATGCCAATACCACAAAGCTTATAATTTTGCCAAAATGTAGAGATAGTACCAGGGGGCAATATTTCTAGGGGTTCTCTTAAGAATATAAAAAGCAATAATCATAATGCATGGTATTTTTGAAAGTAATAAAGTATTACCTATAGCAGTTTTTTCTAAATCAGGTACGTTTTGATCCAGTACTCTTAATAAACATTTAAAAATACCACATCAGGGAAAATGCCAATGTAGAATTTAGTGAGACTAAATCCATAACTCCAAACCATCTTCCTTTGCTCTCTGCTTATGCACTGCCTGCCTCGAATTTAAATGTAGATTTAGGATGTAGGCCCAAAGTGCTGTAACTCCATTCTAAGCAATTCAGAACCATTCTCTAGAAGTGTGGAACGTGTAATGGCTTTTCTGAGGTTAACTCAAAGGGACACGCAAGGACAAGCAAAGGACTGGAGTGATAGGAAGGTGTACCATCTGCATAGCCGTTCTGTAATGCACTCGCACTGCATTCCCAGCTCAGCTCAGATCTGACACTTCATTTTCTCCAGTTTGGGTGTCCCTGTGTTTGAAAGCACTTCATTGTAGAAATCCTTAAAAAGTAGCACAAAAACCCTAGATTCAGGTAGATGTTACCTAGCTCAATCTTCCTTTTTTATATCTTGAAAGAGGAATTACAGCTCAGTTCGTGAGATGATCTTCATGTAGATGCTCATTTGAAGAGGAAAAACCTTTTTACTGTAGATGAATCCACTAAACCTGTTCAAGAAGCAAACAAAAAATGTCCTGCGACTTTTTGAGCCAATGTTCAAATGATGTAAGCACAAGACACAAGGCATTTTAAGCACTTCATAATAAAGGCAAAGTAAACAAACACAGTCTGTTGCTCATTTGTCCCTGATTATTGCCGTTCCTCTGTGAAATTAGTCTATTAAAGAGGCCAATTAATCTTGGTGAATGAAAATCAATGCACACGCACTGACAAAGCAACGCAGGCCAAGAGATGGGACGGGTGAAAACCTGCTATGGTTATTTACGGTTCAGTATATCCATTCCGGCAGTAGCAATCGCTTGTTTTTTAATGTTGCACCAAAAGCTGATAGAATAGAAATAATGGATTGGCAATAATGGAAGTCCAGAGGGAACAATTTCCACAGGTGCTGAGTTTCATTTAAGGTGACATTCTCGACACACAAACTTTGCTGGATAAAAAAAACCTGTTTGCTTTTGTTAACCCAAATCAACAGGTTTCATGCTGAAGCTGCAAACCTGCATGCTGTTTTTCCATCCATACCAGTGGCGATCAGCGTACACCACAAAAATGTTTGCAATCCCCATATATAAGTGTTTGTTTTACCGTTTAAAGTGAGGGATGCGTTACACTTGAGTTGTACTTTTGGTGATAAACAGCCTGTGTTAGGATGTAATCCACTTCACAAACACGCACTACGAAGTGCTGCTTTTAATGCAGTTTCATCTGTATCTGCTCAGCTCTCGTTCAGCGAGGAGCACCAAACTCTCCCGCTCAGGTTAATCTAGCTTGTGCAAACGAGGCCACCAGTGTCATCAATTTGCTGGGAATCATTATCCAAGCATTCTGAGCGTCTGCGCTCTGGTCTCCGGAGCTCTGGGTAATTGTGCTAGCAGGATGGGATCAGCAGGAGCCATTATTTAACCGGAGACAGCTGTGCGAGGGGCCGCACACGTTGATCTGTTTGCTGTTTCGTCCCTGTCTCTCTGCTTTAGGATCACAGCATCCCCTGAGTGATTCCTGCGTCTGCTGTACTCTCCGTGTGCACTCCGAGGTCCTCGGCTCTCTGACAAACCCTATAACTCTCTCTCAAGTCAAGCAGGTTTACTTTTACAACTCAGACCGAGCTTGATCTCAGAATAAATATTTCCAGAAGTGATTACTGGAGTGGGTTTAGTCAAAGTAACTGCTTATTAGTGACATCACTGTTTTCTTTCTGGAAAGCCAGAATCAATATCCACGAGGTTACAATCACCAATGGCTGGCTATTAAAGCAAGCCTTGTATATGAAAACACATAGACGGGTCAAAGAGCGGTATTCATTAAAAGAGTTTGTTGATGTACTACAACAAATAGCGGGTCAGTTTCTGTACGTGCCAACATGCTCATAAGAAAAAGTTACCTAAATGATATTTGATTTTTTATTTATTTTTTGCAGCATGCTCAAGCCTATGACAAAATCTGCATAGTCCTTGTTCACTATATTCTTCTAATCTACAGTATTGAACTCTTGAAGCCATAAGCTTTGAGTTGAGTATTTGAGTATTCCCTGATAATCTTTTTATTGAGGTTTATAAACCTCGATAGGTTTAACAATATAAATTATCGCCGACTCTTGTGTGTCTTGTGAGGGACTGTCATACCCTAGTTTAAAGATATTTTTTGATTGAGATTTTAGAGCTGTGAATTTGTAACCAAATAAAAACATTTTAGTCAGTTCCTCACAGAGTTATTAAATGGTTTATAGCACTTGGAAAACATCATATTACATTTATCGATTAAATGATTATTATCGTACATATATCTGTCTGTTACTTTTGTATTCCATGGCTCTCTTGTATACTTGTTTCTGATCAATTGCGACATTCAGTAGTCTGATATTTTCTAATTGTCAATTGAAACATTACTACTTTCATGTCTCTTGTTTGTTTGGTGAAATTTCCAACTGATCTCACAGGAAAATGTTAATGTTACGAGGTGGCTATTTCGGATGAATTTGTATGATTATCAGAAAAAAGTTAGCTTAAAGGTGCACCCCTAAACTCGCTGACTGCTCCAACCCCCCTAAATATAGCCTACCTGTCACTGGAGCATAAGCAGATCATATGAAAACGTTCGCCAAAACGTAAGATAGTTAAGAATTGCCATTAGATTGTGATGGAAATTCAGTTATTTCAATAGGAATTCATATGATTGGAATTCCAGCTAAAGATTTCTCCTCACAGATTTTGCAATGGGTTCAAATTGGTCACGCGGATTCGCTGCATTGATCAAAAGAAAACTGCTTGGTTTGAAAGTGACTTGTGTGAGCTTTGCTTCATACATTATATTACCAAAAGTATTGGGACACCCCTCCAAATCATTGAATTCAGGTGTTCCAGTCACTTCCATGGCCACAGATGTATAAAATCAAGCACCTAGGCATGCAGACTGCTTCTACAACATTTGTGAAAGAATGGGTCGCTCTCAGGAGCTCAGTGAATTCAAGCGTGGTACTGTGATAGGTTGCCACCTGTGCAATAAATCCATTTGTGAAATTTCTTCACTACTAACTGTATTCTACGTTCAACTGTTAGTGATATTTTAACAAAGCAACTCAGCCATGAAGTGGTAGGCCACTTAAAATCACAGAGCCCATGCTGAGGCGCACAGTGCACAGAAGTCGCCAACTTTCTCCAGAGTCAATAGCTACAGACCTCCAAACTTCATGTGTCCTTTAGATTAGCTCAAGAACAGTGCGTAGAGAGCTTCACGGAATGGGTTTCCATGGCCTAGCAGCTGCATCCAAGACTTACATCACCAAGTGCAATGCAATGCGTCGGGTGCAATGGTGTAAAGAACGCCGGCACTGGACTCTAAAGCAGTGGAGACGTGTTTGACGAATCCCGCTTCTCTGTCTGGCAATCTGATGGATGAGTCTGGGTTTAACAGTTGCCAGGAGAACGGTAGTTGCCTGACTGCATTGTGCCAAGTGTAAAGTTTGGTGGAGGGGGGGTTATGGTGTGGGGATGTTTTTCAGGGGTTTGACTTGGCCTCTGAGTTCCAGTGTACTAAAGACAGAAAACCTTTTATGCGTTTTGGCTATTCATTTACCCAACAGCAGCAATTTAGGGGCCTAAAAAACTGGAAACTTTTAAAAGATACAAAGTGCAAGTTTTTGAAAGCTATAATGTCATCATCTCTGCGTAAACTACAAAACCGCAAATGTGTGAAAATGTTGACGTCATGCGCATGCGCATTATGCGTTCAGTCTATAGGTGCATAATGTTTTTTTTTTACAAAAGTGTCATCGCCAACTACTGGCCATTCAAAAATAATATGTTTTTTTTTTTGTGCAATTTTCACGGATCCGTTTGAATGGGTATCGCTTTGACAGCATTGTTGTCTGTACGTGAAAAACGCAAAAGGAAATCTTTGCTTTTTTCAGTACATTGTTGCCGTGTAAATGTACCCTTAGTTATCGATACTAGTGAAAATGAACTCAGAGGACTACAGTATAAATATTGGGCTACTGTAATTATTTTACAGTGTTCATCTTGTTGTTTTGTGTGCTGTAGTTGACTGTTGTATCTAGTGGAAGCTTCAAGATACTGCTTAGATTCTAAATTAATTTAAGCTCACATCAGTATTTCATATCCATGTATTTATTTGGTGAGTAGCTATGTAATAAGTGGGATAGAGTTCAGTCAGATGACCATTATCACGAAGTATATGCAGACATGAAGCATTATTTCTTACATACTGTACTACTGCAGTGGTTAGTGTTAGGGGCTCAAAAGTATCTGTATACAATTTAAATAGTAAATGTAATCTATAATATAGAAACAACCAAAAACAGTTAAACACTTAAGTATTTTACATCACGCAACAACATGCCAAATTTGCAGAGGTTTTGATGTTTTTGAGCTGAGAATTTCACGTTTCAGTGGTGCGGTAGGAAAAAAAGTCCCTACAATGATGTTTCTCTTATGAAACTGCCCATTATATGTCCTGCAGATATGCCAGTTCCTTTACAGCAAGGTACTATAGATGACATATGTATCCTCCGCAGCATATAGATTCTCAGTACCTCAGCTGTCATACCCTCTGCTATTCAGATATGTTTCACAGTCCAGCAATCTAATTTCTCTAGTGTTCTGTTTTTAACCATGCAGCTGGTGTCTTTTTAGTCTTTTTAATAGCCTTCTAATCCATATGTGTGCTTTCTTTTTGAACAGCGCAACCATGACACCTGTAACATAAAGCACGCTGTTCCTTCTGATGCTCTCATCATCCAGAGAGTGTTTGCTTCGCAGGCGTTGCATAGTTGTCCATACTGGTGTAGGTGGAGGTCTTGAAAAGCAATGTCTGCAGGCTAACTTTGCTCAGACACACTTCAGTAGCTACAAGTAGCAGCCGGGCGCTCAGAGAGAGAGCGAGAGAGAGAGAGAGAGGATTTTTATAGCTGTTGCGCAGCCACTTGAGAGAGTGTTACCTCTGATGAGAATAGGCATTGTGTAAGGCATTGTCTTTATGCTTTTTGTGTTTGCATGTACTACTTCAATATATAATAATTTATTAGTTAACTTAAAGAAAATAGTTAAACATATATGTTCAGTGTTTCATTTTCCAGCAGACAAAAATGCTGTAAAAATAGCACACCTCAGGCTTGAGCAGCTGAAATTCACATTAGCATGATGTTTCGCATTTAACCTTTCGGTTTTGTATTTAACCCTCCGACGGCATCATGCTTTAGATATTAAAAGTGTCCATAGAAGAAAGATATAACCATCCTTATTTACATAGAATTCAAGTGTGGTTTATCTGGCAGACAGTGGAAGATTCAAAATAATTCATGAGGCCTTTCAGTCATTCATAATGAGGTCTGTGTATCTACGAGGTGTCTATTTTGAGAGCGGTAAGAGTTCTTGTTGCATGCTCTTGCTCTGTTGCATGGCAAATATGCCCAGGCAGAGAATAGTGCTTTCAGGACTCTAGGAGGAGGAAGGGTGGGATAGAGAGAGAGAAACGGTGGGAGGGATGGAGAAAGAAAAAGAGGGAGAGAGAAAGAGAGAGAAAACGAGGGAGGAGGGAGGGAAGTTGACCCAGTTTGGATGACATGCAGCTGAGAAAGCGTGTTCTAGCCTGAACAGTCAGTACATTTTTAATGGCTCCTTTTGAATATCTGTATGAGAGGGACGATTCAGTTCCTTAATTGTGCCCGAACGATGCTCCTGCCCATTAGTGTGTATAGGCCAAGTGCTTGTGTGCAATCGTTGTCTAATGTTAGGCTTGAAGGAGCATTTCTGAAGAGCCATAATGTTCTGGTTATTGCAGCTTTGTGGTCTGTCCTTGTCCTCTGTGCCTGTTGCAGTAATGTAAGCTGGTAACATAAGCACTGAAGTTGTAAGTCATTTTTAACTAAAGTACTTGGTTAGTGCATCCTATGGTGTATTGCAGCCTCTCTGCGATGAACTTGTGCGCAAACAGGCCGGGCGTATGCTTTTGTTTCGACCTTTCATTTAACGTGGCGGAGGAATTAACACATCATGCATATTCAGCAGGAGAGAAGGCGGAGCAATGCCCCACAACAGCCTTTGATGTGCGTGAGTCAGTGGTTGCGAGAGGCAGAGATGCTGCATTAGCGAGGCTTTAGAATGACTAAGACCTATTTATTCTCCTCCGCTACAGGAACGTGCATCTCCTCTCACTGCAGGTCCATTTTTACACTGACTCTCGCTGTTTTAAATAGAGCACATTCCAGCGTATGGGACTGAGAGAGCATTGCAAAATGCTGTGACTGTCCGCCCTGTCCACTCCGATTATTCACGCAGGTTTAAGGGCTGAGATTCAGCTTGAAAATACATAATTAGACACCGCTTGATCAGAATTCCATTGATTAAACTATTTGATGAATATAATTCAAATAAAATGATCTAACCACTTGTTGTATTCAGTCAACAGATGAATGTACATCGAGTTTTGGAATATGGCAGCTGGATTCTAGCTGGTCTAAACTGGTAATTAGCAGGTCCAAATTCATCATTGGCTGGTTGATTTAATTAACATATTTAAAAATGTATCACATTGTTTACTTGTTTAACATTCAGTTTTGTCATAGTGAAGCCTAAGATTTAGTTTGAAAATACATTCAGGCACTCTTTGACCAAAAGTCAAGCAAATTTAAAAATGACCTAACACTTAAATTCAGTCAGCACATTTTGTAACCTGAGATTGACTGAGAAAGTCCAGCTTAAACTGCTCGTTGTGTTATAGAACAGCTTTCTAGCTCTTCTAAACTGGTCATTAGCTGGTCCAAGGTCATCATTAGATGGTTGAACATATTCTAAAACAGCTTGACCACCTTAAGGTGATGCTGCATATCAAACTGGGTAGCCATTTGCTTGCCATCTACCAAGTGCCATGAGCTAATGGCTGGCTTGGATGAACTAGAAACAAGCCAAAGTTGGATTTTCTAGCAGGGTATTTCCCTGAATTTCTTAAAAAGGCCAAATCTTAAAAAGTCTTGATTTTGTTTTTGGGGTCTACTATAGGTTTTCATGCTTGAATGTTTAAAACCACATTATTTTTCACATATTTTGCAGCACCTCTTTTGACAGACTGCAGTAACATTCTGTTTCAAACATGAGTGGTCAACCGTTTTGAGTTGTTTTGGAAATTTCACACCCATTACCTTGAGTTTTAACACACTATTAATGCAACTTAACCAGGTCGTGCTTAAACAGCATTACACACTAATGTTGAAATATGCAAAAACCATAATAGGTCCTCTTTTACTTCTTTAACCAGGCAGTAATTCAGCCAGCTTCATCAGGTAAGTTTTGCTGGATAATACCAGCTAAACCTTCCTATAAACATCCCCAGGTGTTTAAACTCCATTTGAGCACTTCTCCATGGCTTTTCTTTATCATTCCCATTATGAAACGCAGGCTATCTCACAAATTGCCTGTGAGTGAAAAGGATCAAGATTTGGCTGTTGACAGAAATTTAACTAAATCCACGTTAGTGGTAGCCAGAGGCTGTTTTGAGACACTTGGTGTGTGAGTATAAACTTACAGTGTGTGTCCTCTAAGAGATAACGCTTGTGTCTTTGTGTGCTTGTGGATGTATGTGTGTGTGTGTGTGTGGGAGAGAGAGTGTGCACCGGGCATCTGAATGGAACAGTCAATGGGATTTGGACGCTCTGGTGTCTCCACGCCTGTGGCTCTATTGTTTGGCTCTTCGATCTCCCATCTTTTCTTTCTTGCTTCTCTCTCTCACACACTTTCTTCTTTTCTCTTCTTTTTTCCCACTTAAAGGAACATTTCAAACAAAAACAAAAAATGTCTCACCCCCTCGTCATTCTAAACGTGTCTGTTGTTTTTCTGTGAAAAAAAAGAAAAATAATTTTAAAGAATCTTCATGCAGCTCTTTTCAGTTCAACATTTCACAGTAAATACATCTGTAAACCTTTGAAAAAGTACATAAAAAGTTCTTTGTATAGCCTATACAACTTATGCACTACACTGATCACATATAACATTATGACCTTCCTAATATTGTGTTGGTCTCCCTTTTGCTGCCAAAACAGCCCTGATCCGTCAAGGCATAGACTCCACTAGACCCCTGAAGGTGTGCTGTGGTATCTGGCACCAAGATGCTAGCAGCAGATCCTTTAAGTCCTGTAAGTTGGGAGTTGGGAGCTCCATGGATCAGATTTGTTCGTTCAGCACATCCTACAGATGCTCGATTGGATTGAGAGCTGGGGAATTTGGAGGCCAAGTCAACACCTCAAACTCACGTTTTTGTTCCCCTCAAACTATTCCAGAACCATTTTTGCTTTGTTGCAGGGCGCATTATCCTGCTGAAAGAGGCCAGGGAATACCGGGTGTAGGCTACACTAGGGTGTACATGGTCTGCAACTATGCTTAGGTAGGTGATACGTGTCAAAGTAACATCCACATGGATGGCAGGACCCAAGGTTTCCCAGCAGAACATTGCCCAGAGTATTACACTGCCTCCGGCTTGTCTTTTCCCATAGTGCATCCTGGTGCCATGTGTTCCCCAGGTAAGCGACGCACACGAACCCTGCCATCTATGTGATGTAAAAGAAAATGTGATTCATCAGACCAGGCCACCTTCTTCCATTGCTCCGTGGTCCAGTTCTGATACTCACGTGCCCACTGTTGTGCTTTCAGCGCTGGACAGGGGTCACCATGGGCTCACTGACTGGTCTGCAGCTATGCAGCCCCATACACAACAAATTGTGATGCACTGTATATTCTGCCACCTTTCTATCAGAACCAATATCAACTTCTTGAGCAATATGAGCTACAGTTGCTCGTCTGTTTGATCGGACCACACGGCCAGCCTTCACTCCTCACATGCATCAATGAGCCTTGGCGGCCCATGACCCTGTCACCGGTTCACCTCTGTTCCTTCCTTAGACCACTTTTGATAGATACTGACCACTACAGACCGGGATCACCCCACAAGAAATGCATTTTTGGAGATGCTCTGACCCAGTCGTCAAATCACAATTCGCTCAAATCCTTACGCTTGCCCATTTTTCCTGCTTCTAACACGTCAACTTTGAGGAAATTTTTTCACTTGCTGCCCAATATATCCCACCCACAACAGGTGCCGTGATGAAGAGATAATCAGAGTTATTCACTTCACCTGTCATAATGTTATGCCTGATCGGTTTGTATTTAAAGTGTTTTGAAACCAAGAAGTTTTGAATACTAGTTCAAAACACACATCTCCACAAAAACACAGAAATGGAATAGAATAGTCATATAGGCTTCAAAAATGACATGCCGTTCCAGTTTTGTACTTTCTAGTACCATTGACCAAGATGTCAAAACTGGAATATAAGTGCCATATTTGAGCTGCAGCAGAGAGAATAAAGTCAAATGAATTAGCGTAGAACTTATACTTCAGTCTGTTGTTGGTCAAATAAATGTTCAGTATTATACTCATCAGAAGATGAGTATGATAGTGCACAAGTTGTATGGTCCACTCTTATGGTGCCTTTTTGAAGATTTACAGATGTGATCACTGTGAACAGCTGCATGAAGAGTCTTCAAAATTCGGGTTTGAAACGTCATTAGGGTGAGTAAATGATGACAGAATTATCATTTTTGTGTGAACTGTTCCTTTGTCTCGTCGTGTATACATGTCTTTCCCCTTTTTCTCCTTCAGCAATGGGATTTGGACCGTCCTAGACTGAACACTCTGACTGATGTCCTCAAGGAGAGCTCAGCTTTTTTGCTACATGATACTTATTCCTCACTGATGTAGGATCAGCCTACCCAACAACAGACTAAGCTTTAGACTAAGCTGAGCTTTAGACTGTAGATTAAGCAGAGCATCCAAACTGTTCCAGGAACAGAGTATAATACATATTTCAACCGTGACAATACAATGCTGGAGGTAAAGACTCGTGGGAACGCTGAGCAATGTAGCTGATCTGAATCTGAACATCAGTCAGTGCTGCTTGTCTCTCCCTCTAAAGAATAATAAAGCCATTGAATCCACTACAGCACATTGCATTATGGGTACTGTAATGCTGTCTTCTACATTGTGCCAACAGTCTTTGCAATTGTTGAAAACAGAGATTTTAACATATCATAAATTGGTGTATTTTATATTTTATTAGTTGTAATATTTATTGTAAAACTTAAAATATTAATTAAATGGTATCATCAATTACGTATGCCATACAGTTTCAAACTAGGTTCCTCAACACTCGTAGTTTCTATAGGAAATGTTTTGTAGTGACAGACCATCCTTAACGCTACAGCCTATGTTCCTTATAGACTCTCTCTTCCTCCTCGATCTTTGCCTTTTTGTCTCTCCATCTCATTCTCTCTTTCTCTCCTTCTCTCTCTCCAGGGCATTTTCTCACCCAAGATTAGACTACCTGCCTTCATCATTACACAGGCATTAAATATAGCACAATAACCTCAAGACGAAGAGCCGAGAGAGAGGTTATAAATTACACCCTTCTTTACAGACATGCAGTATGAGAGAGAGAGAGCGAGAGAGATATAGAGCGAGAGAGATAGAGCTGTTCTGTTTCTCTTTTTTGAGTTAGGCAATAATGGAAACTGTGAAGACCTAAACTGACCTAAGGTAAGGCCCTGTTTACACCTCATATTAAGATGCGTTTTGGTTGATTGGAACACAAGTGAATGACGTTTAAAACAGGGGACGTTTGTAAACGGGTCTAAAAATTTTTTAGCTTGTCCACTTTCAACCACTTCCAGAGGTAGTCTAAGACGCATTTGACCAGATTGCTTTCATAGTGTAAATGCTCATGTGGGCGAATGTGTTCAACAGGACTTATCTGACTTATTGTGCTCACCCATCCAAGTGCACACACACAGCAGTGAACACACATTTTTTTGCTGTGGCGCCCGGGGAGCCTTTGGGGGTTTGGTGCCTTGCTCAAGGGCACCTCAGTTGTGGGTAATGAGCGCTTTTCATTCACTCCCCCCACCTACATTTCCTTCTGTTACTGGGACTCGAACCCACAAGCTTACAAGTCTGACTCTATAACCATTAGCCACATCTGCCCCCTGCGTGAGCTTATTTTGTCCATTAGATCGAAAGATCTGAAAAAAAACATATACCCTCCCCTTGAAGAAATCTGAACAGAAGTGGTTGAAAGGGGACAAAAGAAACAGATTAAAATACCAGGTGTAAATGGGTGTCTTTCTCGTCTACTCGTTGTCCAATCGAACCAAAACACATCCTAATAGCAGTTGTAAGACCTACACTATTGAAGATTTGGTTACTGCTGCTTAATGCTCAACATATCATTTGAAAATGTAGCATTTACCTCTCCTTTCTCTCAGTACTTACTGTGTGGTTGCCTTCCCTTGATAGCAGAATGTTCAGTTCGATTTACATTTGCCAGCATGGTCTCCACTTAGCGCATGATGCTTTTGAGAAATGCTGCAGGTCCGTTTTGTTTGGTTTATTTCAGTTCAGATCAATTCAATTAAAAATTGTTCTGTTCATCTAGTTAAGTACATCTGGCTTGTTCAGGGCTGCGTTTCACAAAAGCATTGTATAAGTAGATTGTAAAGAGACCATTGGTGCTAATGGTTTCTACGATCTACTTAGGCTTACAATGCTTTTGGGAAATGCAGCCCATGCCGTTCAGTTATTCTGTTCTATTCATATAATTAATTTCAGTTATGCCCTTTTTAAATCAGATTAGCTCAATTTATTTCTTATTTTATTCAAATTAAATGAATTAAGTCGTCTGGTAGTGTTCAGATAAATGTTGTTCTGTCACTTCAGTAGACCTACTGTTTGAGACTTTCATTTAATTCAATTCAGTTTAGTTCAGCTCTGACCTGTTTATTTCTGTTCAGTCATTTGGGATGTTCTTATATTTTATTCTACAGTATTTCATTCAAATAATCAAATTCAGTTAATTTAGGTTCGGATGATCAGCTCTGCTTTGGTATAGTTGCATTCAGTTTCTTCAGATCTGTTGTTTGATAAAGTTAATTTTTGTTCAAATTAATTCAGTTCTGTTCAATATCAGTTCAGTTTAGTGTACTGTATGAGTTTGCTGATGAGGTTAAAGCAACATCGCTCAAATGTGCATTGCAGTGCAATGCAGTAAGGCAAGAGAGAGAGAGAGAGAAGGATGCTGGAGTAAGTAAAGTGTTGTAAATGTTGGTCTGTCTTCTGTGCATGTTTTCAGCTTCAGTGGGTCAGGGCGAGTCGTACTTCGAGCTGCTCTGCCGGATCAGCACTTTCTGCTCCAATCAATGCAGCCAGGCCTGCAGCAGGAAATCAGGACGGGCATGTTTCTCACCGGGATACACACATAGTATAGATATACACACACAGAAACAAACACATATGGGGAATGTTCATAAACGCGTATATGTGAAGCATACATAGACAAGTGCCTGCAGGCATGATGTACGATTAGAAACATAATCACACCAGCTAAAAATCCTGTGAGATTCACACAGTAGCATGTACAGACCTACTTTACACACACATTTACTTGCTATCTAAATTTGGATATGTCATAGACTTAATATAGCTAAATCTAATTACTACGGACTAACCCTATACTCCTAAAAGAAAACTGCAAGTTTAGAAGAAAAAAAATAATTTCATTTATTTATGAATTTCCACAAATGAGGACATCCCCAAAGGGAGTTTTTGTCGTATTTACCTGACGTCTGGGGACAAATTTGTCTGTGAAGTATAGCTATGTAAACACATTCACATTTCACAGCTGTGCATACATAAAAATGCACAGATACAACACAGACAAATAAGGACAATCTGAACAGACATGCACACACACTCACACACACACACACACACAAGCATCAGAGTGTTGTGTCTGTTGTGTAAACAGAGTAGTTGTGACCTGCTGTATGAATCGGCAGGTCTATGTGACCTTGCCCCTCCATCATAACAGGAACACAGCGGGATCGACAGAGATGAGACACGAGCCAGATGACTCAGGCTTTAGTTGAAAGCAACCCATTCTCTTGTACAAAACTTAAGAAATCATTATAGGGTTTGTTGAAAGATAAACAGGGATCTGAATTTGGAATATGCCATGTTGAGCATGGGACAGATGCTTCTGGTCATACTGCACCCTGGGGGGCAATCGAGGTTCAGGTTAATCAAGTGGCTTTTAGCAGGAGCGCTGCTGCTTTTGGACTCTACGGAATTCACACACAAATAAAAACAAAAGAGCACAGCCAAATGCACAAGAGGTCAGTTAGTGATATTTATAGCCTCTGCTCAAGGTCTTATGGAAGATAATGCCACACATATCAAACCATCAGTAAATGGAAAATAACACCGCACCAAAGGCTGGTGTATCAGAGGCCGATTAAGAATCCGGGTTTTAAAGATACTGATACCTAAATTCTAAACTTTATATACCTGTCATATAAAATGTCAGTATCACATTTTATTTTCTGTTCAATAGACAATCTTCAATGGAGTGAGAATCTTTTAAAATGGTTTAAATCATGAAATTGATAAATTATATGCTCAAAAATGTCAGTGAGAAATGAAAAAGTCATAACGTTATATATGCTTTGCTAAGTATGTAATTTTAATTTAAAGTAAATACATTTTAAGGGTGATATATTTGGTCAAATAATTGTATATATGCATTTTATATTTCAAATATATTTTACATGTTTTATATAATATTTTATTACTATCATAGTTATACCTTAATGTATTTGTCTGTCAAAGTACATTTATTTTAAAGTATGTGTATATTTTTTTATATATATATTTTGTATTATTTGATTTATTACTAGATCAATATTTATTCTGAAAAATATATTTTTGCAGTGTGAAATCAATAACTGAGACACTCAAATTTCAGCATTGGATCACGTTACATAAATAATGAATTATATAAATGAATACATTCAGAATGAATGTTAACACTTAGGAATATATAAAAACACATTAAAAACACCTTGCGTTTAACATTTACGCATGAAATCCAAGATGAGACATGTTCCCCTCAGTGCTCAAATGAAACCACCATTAGTATCAGTTTCTACTCTTTCTTGACCTCTTTTTGAGTGCAAATGTGTGTAATGATTGTATTGTTTGTTTTTATGTGTGTGCATGTTTGCGTGTGTATCTGAAAAGTCTGTTGTCTTGGCAGTTGCTTTGTTAGTTTTCCTCAGGCCAGGACTGTGTGATGTCTAGTTTGAAACAGAGAACCACTCAAAGCTCAAAATATACTCACTTCAAACATGAGCCTGGCTTACGGGACTGAGTCAGAGAAAGACCCAGTCTCAGACTAGAAAAAGGTACATTTTAAGCATTTTACTCTTAGAACCAGAACTGTCAACTGAGAACATTTGATGAGGGGGTCCAGCAAGCTCCTCTGTGCTATAGATTCAAGTGGCATTATTTGCATGGTAAAAAAGGCATTACATTGCCAAAGTATTGGCAACATTAAATAAAAGATTTACACACAATGAAAAAAAACGTTTGATAAAATAATAACAATGAGAAAGAAAAGGCAAAAAAAGTACACAGCTGATTTGTTTTGGTATTTAAATATTCAGTGCTGATGTTAGTGCACTCTCAAAGAAATACAAATTAATTTGTACCATTTAAGGTACAAGTGGCCGTCAATGGGGTGGTACCCTTAAGGATACATTTTTGTACCTCTAAGTCAGGGGTAGGCAAGTTCGGTCCTAGAGAGCTGCTGTCCTGCAGAGTTTAGCTCCAACCCTGCTAAGCCACCACAGTATAAAACTCATGGCTCCCAGCATGCATTGCAGCATTAAGTGTCAACATTGTTGAGATTCATATACTGATTCTTGATATCTGTGTGCGTCTAAACTTTTCCCCCCATAGAATGTATTTAAAACTAAAGGAACTAAATGAAACACTGATCACCATAATGGTGACCAAACATTTTTAATAAAACATCAACATCTAAACCTCTGTTAATTCTCAATAAGAGATGTCTTTTAGGGTTGAAGCCACACTCTGCAGGACAGCGACTCACTAGGACTGAACTTGGCCACCCCTGCTCAAAGTAGAGGAAAACAATGGTATAATTGTACCCTAAGGACCAATTGTGTACCTTTAAACGTACAGTTATATGATTTGTTCCCCAAGGAACAAAATTGTACCTTTTTTGTCATGACAGAACTTCACAAACGCAGCCAGGTTTGAGCTTGCTGAGGTTTCTTCTAACAATGTGGGAGTTTGTTCTTTAGCATACTCTTTTGACCCAGGTTACAGATGGGTAAATCTATGTTGGTAATGATATATTATTTATTTGTCAAAAACTTAAGTCATGGCTATGTTTTTTTTATATAACCCGGAGAATTCAAAATGCAAACTCAAGGTATATAAATTGTCGGAATAGTTTTAGCATGTTATTGACAACCTAGTCTCGCATAGCCAGACCTTCATTGGCCAAACAACGCCCAAGAGGACGCAACCAATCACAGTTCGTTTTTTGTTTCGCGTCATGTTTAGGGGTGTGAAAATGTAAAGTCGATGTCCCTGCAATAACAGACCACTCATTGTCACGGTGAACTAGATATATCATTAATTGAATGTGACTTAAATCAAGCGTAGCGTTAGTTCTGGCAGGCCACGTTAATCAAGCTCGCATCAGCTGACTGTCAGCTGATAACATCTACCTATAGGAATACGATATCTATCACAGCATTCATGTACAAGCTCCTTAAGTATTATCAAAAGCTATCGCATTTCTCCGGAGCTAATTGCTCTCCTCCATCCCCAGCTCCTCCTCTACTCAGTCAGGATTTGGCATTCTGAGTCTCTCTGAATCAGACTAAATTTCCAGATTATGTTGTACATTTTAATATGACATTAATGAAATACATTGTTGGTTCTGTTTTGTTTACCCTAGGGGGGGTTATCGCTGCTCTCCCTGCTCTCATCAATGCTAGGCTGCATGGATGTGCAGGGACTTCTTACCTAGAACAGAACCATACGCCAATTCAATATGCTAAGTGTCAATCATCTTTGACGATAGTGGTCATGACAGAATAGTGATTTTCTTCAAGGTTGATGCTAAAATGTCATGCTGACCATCATAATATAATAAAACCTTACCATCATCACCCAGTCTGAGGTAAGAATTTGATGTTTTCACATTTAGATATAATTATTCAACTTTTCACAGGTAGTATTCCCACAGTTAGCTGTTTTTGCCCTGCCTAATTCCTGTTTGCTCATTGATCTGACAGATTGTTGCATTTGTCCTTTTTTTTTTTTTGTAAAACATTGAATGAGTGAGAGTGATCTTTCCTGACTATAACACATGCATATCGTTCTCTTTTCTCTGATATCAGCAGTGCACTAATTTGATTAATGACTATAAATAATAAGCAGAATGTGTATTTCACAGAGAAACGAACAGGTCGCTCCAGTGGCTGCTGATCAGTCCCATCATGACACTGCTGTACCCTTCAGACGGACCCTCAGTCTGTCACACAGCACTGCAGACACTTCAATAGCATCTCTTTATCGCGCACATCAACAGAGTAGACAAGTCAAACACAGAATTGCAGCTTTTGAGGTGGGTGGGGGTTGGGGGGGTGCATTTTTTTCTGGGCAGAATAGAATATTACAAAGAAGCAAGGGTTTTATCAGCCTTTTCTGCATTGAGGGCAAAAATTCATTCCACTGGTTAATGTACATTTCATTAAGATACTTTACCAAAGAAATGCACATATCTAAAATGCAAGTTTGCTTTTGCTATTTATTACAATAAAACAATTACACATTGTCGTACGAACACTCAGGAACGTATTTAAATCTCTCAACCTAATTGCAATGTTTAAAATGACTCGCAGTTCAGGGAGTCAACTCAATAGTGAACTCATTAACGGCTCTGATGTTTCATTTACAGAGTGAGTCTAATGCAAGCCGATCCGCTAAATAATGAGGCTTTTTGAATCTTTTTCATTGACTCATTAAAAAGAACATCAAATGAAACCGCAATGTGATTGTTGTTATGGACAGGAAACACTACCTCAAACTCAATACAGAGCTCATCTCTAACAAAACTGCATAGGCCTACAGATGCACACAAAGTTTTCCTGAATGTGATAAAATGTTTTAATTATTGCTGCACATTTATTATTTTGATCCTTTTAGTCACAGTCAGGATCCCTGGTTAATCTACAAAGCCCATCTGGAGCCAGCCAGAAGCAATAAGGTGATAAATTCTTATAATTTTCTATTTAGTAGCTTATAACACAGAGTTTTGCTAGTTTATGAAATGTTGATTATGTAACAAATTATCTATTTAATCTGTCCATTGTGCCTCAATGATTAATCTTAAATTACACAAAAACAAAGAACACATGTGAACCCACGGACGTGTAGATTTGGACCTGGTCTCTTGTTCTGCTGTAATGGGAGGTGGAAGAACTGTTCTGCCTGTACTACTTTGCAGCCCATGATCCTCATTAAAGCACAGAGGTCCTTCCTGAGGCATTGGGTGAATCTGCAAAGAGAACCAGACAAAGGTAATAGCTACAGGCTGCTCCCTTTGCTTTGCTCAGACCTTTTTATCAAGCCTTATTTGAAGACATTAAACCCCATAAATTGGGACGTATAGGGGATGTGAGCAGAAAGAGAGAGACAGGAAAGTACAGGAGAAAGAGTCAGCGGTGGGGAAAGGGGGAGTCAATATTAAATTTTTTCATTCAAATTTAGTATAATTTTGTTATTGTTTAATTATTTTATTTAAGTTATTATTGTATATATATATATATATATATATATATATATATATATATATATATATATATATATATATATATATATATATATATATATATATATATATGTATATATACACTCACCTAAAGGATTATTAGGAACACCATACTAATACTGTGTTTGACCCCTTTCGCCTTCAGAACTGCCTTAATTCTACGTGGCATTGATTCAACAAGGTGCTGAAAGCATTCTTTAGAAATGTTGGCCCATATTGATAGGATAGCATCTTACAGTTGATGGAGATTTGAGGGATGCACATCCAGGGCACGAAGCTCCCGTTCCACCACATCCCAAAGATGCTCTATTGGGTTGAGATCTGGTGACTGTGGGGGCCATTTTAGTACAGTGAACTCATTGTCATGTTCAAGAAACCAATTTGAAATGATTCGAGCTTTTGTGACATGGTGCATTATCCTGCTGGAAGTAGCCATCAGAGGATGGGTACATGGTGGTCATGAAGGGATGGACATGGTCAGAAACAATGCTCAGGTAGGCCGTGGCATTTAAACGATGCCCAATTAGCACTAAGGGGCCTAAAATGTGCCAAGAAAACATCCCCCACACCATTACACCACCACCACCAGCCTGCACAGTGGTAACAAGGCATGATGGATCCATGTTCTCATTCTGTTTACGCCAAATTCTGACTCTACCATCTGAATGTCTCAACAGAAATCGAGACTCATCAGTCCAACATTTTTCCAGTCTTCAACTGTCCAATTTTGGTGAGCTCGTGCAAATTGTAGCCTCATTTTCCTATTTGTAGTGGAGATGAGTGGTACCCGGTGGGGTCTTCCGCTGTTGTAGCCCATCCGCCTCAAGATTGTGCGTGTTGTGGCTTCACAAATGCTTTGCTGCATACCTCAGTTGTAACAAGTGGTTATTTCAGTCAAAGTTGCTCTTCTATCAGCTTGAATTAGTCGGCCCATTCTCCTCTGACCTCTTGCATCAACAAGGGATTTTCGCCCACAGGACTGCCACATACTGGATGTTTTTCCCTTTTCACACCATTCTTTGTAAACCCTAGAAATGGTTGTGCATGAAAATCCCATTAACTGAGCAGATGGTGAAATACTCAGACCGGCCTGTCCGGCACCTACAACCATGCCACGCTCAAAATTGCTTAAATCACCTTTCTTTCCCATTCTGACATTCAGTTTGGAGTTCAGGAGATTGTCTTGACCAGGACCACACCGCTAAATGCACTGAAGCAACTGCCATGTGGTGGGTTTATTAGATAATTGCATTAATGAGAAATTGAACAGGTGTTCCTAATAATCCTTTAGGTGAGTGTATATATATATATATATATATATATATATATATATATATATATATATATATATATATATATATATATATATATATATATATATATATTTGATTGTTTGTTGTTATATTTTTTTGTGTGTGTGTGTGTGTGTGTGTGTGTGTGTGTGTGTGTGTGTGTGTGTGTGTGTGTGTGTGTGTGTGTGTGTGTGTGTGTGTGTGTGTGTGTGTGTGTGTGTGTGTGTGGACTGGTAATCCCTACGTTATCCCCACAAAGATGGCAATATCCAAAATCCTTGTCCTTGTGGGGACATTTTTTGGTCCCCATGAGGAAAACATCTTATAAATCACACTGTGATATTTTTTGAAAATGTAAAAATGCAGAATGTTTCCTGTGATGGGTAGGTGTAGGGGGATAGAAAATAAAATTTTATACGGTATAAAAACCATTACGCCTATGGAATGTCCCCATAAAACATGGAAACACAACATGTGTGTGTGTGTGTGTGTGTTTTGTAATTTTATCATTTTATTTAGTTATTATTTTGTCTTTTTTATTATAGTAGCTATAATTATTTAAATTAAAAAAATATATTTAATTATTATTATTATTATTATTATTATTATTATCACTACTACTATATTTAAAATTATTATATGTGTGAAATGATTCATATGAATTGTATTTGCACTTCATACTTCTTCTGACTGTCACAGGCCCAGTTTTGGTGGAATGGGGGTTAGGGTCTCAACTGAGGGTGACATGTGACAGAATCTCCTCGTCAATTTCCAAGGGTGGAGAACCTCTGAAGATGTCAAGAGCCGCCTAACCTGTCACCTTGACACACCTCAAATACACACACACACACACTTGTTTAAAGGCCGGATGAAGTGTGATTGGCCTGTGTGTCAGTCCTGGAGACTGAATAAAGCAAATGAGGGACAGTGCGCACTGCATTAGTACGACAGCATGTGTGTCTACCAGGGCATTTTTGGGTACATTCATATTTATATGTATGCGTCTGTGTCTTAGCGCCTCTGACATCTCTAGGGGCTCTCGTTAGGAGGTTTTCCAGACTGTTTGTGTGCGGTTATGTATTTATGCCTACGGGACGCAGCATGGAAAACAGTTCAAGGCCTAATTTAATTGTGGCGGTACAGACAGACCTGTAACATTTCAATGGTGTAGGAGCATGTGTGTTTGTGTTTGTATGCGTGTTCCCATCTGTATTCCGTGTGCTACTAGGGCAGGGTGATCTTCTGTTGATCTCTATGTCTCTGTGATGATGAGCCTGCCCCCTTCAGAAATATCGCCTATGGTCTTTCGAAGGTCCTTTCATTCCTCCCACCCCTTTAAATCCCTTAGAGCCCTTGAATTACTGAAACTCTTTCCTGAAGATCAGCCTTACAAAGATCATGTCTTATTGCCACAAGTCACATGGTTTTGTTTTTTATCATGGATAAGAGCAAAATATATTGACCAATTCAATCATTTAGTTGTGTGTATTTGGTTACCTGTTTGTAGGTTATAAAATGTAATATTTTATAAACAATTTAATGCATTTTCCTTTTTTTAATGCATAAAATGCACATCTGCAAGCTTCTGATTTATAATTTAACTAAGATGCATTATTAATTTCATGAATATTGTTAATGATTATTTTTATACATTCAACAATATAAGTGAATGATACAATTCCATTTATAATAGACTTTAATTTCAGTAACACTATTCTTGATTCAATTCTTATGTCATATTATGTGTTCTAACAATACATTCATACACAATTTACAACAACAGACAGCATTTAGTTTTCTCATATTTTCAAGCATTTACGTTTTGGATCGATCAAGAGGTGTTAGAGGTGGGTGAAACTATATCATAGCTAATATTACGCACAAGTTTGTAAGGTCGGTAAGATATTTTAAATGTTTATGAACGAATTATGCTCACCATTTATTTGATCAAAATACAGTAAATGTAGCTAATATTGAAAACAAAATTACATTAAAACTTCAATGTTAATATATTTTAAAATGTAGGATATTTTACTCATGTGATGGCAAAGCTAAATATTTTTGTGGTGAACACAAGCTCAAGACACTTTCACGCTTAATCCTACAACATAAAATAAATCATTATTATCCCACTAGTGATTTTTTTAAGCTGTTGCATGTCTTGAAAAATGCGGTTGCTAACAAGTGGCTAAATGAGACTACAGAACAGAGGGTGTCAATTACTTTTTTGGGGTATCTATACATTACTCGAGTAATTATTTTTCAGTCGACTTTTTACTTCTACTCCTTACATTTTCACGCAATTATCTGTACTTTCTACTCCTTACATTTTAAAAAAATGGGGCATGCGGAATTTGCATACGTAACTCCGCCTCACCGTGTGAGTATATAAGGAGGTACGTGGCAACATCGCATTATGTTTCTGCTTTCGGAGCCAAGAGGACCTCTTCCCTCCTATAGGCTTCTGAGACTCTGTCAGCTTCTTCGAGACGAGCAGCTTTCCAGTCGGTGTTGGTGTAACAGCGCGTTCCAGTGATCGCATACTTCCTGCCTGCTGATCTACGCAGTGGTCTGTTGACAGCTGGTGTGTGTTTCCCTGGGCGCTTCGGCATCGACTGCGAGGCTTCCTCTCACAAAAAGAGCTTGCGCGTGGCACGTCTTTTTCAAGACGGTTCGCCCGCGCACTTCCGGGTGCGATCGATATCCATTGCTGTCTATGGGCACTTTCACTGCTCGATGTGTTTGGGCTTCAGCACGTTCGGGCAGTGTTTGTGGATGTGTCATGTTCCCACTGCGGGAATGTAACCATCGCGATGTTGTGGTCGAGACTCAGTGATCTCTGTGAGGGGGCGGTGAAGGTGGCCACACGCTCCCTGGGCCGGGCGATGTCCACAGTTGTGGTCCGGGAGAAACACCTGGCCTTACATGGTGGTGTGGAGGTAGTTGAGTGACCCCACCTCCTCAACTCGCTCATATCCCAGGCTGGCCTCTTCGGCGGCGTGGCTGAGAACTGCGCCCAGCGGTTCTCGGCCTCCCTAGAGCAGACTGAGGCTGTAACACGTACTGCCCCGGCGGCCAGCTGCTGCACCAGCCGCCGGCTCGGTCGCCTCGGTCCGCTCGCCGCCGAGGGCGCCCTCCCCCCTCCCACCTGGCCCCAGCAGCAGCCTTCACCGGGGCCGTGTCATGGAGGAGGTTGCAGGATGGCCTTGATCCGCTGCACAGCCTGGCTAAGCGACAGGCTGGAGGTGGACAACTCAGAGATGGGTTCCAGTTCTTTCCAGGGGATGGTAGCAGGGCCTCTCCTTCCCCCGGTGGAGGGCCGGGAAAATCCTTCGCTGCTGGCCTCCGGGCTGGCGGCGCTTGGAGAGAACTGGTGTCCCCATCCTGAGGACACAGAGACTGGTGATGGCAGTGTGCACCGCCCTCGGGCCGCGCCGCTCTCGTCCCTCTCTCTGGTCAGCCTCTCAGAGCAGACCCCAGTGGAGCAGCGTCCTTCCCTGGTCTCCTCTGTCAGGCGCAGCTGCTGGCTGTGCCCCCACAGCGGGGCGCCACGCCTCCCACGTCTGGGCCAGTCACGCTGCCTCGCTGCCCCACCCGGGAATGCGTCTGTGGTTCGAGTGACCCCCGTGGTCAGTTCCTGGGAGTCTGACTTCAGCTTCCAGGACTGTCCGCCGGGCTGCGAAAACCATCAGGCTCGGCTACGCGATTCAATTTGCGCAGGCTCCTCCCCGCTTCGGGGAGTCCGCTCACCATGGTGGGGCCCAATGTCCCAGTCATGCGTGCGGAGGTTGCCACCCTACTGGCGAAGGGTGCGATCGAGCCTGTCCCTCCAGCCGAAATGAAGTCCGGGCCTCTGCCTTTACTTCATTGTACCCTAGAAAACCGGTGGGTTACTGACCGATCCTTACTGGCTTCCGTTCAGGATGTTTGCAGCGAACTCCTTCTCGAATGCGTTCGTCCAGTTGATTGGTTGCAGCGATTGACCTGAAGAACGCCTACTTCTTTGTCTCCTACCTCGACGCGGACCGTTCCTACAGGTCTCCTTCGAGGGGTGGACATTCAGTACGCGTTCCTCCCATTCGGGCTAGCTCTGTCCCCTCGTGACTTCACGAAGTCTGTCGAGGCAGCCTTTGCGCCACTCAGGCAGCACGGGGTTCACTCAGGCTCAGACTGAGTCACTCTCGAGACAGGGTGCGAACACAGAGTTCTAGTGCTCCAGCACGTAGCCTGTCTGGGCCTTCAGGTCAACTAGGAGAAGAGCAACTCTGCTCCGTGCAGGGATCTCTTTTCGGTATGGTTTTCAACTCGTCGCCATGTGCGTGCAGCTTACCAGCGAAACGTGCTGTCAATGCTGACTTGCCTCCGTTAATTCGAAGCAAGAGTGCGGTTCCACTGAAGTGTTCAGAGGCTCCTGGGGCATATGGGCATCTGCAGCCGCGGTGACGCCGCTCGGATTGCTTCATATGAGACCGCTTCAGCATTGGCTTCGCGATCGGGTCCCGAGATGGGCATGGCAGTCTGGCGCTCCGGGTCCAAGTGACTCGGGCCTATTTACAGACGCTCACCCCGTGGTCGAACCTCAGTTTCTACGGGCCGGGGTGCCCTTAGAACGAGTTTCCAGGCATGTTGTCGTATCGACGGATACCTCTGCCACGGGTTGGGGTGCCATGTGCAATGGACAAGCAGCCGCGGGCTCCTGGACAGGACGCGCCTCCTGCATGTCAATTGCCTCGAGTTGCTGGCAGTACGGTTCGCCCTGCACCGCTTCCGAGCGTTGCTGAAGGGTCAACATGTGCTTGTCCGGACATGAAGTCAGAAGCGCCTGAGGTCCCTTCGTGCTGTCCATATTCCGGGAGTCCTGAACCTCGCAGCCGACGAGCTCTCGCGGTTTCAGCCTCTCCCAGGAGAATGGAGACTCCATCCCCAGTCGGTCCAGCTGATTTGGGAACAGTTCGGGGACGCGCAGGTAGATCTGTTGCCTCCCGCGACTCTTCCCACTGCAGCCTGTTCTATTCCCTGTCCGAGGGCACGCTCGGCACGGATGCTCTGGCGCACAGCTGGCCGCGGGGCTTACGCAAGAATGCGTTCCCCCAGTGAGCCTACTCGCACAACTCTTGTGCAAGATCAGGGAGGACAAGGAGCAGGTCCTTTTGGTCGCCCCGTACAGGCACGGCCGGGCCTGGTTCTCCGAACTCTTCCTCCTTGCGACAGCCCCTCCCTGGCCTATTCCTCTGAGACCTCCTCACTTAGAGACGGGGCACTCTTTGGCACCCGCGTCCCGATCTGTGGCTCCTGGATGGGACGCGGCAGGTTTGAGTGGCCTGCCACCTTCGGTGGTCGCCACCATCACTTCCGCTAGGGCAGAGTCCACTCGGCATGCCTATGCGTTGAAGTGGAACCTCTTAAATCACCTGGTGCTCTTCCCGCCAAGAAGACCCCTGGAAATGCCCGATCGGGTCCGTGCTCTTGTTCCTCCAAGAAGGGTTGGAGCGAAGGCTGTCTCCCTCCACCCTCAAAGTTTATGTGGCCGCAATATCTGCCCACCACGATCTCTTGGAGAACAGAAAGGTAAGTCAGCACGACCTGATCATCAGGTTCCTGAGGGGGGCGAGGAGACTGAATCCTCCTCGCTCTCCTCTCGTCCCTCTTGGGACCTCTCAGTAGTTTTAAGTGCTCTGCAGAGGCCTCCCTTTGAGCCTTTGCGGACGGTTGATATTAAGTTCCTGTCATGAAGACGGCTCTGCTGACCGCATTGGCCTCCGTCAAGAGGGTCGGGGACCTGCAGGCATTTTCGGTTGACGGGCGTGCCTGGAGTTCGGGCCGGCTAATTCTCACGTGATCCTGAGACCCCGGCCTGGATATGTGCCCAAGTTTCCCACCACTCCGTTCAGAGACCAGGTGGTGAACCTGCAAGCGCTGCCCGTGGAGGGGGCAGACCCAGCCTTGGCACTGCTCTGTCCAGTACGCGCGCTCCGCGCCTACGTAGACGTGACGCAGTGTTTCAGGACCTCAGACCAGCTCTTTGTCTGTTATGGTGGGGAGCGGAAGTGCTCTCTCAAAGCAAAGGCTGTCTCACTGGATGGTCGACACCATTGTTTTGGCTTACCAGCAGCAAGGTCGACCATGTCCCCTTGGGGTTCGGGCTCACTCCACTCGGAGTGTCGCCTCCTCTTGGACTTTAGCGCATGGCGCCTCACTAACAGACATCTGCAGAGCTGCAGGCTGGGCGACACCTAACACATTCGCCAGATTCTACAATCTCCGAGTGGAGCCAGTGTCCGACTATGTACTCGCCCCCCCGAGGGGCCGGTAATGGGCCAGGCTTAGGTGTCTTCGCTTGCTCGCCATTCCACTCCTCGGACTGGATACGTGCGATTTTCCTCAGGTGAGCTCCCTGAGAGCCCTGAGTTCCTCCAGCACTGCTTACGCCGATGCCTGTGTGTCTGCCCTCTAGCGAGCCCAGACCCTCGTATCCGGCCAGGTGCCCCGTGTGCATGGTTCCCCTCCGGTGACCCCCACACGTGTATTTCACCGTAAGCCTCCGCAGTGAGCGGGTTTCTTCCCTTGGCATGTCCCGGCCATCCCTAGGGTTAAAAATCCACCTTCGGCTGGTACCTAGAGTTTCCATATGCAACCCTTGCAGGTCATATGTGTACTCTAAGTCCTCCCTACGGGTAGGCATCTTGGCATTTCCTCACTGGGATATGCTTCCCAGTGTACCTTGGTATTCCTGTGATAAGTGGGAATCCTTCGTCCGTACTAGTCTTACGACAGGGAACTCGCACTTACGCAGGGCACTGGAAGACAGCTGAGTGGCGGGATTAGATTGGACCCCCATTCGTTAGTCACTAACGTAACGTCCCGTTGCCACATCAGCTGTGCTACCTGGAACGCAGGAGTTCAGTCTTGGCTCCTCAAGCAGGTAACATAATGCGATGTTGCCACATACCTCCTTATATACTCACACGGTGAGGCGGAGTTACGTATGCAAATTCCACATGCCCCATGGCATTGGCACGCCATTGGGCGTTTCTCTAAGCTCGAAGATGATAGGCTTCTGGCGAAACCCCATTCGTTAGTCACTAACGTTACGTCTCTGTTCCCTCCTCAGGGAACGAGGGTTACATCCGTAACCGAGACGTTTGTATCGCGATCCATCCCGCCTGCACATGACACAAATCACTTGGAATGGGGCGGGTTCTAAACGACGAGCACGCACGTTCAGCCAATCAGAGATCAGCAGGCAGACGCTCTCATTCATGAAACAGCCAGGTTTTTAGCACAGTTTTTATACTATACTGTATATATATATAAGTAAGTATATATATATATATATATATATATATATATATATATATATATATATATATATATATATATATAAGTAAGTATATATATATATATGACGTATCTACATTAAAGAGTGGGAGAGTGAACCAACTCTCAAACGTGGATTACACCAGTGACTTGAAGACTCTTTATAAATATAACCATGGCTCCTGTCCATCTCATATACACACTCAGGGCATCTGAAACTAGCAACCCCAACAGCTGCTGAAAGAGGTTTGAATCAACAATGAATCAGTTTTGACTGTGTGTTCTGTGTACTTCACGAAAAGCGTAGGCCAACTGTAGTTTTGTCAGAGCAAAGTGCAACACAAAGGTAAGCCATATTGTTATTTTTTTGTTGGCGGATTATTGTACAGTATCAATGAATGATGCATTTTGGCAGTGGTATGTGTGAAATGCCTCTTAATTATTTTTGGGCTGGAAATCGTCCCCCCAATCCGGCAACACTGATCACACATGTACTACATTTACATTCATGCCTCTGAAATTTGACTTTTTGCACCATTACATATTTTAGGCAACTAGTCATCATATCTTCTGCTCCATGAAACACATTAATGCTCAGTAGTACACATATATGGTTCTGTAATGTATTTGCATTGTACTAAAATGAGTTAATTTTCAATGGGCATATATGTGGCTGAAAAAGGTAGCCTGTGCATCCCACATTTTTCAACATTAACATTTTATTATGGCCTTTCGAAAAAAATTTTTTAAAGAGGTGGGGTAGTGCACTATAGTCCTAAGCTATTGTCCTTAATGGCTTTTTTTCCCTTAAATTACTTTTACTTTTATACTTTAAGTAGTTTTGAAACCAGAACTTTTTCACTTTTACCTGAGTCGATACTTCAACTTAGAAGTATTTTAAAACCCTAGTATCTATACTTCTACCTGAGTAATGAATGTGAATACTTTTGACACCTCAGCTACAGAGACTGTCAGGGACATTAAACGTCATAACGCCCAAAAGGTAAACTCAGTCCACTTTTACAGCCTCATTACGCTCATAATTGTACTCTCATAAACTTTTCTAACTCAAACGTTCTAGGAAAATATTTAAGATAAAAACTGAAATCTGAGTTATCGGAAGCTTAGTGATGGTGACGTTGAAGTCGAGCGACCATGGTGTAGTTCGTTTATAGCCTACTTTTAGCCTTTTACTTGTGACGACTGCATTTTGGCTAAAAGTTGTGTTCATCTGTGATAATCATCTTGATGTACAAAACGGGTATCATAAACTTTTGATCACAGAGCTTGTTTTTAGCAATAATCCAATGGCCTATGGGAAAATCCTATAGGGTTTTTATTGAGGGAACCGGTGTTATGCTAACTGCTGGTTAGCCTACAAAGTGACTTATACCTGCACCACTCTATAACAGAGCACCAGTCCAAATCCTTTACTTGAGAATGGCGAGCGGCAAGAATTGCTTAGATTTCCAAATACCTGCAGTACTTTGACTTTCTGCCACAAGGAAAAACGCTAACAACTTTTCCACATCAAAGACCGTTTTTATATATGAACGCTGGCATGGATTTTAGCATACACACACTTTAAGTTCAAATCTGTGCCTATACGCACGTTTTACAAACGAGGCCCTGGAAGTTGGCTTAGATTCTCAAACTGGATGATCCCCAGAGAAAGTGGGTCAAGCCATTCCAAGGTCTTTTGGGGGAGATTAGACAGACTTTGGTCTGAAGGTTTGTCATGCAAAATATTAGGGCAGCAACACTATAAAGCTTCAGCCTAAAACAGGTTGAAAATGGACACAATGCTAAATTTGGAAACAAGATTGGCAGAAATGTGCAAAAAGCCTGAAACCAAACTGTAAAGTGTACAACGTCATGATTGTGTTGTTCTTCTTGTATACCACTGTAGACCACCTTGTTTGTCAGATTGTTGCTATTTTAAAACACACAGTCATAATAATGCTGTGAGACGTCTTTGTAAAAGCCATCACGCCGGTCAGAAAGCAACTGATCTGAGAGTTTATCAGCTATTGAGTCTAAATCATTATTCCCAACGTGGAAGTGTTTGATCGGTTTTAATATTTGCATGTCAGATAGATGTCAGGCTTTTGTTTGAGTACCTGAAACAGGGGCACACAGGCTTTTTCAAGCTGACTGACGGGGAAGGTAATGAGCCTGTATTATAACTGTTGCCAAAATTAGCCTCCTGCTGTTGTGTGCATCTTTGAAGGCTTCTTCACTGCTCATTCTATAGTTACTTTACATCTTATGCTTTCTCTTGTGGGATGACAGCCAGCACTCTTGACCCGAGGAAAAAGATGAGAGGAGAGTGTGACAGCCAAGCAGATCTCACACACACACACACACACACACACACACACACACACACACACACACACACACACACACACACACACACACACACACACACACACACACACACACACACACACACACACACACACACACACACACACACACACATGCAGTATATACACATACAATGTCCTCTAAAAGCCTTATAGTTATAAGTGACTGCAAGGTATTTCCAGACTGTCAGTCAATCACAGTCGAGAACAGTGATTCTGTGTCCGTAATGAGAGTCTACAGGACTTCAAAGGTTTACTAACACAAGGTGAATGAAAGAAGGGTCGCTTCTAGGTCAGAGATGCAGACTGCACACAAAAGTCATGAAACACATGTTAATTATATGTTTTAAACCAAAAATAAACATGATGTGTATGCAAGAAAAAAGGGCATGTTCAACATATATCACCCCATCTTTATTTGGAGAATGATGAGAACTTTACAATGAATGATTGTCTTTTTTTTAGGTAGAATAGAACAAGAACTCATTAGAACAATACACCAACAGCTTGCAATTATCTACACAAATATACCGTAATAGTGGGGTAAGTTGTCACAATAGAACCACTCACAATAGAACCTTTTATAGAGCTGTTCTGACAAATTTACACAAAATTACAACTAACCCTGGTCTCTCATACACTTTATTGCCAAAAGTATTGGGACACCCCTCCAAATCATTGAATTCAGGTGTTACAATCACTTCCCTTGCCAAAGGTATAAAATCAAGCACCTAGACATGCTGACTGCGTCTACAAACATTTGTGAAAGAATGGGTCGCTCTCAGGAGCTCAGTGAATTCAAGCGTGGTACCGTGATAGGTTGCCACCTGTGCAATAAGTCTATTCATAAAATTTCCTCACTAATAAACATTCCACAGTCAACTTTTAGTGATATTATTACAAAGTGGAAGCAATTGAGAACAACAGCAACTGGACATGAAGTGGTAGACCACGTAAAATCCCAGAGCGGGGTCAGCACATGCTGAGGCACACAGTGCACAGAAATTGCTAACAGTCAATAGCTACAGACCTCCAAACTTTGTGTGGCCTTCAGATTAGCTCAAGAACAGTGCGTAGAGAGCTTCATGGAATGGGTTTTCATGGGCGAGCAGCTGCATCCATCCAGAGCAAATGGGTGGAGCGTACATGCAGTTCCTCCCCACTAGAAATCCAGAGAGGAGGGACAAATGTAATTTGTGCCTAATGGGTGGAGCTAGAATAGCCAACAATACCCTAACGGTGCCCACAACTCTATCCCTCCACCCCACTGGAGCTCCAGAGAGGAAGAGCTGAATGTCATTTGACTCTGCAGAGTGTACCACTTGGGAATTCTTGATGCTTTAGCATACCAAGACATTTTGGACAATTTCATGCTCCTAACTTTGTGAGAAAAGTTTGAGGATGGCCTCTTCCTGTTCTAACATGACTGCGCACCAGTGCACAAAGCAAGGTCTATAAAGACATGGATGAGTGAGTTTGGTGTGGAGGAACTTGACTGACCTCATATAGCTGAAAAAAGAGTAGGCCAACTCCATATTAAACCCTGCGGATTAAGAATGGTATGTCATTAAAGTTCATGTGCATGTAAAGGCAGGCGGCGTAACACTTTTTGGCAATATATTGACAATACTGGTATCGCCACTGAAAATCCATGTCGGTTAACAACTTTTTTTCTAAACCGCAAAAAAAAAAAATGTTCCATGGATCTGTTGTTTGTCCCCTCCCTCCATTTTTCTTTCTGTCTCTTCTGTTTTCTCTTCCTTTCTTTTATCCTCTTCCTTTGCTGCTGTCTAATTTCTTTTCTTGGAAGGGGTTTTAGAATAGATAAATCATATCTGCAGCAATAAAATCTCATCCAGACTGCAGTCACACAACTAATTCAGGTACTTTGTTGCTTAATGGTGGCAAATGGTTGTCATTTTTTATGTCAGTGCTGTTCAAATTGTCCAATCCCAACTCACTTGCTTGATACAATGTTCCTCATTTTGTATTACCAAGTTAAACTAATTTGTAAGAATCTAATGTCAAACCCAAACCTTAACCCCTACAACTGTGTCAGCTTCCATTTCACTCCCAGGATTTGGACTCCACCTTTCCCCTTTGTGGCATTAATCAGCTATGACATCTATTTTCAGTATGCAAAAGGAAAAAAAAAAATAAACATCAATAGATAAATGAAAGAATTCATAATAATTTTCACTGTTTGTTCCCTCAGGATCTTTTGTGTGAAATATAATTTTGGAGACAAGACTGTACATGCCTGCCAAATGTTGCAAATTTTTGGTTCAGTCTAAGCATGGAATATTTCTGTTCTGTGATGTTTAAGAGACTGTAGTAAATATTTCATTCAAAATTGTTCATTATAGTAATAATAAAAACAAAAAGTAAACAAGTATTTCCAAAATTTCCAAAAAAATATGGACAAAAACAAATACAAACTGGCAGTTAAAGGCATTAGCTTAGTGGGGGTTGTTCTTTTTATTTAAAGAAATTAAATAATCAAAGGATTAAAAGGGATTTAAAGGCACAATTTGTAAGACTTTTGGATTAAAATATCAAAAAAACACTAAAACAATGTTATATGTTTTGTTGTTTTGTGTACTTACATTATCTCAGATGTTTTCAAGAATGTTTAAATCCAGAGAAATAAGCCATTTTAACCAGGACACAGACCTGTCAGTGTCTGTCTAACAGTGACGTCATACCTGATTTACCCTCGATTTTTCGGTTTTATCTTCTAGAAACAATGGAAACACCAAAGGCACTTCAATATTATGTTTTATTAGACAAGGGAACAACTGCTTGGATACATTTATATACAGACAACTAATTTATGTGCAGTAATACAGCATTTTCTCCATCATACAGTATGTTTTCAAATGAATTGCATGCCATTTAGCAACACAAGCCATCCAGCATTTATTTATATGATATTCTGATATCGATCTAGCTTATGTGCAACAAATGTCTTAGCAGCTGTGGAGCGAACACACAGAGAAGCATCATAAAATCATTTTCAACACACTCAAATGTATCTAATATGATAAAACAGTGCTGCGTTACCCCACATACGCTGGACCGGAAGCAGCGCCTGTAGCATAATAATTCAGCTGCTGTCGAGCCATGTGTTACACTCGTCTCTGATGAACACAAAAGAAGATATTTTCAAGAATCTTGTGAAGCCAAACAGTTGATGGACCCTATTGACTTCCATAGTATTTTTTTTTCCTACAATGGTGTCAATGGGGTAAATTAACTGTTTGGTTTACAACATTCTTCAAAATATCTTCTTTGTGTTCAACAGGAGAAAAAATGCATACAGCTTTGGAACAAACTGAGGGAAAGTAAAGAAGAGAGATACAGAATTTTCATTTTTGGGTGAAGTATCCCTTTAAGATGTTCATTCGCAGCTATAATAAATCATCCACTTGTTTCCAACACTGAGATCATTCTGAAGTCTGTACAGAGATGTTTAAACTGGACGCGTCAAAGTGAACATCCTTTTACTCTTTCATTTGTCTACTCTGCCTGAGTATGTCGGAAACTGAATGAGCATCTGTATACTGTCTAGTCAAATGTCAACCGTTAAGTGACTGAATGCCAGTGGGCGGGGCTTATGGGGCAATGATGTAAAACTGTTCGTCTGTATCTTGCTCTAGAGGCAGTCAAATGCAAATGTATTTGCTTGTGTGACGTCACAGATCCCGCAATATCAAAACAAGTGGTTTTTGGAGATTTTGTCATGAGGACGTTTTTAGCTATGAAACCTGTGTTTTAAAGACCTCTTATATATCCAAAGATCAAGGCAAATTAGATTTATTGTGTCATGACCCTTTAAGTACTGTATATACTTAAGTACTCTATACCCCCTCAAAATATTGTATACTTTAGTTCTGAAGTGAACACTAAGTGTATTCAGACTAGAGAGTGTCTCTCAAAGTTATGACCAATAAAAATGTCTTTGTACTTGCAGGTATTTGTTAACCCCCTCACTGTCATCTGGGTTTTTTCCGACCGTAAAACCCATTTGTGTGTAAATAATTAAAGGCGCAATTGTGAAAAATTATGCTGAAGATTACATTCACGTCACGTGCACTGTACACGTAACCTAGCATATGCATAAAAAACGATATTCTTAGGACTATAAGGCAGCTGCCTATGTTAGCATCATCTCATTAGATTTCGTAACACAGCCAGACACTGAGACAGCTGATCAGTTCTTAAACTAACAGTGAGCATAATTAATATTCAATAGAGATTTTTGCTCTTCACACAATTCGACTGATTCTTTGTTAATGACAGTGGCCAATGTCCTAAATCCCTCGACATCAATGTATCCCACTAAGATTTTCCCTCCGATAAGTGTAGTCACATTTAAGACTTTCATATGCTTTACATCTAAAGCCCCATGTGTACTGTTGCATTTGAGTCCAGACTCAGCAGTTCTGTTCTGCTAACACATCACTGCCCTCTTCATCATGAATCCTTGCACATTTCTCACCTGCACTCCGTCACAATGGCGTCCTGGGCAAAATATGCTAAGCACGCATAACCGCGTGCAATCAATAATGGTGTGCATGCTTTCGGCTTTTTGCATGCATGTGGGTCCTCGGAGGGAGGATGAATGTGAGGCTGTTTAATACATCTGCCCATTGTGCGCGTGCAAGGTTGGAAGCGTAGCTTAAGGACGCGGAGTGAGTCTATCATGATGAACTGCGAGGGATGGTTGTGCGTTATCCCTTTAATGGAAAGATGGATGGCTTCTTTTATAGTTAAATATGAGTTTAAAAACTCTCCTTGATGCAATTTACCTTGGTTCTGAAAGGCATTTATCCATTTAGTTTTGTGTAACTGTAGCATAACAAAACATTATGTATAATAAAGACATTATTGTTTATTCATTTGACGTGAGGCTATATTTCAATACGATGACCATGGCTGTTATTGGTCCCCATTCACTTTCACTGTATGGAAAAAATCAGCTTGAACATTCAACTAAAGTTCTCTTTTTTGTGTTAAACAGTTTTTTTTTACTATGTCACCCATGTGCAATCTTCTGCTATTATTCATGGTTCACTTCTATTTCCTCTACCTTAAAAATAGGAAACTTAGTGAGAAGCTGAGACTGATTAGAAAAACTACACACTCTCAGTCAGCAGTGTGATAGAGTCATGAGTGTTTGACAGATGGCAACATGGGACCGCTGCTAAAAGCGGGTGTGAGTCTGAGAAAAGGCCTACCTGTTTTAATTAGGCAGGAATGCATCTCTAAGCACAGCTGTGCGCTCTCACACACTGTCTTTGCTTTTGTCGGGCCAGCTGTGAGACAGGCCTTCCTGTCAGTTCAACAATCTTTCCGTGCGGAGAGGCTGATCAATCCCTCTCCCTCGAGAGTGGTGTGCTCAGAGAAATCGGTGTAAAACAAAGACCTGTGTGCCATTCTACATCCATGTTAACTTTTGCTTTGTTTTTAGGTCAGACTTTATACAAAACTGAAAATGTGCCTAATCTGAAACTACAATTTGTCTTATAATTCACATCAAAATAAACATTGTCATAATTTACTCATCCTCAAGCTGTATGATTTTTTTTTCCTTCCATGGAACCTAAAATATGAATTTCTAAAAATCCTGGCTACTGTTTTCAATATAATGATATATTGTATTAAAGTGAATGAAGACTACGGCTGTCAAAGGTTTCATAAAAGCGATCCATACGACTCATACACTATACTGCACTCGGTCTGAAGCCAAAAGCTTTGTGTTAGGAATAAATGTATAAAGATTTTCAGTGAATAACTGTGCGTCTCTCTCACAAAGTTATTGTGGTTGCGAAGACTTGAAATGTAGTGCAGAAATTGCATTTTAGGGGGGTGTTAGCCTGACAGCCCTAGCCCTCGTTCATTTAAAAAGGTGATTATATGATTAATTATGATTATATATCATTTAAAGGTATGGGGTTAGTATGATTCTGTTTTTGAAAGTTAGCTTATTCAAATTTTTTGGATCAAAATTATTATACAAATTGTAATATTGTGAAATATTATTAAGTTTAAAAACTGTTTTCCACTGAGCCCCTAAAGGGACATGGTGGTGGAAAAAATTTGGATGGGAGGAAAAAATATTTTTCAAATATTTTGCGTTCCCCCACAAAGATATTTGCATTCTCTCTCAAAACCTGCCGTGTTATCACTTCCTGTTTAATGTTCTGCAGGCATTGTTTCAAACAGCTCAGTAGCTATACGTTAACAATAGAGTGGTTCATATAAATTATTTTTGTACTTGGATTTAAGTATAAAGAAAAACGATCAGTGCTTAGTTCAAGGAGTTCAGTAAAGTTGGCAATATATTCACAGATTCAAACTTCCCGGATCAATAACTCGTGAGCTAAGAACACAAAGGACACCTCTTTAATGTACAACAAGCTACAACCTAATTTTCCTCAAAGCGAGCCTTATGAAATAAATAGATCTCAATGAGCAGGCGACTGAGACGAGTCCGAAGAGACCATCTGCAAAGTGCAAAACCAGAGAAGCATTACTATACAAAAATTCAAAAAAAGAATATTTGTTCCTCCCATCCCACATTTTTTTCCACCACCATGTCCCTTTAGGGGCTCCGTACTTTTCTTTTTTTTTCAAATACATTTTTGCAATATACTTTTTGTTCCTGTAATGGAAAAGCTGAATTTTCAGCATCACTACTCCAGCCTTCAGTGTCACATGATCCTCCAGTAATTATTTTAATACGCAGATTTTGTGCTCAAGAACCATTTATTATCATTAATGTTGAAAACAGCTGTGCTTGTTTATATTTTTGTGGACGCTGTGATCCATTTTTAGGATTCTTTGTTAAAAGCACAGCATTTATTTGAAATAACATTTTAACATTATAAATGGCTTTGTCACTTTCGATCAATTGAACGGCTCCATTCTGAATAAAAGTTTTAATTTATTTTTGAACTAAATCTTACTGACCCCAAACTTTGAATGGTAGTGTAAAATGCTTTTTTTAAATTAAGGTGACATTCAATAAATTTTATTTTGATAATTTAGGTATTTGGGACCCACTTTATATTAAGTGGCCTTAACTACTACTAACATTTAAATTAGCCATTTGATACAATGCACTTATTGTGTACATACATGTTTTTATATTGCACTTACTATTTAAAAATGACCTGTATGTAATTACATCTGTAATTAATTTCTGTAGTTACATTTATCATCACACTGTTGAAACTTCCCATACACCTTAACTTACCCATACCGCCATACCTGTCCCTAACATTACCCGTATCCCACCTCAATATCAGCAAAAGAGTTTTGCAATACAATATGAACACAATAAGTACATGGTACTTATATTTTGATGCAAGTACAAAGAAGTTCAGGTCACCTAATATGAAGTGGGAACGATTTTTGTTATCAAGTCTTATTATGTAGGAGACAAAAACTTATAAGAGCAAACCATCTTTAGACATGACTTAAGTTATGTTTTGTATATAAATAAAAAATCTCATTTACACATGGCAGCATTTTTATACAAAGCGGCTTACAGAGCATTCAAGTTATACAATACACCTTTATATGTTGCAGGGCAGGCACCATACTTGAGTAGATACATGAAGGCTGTTTTCTTCTGTGTGTTTTTCTGCAGTCCTTTATAGGTAGCTCTCAGTAGTTTATTTGTAACAGTGAGAGGTGAGTGGATTCTACGCTCTGCTCCATTGGAGTCTGGTTATTGGTGTGAAAAATAGGAAGGGCAGGACAGAGTTATCTGTACACAAAGTAAACAGATGGTACACTCAAACAAAAATAGACAACACCAAGATCCCATAAATCTGTTGAATCAGTGAACCAAATGGTTCAGACTGGCATTTGAAGTCTCCTTGCTGAAGTACTGGCATGATTGTTCTAGTGACCCAAAAAAGGCCAGGCCTTGTCACACATCTCCCTCAGGAATACATCCCTATGATCGGACAAATGCCAGCAGACAGGGCCAGGTGTCTTTGTCAGCACAGAACGGAGTCTGGCAGAAGGTGTCGAGATCATATTAAACAGAAAGGCTTAAAGTAATAGAATCAAAACCTTGCCATCATTTACTCATCCTCATGTTGTTCCAAACCTGTATGACTTTCTTTCTTCACAAAGACAAAAGAAAATATTGTTTGAAGATTGTCTAATATATTGCTTTGCTGGACTATTGACTTGAGCTGACTGTCATCTGGGAGCAAAGTTATGAACAATATTTACAGCAGATAGTTCAAGTTAATCCTTTTACAGCTGAAACTGAAGCTTTTTAAGCGTATGTGTTTGTGAGACGTTCTCTCTGTGAGTTTCAAAGATTTAATACCAGTCCCACAGGCCTAATACCAATCATCAAGTCTAGTTACGCTCCCATTGGCTCAACTGTTTATGAAACATATTTTGATTGCTTTTAAGTATGAAACATTGACTTTGAATCGTGTTTGGGGCGGCATGTGTGGCGTATTTAATAAAATGGAATGATTAAATAGTCAAATATCATTGACGATTTTGGTTTCTAAACCCCACAGAGGGTTTAAGTAACAATCAGAAAGGAGAATTGAGTTTAACATGCCATGCGGCGGAATAGACCTCTCACAAACTTAATTACGGTACATAGTCTCAGAGGGAACTTCAAATGCTTGCAAAGCAACAATGCCTCCAAACCAAACTGTTCCTAATTTATTGAAAATATTTGTTTTACTTTTACAGGCTAAACCTCTGCTGAGTTGTTACATAACAGAGAATTTTATGGCTGTGTTTATGTCGTATTCATTTCAAGTGCCTTCTCATTGAGCTTTATCTGCATTTCTTTGCCTTTATTCACCATGCAGTGCCATGTTATGTCAACCCGCTGCATTTATATGTACCCTCAGTGAAGATCTACGAAGTAAATAACTGTTAATGTGCAGTTTGCTGAGCCACACCATTCTCTAAACCCCACTATGTGTGATATTGAGTCTGTATTGTTGCCGCAAGGTTCTCCAGAACTTCCTCTGAGTAAAGCTGTGCTAATTTGCAGCCGGCTACAGTGTCATTCCAAATTTACATTCCCAATGACACACAGACTTAACATGCTGTAGGTTTCTCTGCACACTGTGGGGGAACATTATAGCCTCAGGCCCCAAGTCAAACAATCAGGACAGGAAGTTCCATCACTCCTGGCCTCCAATCAGGTGCTCCACCGGTGCCGCTAGGTGACAGAAGGGCTTGATTGGCCCAAAGCATCACCCAGTGCTCGGTAGGACACCAGAGGACACTGGGAAGGACTGTGGATCCATAGCCAACAGGAGAACAGGATAAAAATACTCTGCTGACAAGTCAATTAATCAGGGTTTGAAGGTGTTAGAGTGGAGGAGAAGAGTCATAAGGTGAAGATCAGCGGGTGTTTACAGGTTCACAGGGAAATGAGGTAAGAATGGTGACGTAGTATCAGTTGTTTTACCCTTGTGTCAGACCTAAACTTTCAATCATAAACTATGACGATCCACAATAAAAAACATTCATAAACTATAAAACATACTATAAATCATAAACCATTTCAATATTTTCGGTATAATTTATTTACATTTTTTGAAAAATGTCAAATCTACCTCAGTTATCACATCATTTCCTGACGCAACAAACTATTTTGCCACAAATGAAGTTTTTCCCCCCAAATGACAGCAGTCACTAAAGAGCTTAAACTAAAACTCGCTGTGTGAAAAAAGAAGAAAATTCCAGTAATATCACTTCTTCCAAACTACAATTTTGTCAAATTATGCAAAAAATTGACATTTTTATTTACTTGTGTACTATATTTAAGACGTGATGCAAAAAAGTAGTGACAATTCTTTTCTTCTGTGTTTGTTATGTACAACAGAGTGTAACAGACTATTGAATATGAAAAAATGATTGGCAGGACTTATATTTATCCATCTGTTGTTGATTGGATGGAGGAAGATCTGAATGCGAGCTTGCATTCGATTGTAAAAAGGGGTGAGGTTTAAGAAAACTAAATGATTGGAGAGTTCTGGCATACATCACCACTGGGTTATGGCATTTTGATGAAAAATGGCCAGGTCAAAGTATATTAATAATTTACAATAAGATAAAAAAATGCCTTTAGAATATAGATCAGGCGAACTTAAATGTAAGGCTTACTTTCAGGATACAGAAAATACTAAATCAGCCAGCCAGCCACTTTTTCACAAAATATTTAAAATGTAAGTTCCACGACAATACATGACCTGAAATGTGGTGGAAATGACACTTGTATGAATTTTTATTACTTTAAGTTTTTGTGTGTAAACTTTCCTAAAAAGTAAATCAAGCTTAAGTTTAAGTGTGTCGTCCTCCAACACTGTCTCCCTTCAAATTAACATACAGCTGAGCAGAAAAGGACATCAAGCATTGCTTCTTAAAACCATTCACATTAATTCAGAACCCTCTCGGCTGAAATGCTGCATAACAATGCACTGAGGTGTCTCCTCAATGCCAGTGTGAGTGTGAGCTGTCAATCAGCTCTGCTAACACTAGGTTACAGATGAGAGATGTGTGGCCCCCTGTAGGAGGTGCTGTCAGGTTGATGTGATCTTGTTGTCAGTGCTGTGGACGGGATGTCCAGAAGCTCTGGAGCAGTGACCACAGGCGGAATGCCTGGCCAGATAGCGCTGTCCAGAAACAAGTCAAAATGTGACTCATTCTCTATAGTGGGAATTTACATATAGTTATTCTTGCAGGTTCTCATTTATTCGAGAAAATGCAGATCACCCCCACACCCTTAAACCTTCCAGTTTAATTGGACAGTTATTGTCCAGAATAAGCCGCAAAGTGGATAAGATTTTGTGCTGATAGTCCAAAGTCTGGTTCTCTAAGGCGTTTGCTCGGCTAAAACAGGCATAACTTTGTCAGCTCTGCTTTCACTTTGAGGGAATATTACAGTTGATAGAATGCTGCAGACCTGGGCCATGAACCCAGATGGACAACTGTAGAGATATTAATTTCACATGATCCCTCTGACAATAAAAATGAAAGGCGGCGAGTGGAAAAAAAGGTCTTGAGGGTCTCCATCACCCCTATGATGAATGATCTCCCTGACAGAACGTGCAGTCAAAGTCCACCGGTCCACCACCTGAGATACTATTCTATTGATTTCCGTGTAGACATTCAGCGTGAACCTCAGAGCTCTGGGCCCTTTGATAAAAGCTTTCATCCATAACGGCAACCGTGCGGGTAAACTGTCTGAGACACAAAGTCTGGAACAAGCAGTTTTTTTTGTGTGATACCAATGTCTTCATATGCCCTCTCACATTACAGTCAATGCCACCATTGTGATCGATCTCTCAGCGTTTCGTTTGTTGTGTTCCAGCACCCTTGGTGTGACCCGTTATTTCCCATCACTAGAAACATCTTTCATGATTTCTAAAACCACAGATCACTTTCTCAACAATCTAACAGAAAATGACGGGAATTTTGTAAACAACGATAGTATAGGGTAGACCGGGTACAGTTGGTACAGGGGTACATTTGAAACACCACAAGTCTGATCTGTGATATTTGCTTCGCACATGCGTATTAGCGCTCTCTTTGAGGAGGTACATGTGCTTCTCCAGTCCGAAGATTGGCGAAAGGTACGTTTTTCATTTCACCACGTCCCTTCCACATTGAATAGCTTCTCATAACTACATGACTGTTAAAGTTAACTTACATTTTCGCAAACCTTAATATGTGCTCGAAACACTGACAAATATATGTTTATGAGCTACTTGTGGCAAATATGACCTACTTATGGATGTTAATAATTATTAATATTTGAGTAGACAAGTAAAGGAAATGTCATATGAAAAAGTTCCTAGTTTTGGTGTGGTATCGGAAAAAGCAAACAGTGTGCCTAATGTCGTAACGTTTCTTAAGGTGGCTGCTGAGGATGGAGATGAAGATCGCTGGATAAAGAGAAAATATTGAGTTAATTGTTTGTCAATATATCGCACACCCCTAACCAAAATGTATCAAAGTAGAATTGTGCAAGGTTAAAAGTTGAGACATCCCACATGACATTTTGCTCATCCCTAAGTTTAGATCATTCATATGTACTTCTTATTTAACTTCATTAATATTGTAATAATAATCAATATTATTCTAATGATCAGGCAAATTTAATATATGATGGTGGTCCGACAGTAAGCCTGAAGTGGTGGTCCGATATCTGGAAATCTGATCTTACCTGGGTTTTTGCTTACAGTTTGGCCACCAAAAAAAAAAAAAAAAAAAAAAAAAAAAAAAAAAGATTTAATAAATCATTTGAACAAGTAACAGTATCAAAAACGCAGTTCTGCATCAATCTCTCCTTGCAGTGTTGTCAGCTGTTTGGAACAAACATTGTGAAAATGTACAACAAAATGTAAAATAAAATTCAAATATGATTATCTATATCATATTTTTGTCGTTGATTGCTTCAAATCTGTAGAACTTTGAGATTCTGCATTACAAATAAAATGTATTATTATTATTATCTATATAATCTTTTAATAATTAATTTTTGTCAATATTTAATGACACTTTATTTCTTACACAGTTCATATATTTATATAAATTGCCTTCATATTTTAGGAAGGTGTTCCCTTCATTATATGGAGGTCGTTGGCATTAAACAAATTGAAAACCCCTGCATTAATACACACAACTGTAAATCATATGGTTGAGCTACAGAATATGCCTTCCTCCTGAATTGTATTTAATGTTTATTGGATTCTTTTCTTCTTTGAAAAGAACGATCATTACTCCTCTCTCTATGTGCTGTGCGTTGGCCCCAGGGAAGAAACAAGCACTTTGTTAAGGTGTGCACAGCACCTTAGTAGAGAGAGAACTCATTTATAGGCTACTCTGAGCTTGTTCCACTTTATTAGGACACAGCCAAGCCACCAAAGGGGCTGGAGAGTGTGGTCAGACTAGCAGAATGTTCTGTGAAAAGCTTCTTCCATGAATAACTCCCAGGTGCTTTCTCTATAAGAAAAACAATGGGCCCTTAAACCCTTATCACCTCTGTAATAGAGGGAACCAGACTTTTCCATTACATCAAAACAAGAGAGTTTGCATTATTACAGTTATAGGAACACTGTATGACTGCAGTCAGCTGCTAGGCAAAGATGAGTACCATTAACATCAAACAGTGCTGATAACTGCAGTAATGCACATTCGTAAAATGCTTTTTATGATACACGCTTTCATTCTACAGCATATGTTCACAGCGCAGTTTGCAATTGCAAATCTATCTAGACTAGCAAACTCTTTCCATATATCAACATGTTATAATAGAAACCAGAGAAGCACTGCTCTGTGTTGTTGCATGAATATCTTCAGTCAATAATTCATATATCACTGCATGCCTGTGAATGAATAAATTACGCAACTCAAAAGAAGTCAATAAAGTTGAAGTGTGTCATTTAAAAAAAAAAAAAATACAAATGTTAAAATAAAATTCTCATATCCAATCTTAATATGCAGAAACTTGTGTATGTAAAGCATCTGCCCTGGATAAGTCTTTCAAATTTTTGTAATAAAAATAATTTGACCCTGTAGACAAAATACATTAAAATAACAACAACAACTATAATAGTTATTATCATTGGCAGTGAAACACATTTGGCTTCAGTTACCATTTTTGAACATCAAAATAAAAGAGAAGCATTGTGAAAAAATTAAATACTGCAAACACAGACTTCTGAATGGGATTTGATTTCCTGAAAGGTATTTGTATGTAAAATGCTCTATAATTGTATGTCAAATGAGAATGTATGTGAAAAATGCAGTTTAACTGACCCGGGGTGCGTTTTCCAAAAGCATGGTTAGCCAACTATGGTTGCAAATTACATTAAACTCTATTGGTAACGATGGAACTTGCGACCATACCCAGGTAGCCAAAGTGGTTTGGCCGGATAATGGCTAAAATCTGGCAGGCAGGAAGAAATAACTCGGACCGGTTGTGATTGTCAGACTCGGGATGGACGTAGGATAAATGATGCCCCAGAATCAGCCCAAACACTGGCACTTACTCGGTCTTACTGAGTCTAGGTACTAAAACTGAGCTGACACTGCCGGCACTGGGTCATAATCACACAAGCAAAAATTGTACACTTAACTGGTACTGGTCTGAGACTGGGTACTGAAACAGTAATTGTGCTAACTACCTGGTTGCTTTTGGGAAATGCACCCCTGCTTGGAGAACACTAGACCCTTTCGCAAAAGGCTTACACCAACCAATGACATACAGAGAAAATGATCAGAAAACCCATTTTACAACAATTATTTAAGCAAGTGCATAGAATAAACTACAGCCTTAAAGACTTCCAAGAGTTAATTGTTTCTTCATTATACATATTTTCATACTGAGTTCTCTTTAACTGTCATCAACTACATGTGTATGAAATAACACTGCACACATATTTCCCAACAAAAGTCTGTAACTGCTAGAAATTGTTTAAGATCTGGCTGCTTGTTCCTCTGTCAACCAGCGCAACGTGTCTGAAATGTATAAACCTACGAATGCAGCATATTCTAAGCTCCGTCACCAACGCAGCAGGAACACACTTTCAGCTAATTAGAATCTGAAGATTGCACATTGTCTGACACCCAAACCAGTTCACAGATGGAAGGGAGGGAATTTCAAGAACGCCGGGGCCAATGGTCCCTGACGAGAAGGATCCAATGAAGAGTTTTAATAGGGGAAAAAAAGAGATGATTTTTTTTTATCTTGATTTGATGTGATTACAATATTGATTCATATGCAATCAATCAAAAACAGCTCAGTGAACAACCAGGGTTTAAATCGTGCCACTTACATAAAACAGCTTAATTTCTTTTAAATATTTCCTTCCCCATTCAATTTGCAGAGATAAACCCATTATTGTTTGTATACCGAGTCAATAATCTCTAAATATAGAGGCGGCTCGTGTCCTCAGGTGGCATGTTCACAAGGGAGTCTTTGGCAGAAGAGGAAATGGTTTCTACAGAGACTTTTCTTTCTCTGCATCAAAGTCTTCAGCAAAACTGTTTGAACTGCGCTTGGAAGTTATCACATCCCTGCTGTCAAACACATCGTGATGGACCACTGCCTCCATCTGGCTCAGATGTGTTGAATTAGAATCATTTTCTCCAACATAATTTGATGAATTCTGTGAGAGAAAGGGAAAAAAAACGCACTTTTTTTTAGTCTTCATTGTTCTTCTCCACAATCTGTTCCTTCTTAATGACAGCAGGTACTGTAGTACTGGCACAATACTACAGTATTGTTCACATCTACACTATAATATCAGACATTAAGGAGAAACACCTGCTGATTATTAAACAAAAATGTGCATATATCTCCAGTCCAAAGTTCCATTCTCCACATCCATTTGTCTCTGTCTAATAGGCAGTTCTACATGTGATTTTAAATCGTGTCTCTCGTCTGCATTCGTCTAATTTAGTCGGTCCGTCTGAACGGGGGATTGAGGAGAGGCTGGGTGTCCTTTTACTCACCCCCTGAGAGACACTTAACAGATCAGTCTTTGCTGAAGTTCAGCCTAATTGTGTGTTTTTCACTTGAACTCTTTTTAGCGCCGGGTCGCAGGATAAGACGGGACAGGGATGAGGAAGTGCGAAAGGGGGGTATAAGTCTTTCTTTGATAGCTGAGTTTCCCCCAGTGACTGCAAGAGTGGCAGCGAGAGTGTTTGATCGTCATTCTGAAACCAGCAGAGGCAGGAAGCCTGCTGAAGCTGAGGAGCCTTTAGGTTCAGACATAAGAGAAGATGACTTCTGAAGACACTCTCAGGCTCCTTATCAATACAAGAGTCAGTTAATACACTCACTTGTGGAGTTCCGTAATAAAGGTCAGCTGTTCAATACAGTGCTGTAGTTCAAATAAAAAGTATCTGGACAGTTATTACATACAAAATATCAAAGAGTCATCTGCAAACAAATGCTATGTCACTCTAAGGCAACTTAGAAATCTTAAATGTCTTCTATATTATACATTTTGAAGAAATACAAGTAACACATACACTGTATTCCAAATTATTATGGAAGTGACATTTCAGTAGGATATTTTTAGTACAAATAAACATGAACATTTTAGTTTTTTTCAAAGAAAGTGTTTGTTTGTTTTATTTGTCCATATCTTTTTAGATAACTGGTATCAATCACAGACAGGTTTGTTAAATAGCTTGCCGGTCTACTTAGGTAAATGGAAACCCTACTTAAAGAGGTTGTTCCACATTATTAAGCAAGCCACAGCTCTCATGCAATATGGGGATGAATAAAGATCTTTCTCAAGATGAAAAGCATGAAATGGTGCAATGTTATGCAAAAGGAATGAAAACAACTAATATTGTGTGAAAACTGAATGGAGATTATGAAACTATCGTTAGATTTAAGAGTAATTTACAGCACAAGAGAACTCGGTCAGATAAAGGCTTCTAGAGTGGTGAAGGTATGACATCATTTTGTAGGCCGAAACGCAGAAGCAAGTTAGCATTTCAGCACTTCTGGTTCCATCGTCCCGAAGTCAATGTTTTTGGTTAAATGGCTGAAATAAGGTCTATGGTGAATACAAGCTCAAGACACGTTCACGTTTTATTCTATGACATAAAATACATCAGTATTTCCCCACTCAAGATTTTTTTGTAGCTGTTATGTGTCTTGAAAAAGGCGGTTGCCAACAAGTGGCTGAATGAGACTACAGAGGCTGTCGAGGAGATTAAACGTCATTACACCGTGCAGGTAACCTCAGCCCACTTTTACACCCTCATTATGCTCACAATTGTGCTCTTATAAACTATTCTGACTCAAACATTCTGGGAAAATGTTTTAGATAAAAACTGAAACATTATTGGAAGCTTAGTGATGTTGACGTTGAATTAATGAGACTGTAGTTTGTTTATAGCCTACTTTTTACTGGCGACTGCTTTTAGGCTTCAAAATTGGTTTCTTGTTGATCACAGAGTTTGTTATAGCGATAATCCAAAAGCAGAGGGAACCAGTCCGATGCTAACGCCCTAAAAATGACATCATACCTGCACCACTAAGGAATGTTTGTGTAAAGAAAAGAAAAAAGTAATTTTATTTAAAAGTACAGCTTTAAAAAAAGCAACTGTTGTACAACAAACATGTATTTGAAGCTACTGGAGTGTCAAGAACTTCTCCATGCATGCTGGCAGTTGTGTTTAAAGTTGCTTTTCTTAACCAAAGCTCAAAGAGAAACATTTAAAGTGGGTTTAGAAATACATTAAGACTCATTTTTAAATCGTTTTATTCACTGACGAATGCCGTACTACAATGGAAGGTCTAGATAAGTGGATTTCTGGATGGTTGGTTCTAGATGGTCACCATGTTCCAACAAGACTGCGACGTCAGCAAGGAGGGCTGAAATGGATGGAATATTGGGAAGTGAGATGGAAAGTCCCTTTAGGGTCTCTGAGGGTGTCAAAATGACTCCTGCAAGATATGTGGAGTTTATAACTGAGCATTTTCTGCCATGGTATAAAAAGAAGGATAGTGCCTTCTGAAATAAAAAAGATTTTCATTCAAGACAATGCTGCAAAAAAATTAAATAAAAACACCACAGCAATAAAACAGTTTGACCATGTATTTCTACACCCACTATAAACATTTCTCTCTGTGAACTTTGGTTAAGGGTGGCTGAAATGCAACTTTATACACAACTGCCAGCCTGCACGGTTGTTATTGAGACTCCAGGGACACCAGCAGTTTCAAATACCTGTTTGCTCAACAGTGGCTTTTTTATAACCATTCTTTTAATAAAATTCTTTTCTTTTTTTTCACAGAAACTTTCCTTAAGCCTTTATCAGATCAAGTTCTCTTGATGTAAATTACTCATTTGATAATCTCCATTGAGATTTAACACAATATTAGTCGTTTTCATGCCTTTTGCATAACATTGCATCTTTTCATCTTCAGAAAGATCTTTATTCATCCCCATATTGCATGAGAACTTGCTTAATAATGTAGAACAACCTCTTTAAGTGGGGTTTCCATTTAGACCAGGCAAACTATTGAACAAACCTGTCTGATACCAGTTATCTAAAAAGATATGGACAAATAAAACAAACAAACACTTTCTTTGAAATGCTAAAATCTGAATGTTTAGTGTACTTAAATCCTATATGTCACTTGCATATTAATTTGGAACAGTATATATTTATATATTAACTAATATACATGTACCTTCAATGTACCCTTTAAATTTGTGAATACTGTTGGACTGGAGATAATTAGATTTACACAAAACAGTCATGCTATAAACTCAATAGAATCCTAATAAGAAAATGCATATAAAATTGTCCTTGGGAGGAAGTGCACAAAATGCCAGAAAGCCAAAGTATGCTGTAATATATAGTGGAAATATGTTTATTTTGGTTGCCTGTGTGACTGCAGATTAAATTAGATAAAATGATGAAGTATTAAACCCCCTGTTTGCCGAAAATTAATGTGAAAGAGGTCAGAGATACACTGCGACAAGCCAGCTAAATTTATTACCCGACAAATGGACAAGATCACCTTCATGGCACCGTGCACATTACTATGACATGCAAAAGTGTTACCTGCTCATGGATGACAACAGCAGAAGGAATTCTCTCAGGGAGGCATGGAAAACAAGCTCATATTAAGTCAATATGCAAACACGCTTGACAAACACAAGCTTATGTAGTTTTCTGATTTCCTCATGTTGATTTCTCATTGGCTTTACATTTATATTGATTCCTCTTTTTTATGTTATACAAGCTATGCGTTGTTCACAAGGCCTTTCAGTCCAAAAGAAACTTCATGTGTCAGAGTCATGCTGAGGGGCAGACATAATGACCTATTCATGTTCGCCGGCTATTTGCTCAGTAACTGGGCACAATTGGTGGGCGGATGAAATAATTCAGGAGGAGAAAGAATATTGTAGGGCATTTGTCTGGTGTATTAATTAATCATTTGTTCTCAGCTGTGACTGCAGCGAGGGAGATTCAGTGGAAGCGTTTCTCATCTCTGTGGGAGTCTGATTGCGGCTCATCGCTGAATAGATTCACTTATTGAGTAGATTTGGCTTGAATTCGTTGAGCTGATTGAGTGCCGTGTGACTTTCTGTTATAATCGTGGCATGAGTTTCATGCAGCTCCACAGCCTCCTTTAGTAGGACCACAAAAGCACTGTAATGCCTGTAAAATAAGTCCAATGTCACACATGGCTTATCTTTAATGGCATGTATAAAGCTGGAGGGGTAACCATCCACATCATTGAAAAGGTCACTCTTATGGGAAGGGCTGTGCACCACACACAGGCTAATGAAACAGCTAATATTGTGGATGGGTGTAGATTTCATCATTTCATGGGTTATGGGCAGAGAAGCACTGCTGGAGAGCTTTTATTGTGACAAATATTTCGATATCAGATTCAGTAACACACCTACATTATTTAAATCCGAATATGTTACAGCAACTCTTAAAGGGACAGTTCATATTTTGCAATCACTTAGAGAGTTGTCAAACCACAATTGTCAATTTACTCGCCTTCACGTCGCTACAAACCTGTATAACTTTCTTTCTTCTGTGTAACATCTTGAAAAATAAAAGAGGGGTCTAATGTTGTTTTGGAGAAGAATGTTCTTCTGTGGTGAACTATCCCTTTAAATTCCTGTGGATCTCTGAAGTCATTGACTACAATAGTATTTTTCACCCCACTATGGTAGTCAGTGGATGCCGAGATCTTCTTGGTTACAAACATTCTTCCAAATATCTTCCTTACTGTTCAGCAGAAGAAAGAAATTCATACAGGTTTGGAACAACTTGAGGGTAAGTACATGACAGAATGTTCATTTCTGGGGGAACTATCCCTTTGCAAAATATTTATGATGTGCTTCATATTAACATGGCAACAGTACTTTAGTCACATTTTCATCATTGACTTATTATGAGAGTGCTTTAATCCTCATGAGAACAGACGTTTCGATAAGCAAGTTGCATTAGACACCCAGATTACACTCAAACGGCGAGGATCGTTTGAACGAATGCATTGCACTGTGCCTTATACCACCTCTGTCTTTAAGAGCCGCCTTTTCCTTTTTTGTACTGTGGGCATGTGATTGTTACTAAATATTTACTGCACTCAACACCCCCCTAACGAGTTCAAACTCTGAGAGTGAAATCACACCAATTTCCGACGCGAGAGGGGCTATTTTCTGCCTTTGAAGCGTTTTCCAGCCCCTGACTATGCACCATCCTGTTGAGACGTGCCCAAAAATACACTTCTGCCAGCGTCCTGGCAGCACTGTAGCATATGCGACGCGGCTGGCCTGCAGTGACCCCCTGCAGAGCTGCCTGCGCTCACATCATTGTCTTAAATACGAAACTGGCACACTCAACGGGCAGTCACCACATAATACCCCCTCTATCCTCTCCGCCAACACAAACACACATTTATATCTGAGGGACAGGAAAAAAAACAAAAAACAGAGCGGCATGTTTTCTGCCACAGTGCTTGCGAGGAACGGTGTGGAACACTTTTACTCCCACACAAAGGTCACAGACTGATTCAGTGTCCTCTGTTTGGATAGTTATCTCAGCAGGGATTAAGGGAAATGGTCTGTCTGATTGGATCTTGAGCTGAAGCTAATACTGTTCTCTCTCTCCGTTTGAGATATTGAGGAAGATTATAACCTGTGAGGGTGTCGAACAGCAAAAAGTACAACGCATACAGTACTTCACCCCAGCGTTTGGAAGGTATGTTTGTGTAAATGAGAATATGAGAGACATTCTTAAATTAAAACACCTGCGAATATTTCCTTCTTTGCATTATGTAAGCTTTAACCAGGGCATAATGAAGGCAAAGTTATGCCCACACAAATATTTAAAAATGCGCTTTTATGAAGCTCTATTTCTACCATGGCTCTTCCCCAAAAGCTGCCCTTGCTGTCCTCCAAATTCACACTTGTGGAGCACCATACCTAAAATGAGAAATAGATACCTTACTTCACAGGTATCAAGTGCGGCATTTGAGTAAGGGCTTATAAAACCAAAAACTTGTGTCAATATTAAGCTATTTAAAGGTTTCTAATTTTGTTTTGGAGGACCTACAATAAGGTTTACATGCATCCAAGGTCAAAAAACACTTTTGTTTTCTAATAATATACATTGTATGTCACCTCTTTCCTTTGTCCATGAAAACGATTGTAACAATATCGACTATGAGTCTGATATCTCGGGGAATAATTAACTCAAAAGGGATTTAATATTCATGAGTTTATGAATATAATTTGCTATTCGTTCATTACGTTTTAAAAATTAATTTCCGATAAGGAAAATGTTTAATTAAATACAAGTAACCTTTAAGGAATTGCTTGAAGTTATCTTACTAAGTTTGTCCTGCAAATTAGTTATAGACTTTCAAATCAATTCTGGTAAGGGATTACTGCTTTACGAGAGCATAAGAAGCATTAACTTTACTGATCAGGACAAATTAATATCGTATGTTCGTATGTACAGTTATGTTACTAAAATCGTAGCGCTAAGCAGCATTAGGTAACGTTCAAGATGTAAGTCTCATTGACTTCATGTATGTGAAAAATAACAGCTTCAATTCAGAAATATCTTTGGAAGTTTAATAACACAGACTAAAGATAACACTACAATAAACACAGAAAGTACATACTAAGTATGCATCAAGAGAGTAGAATATAGATAGGACATGAAACTAAAATTGTATCTAAACGAAAAGAATAAAAGAAAGCAAAATAGAGAGAGAGAGAGAGAGAGAGAGAGAGAGAGAAAGAGAGAGAGAGAGAGAGAGGATAACAGCGTTCACTTCAGTTCGTTACACAGAGTCCCCAACAAGTTAATCTCATTCCAAAACGGAGGTAACACGACTTCTCAATAGCAGCTTGGATTGTAGGAATAAGAATACTTGCTTTGGTTTCTCGCCGGTGTGTGTATTCTGAGTTCAAATGTCCCGCGCCTTCCGTGGTTCCTTTAAAGTCGGCTGGTATTGGCTCGGTTTGCGAAGAAGTTTAGCGGGATGCGGCCGGCTCTTGTTGGAGGTTCCTGGAAGTTGCTGTTTCCTTCTCTCTGAAGACGTGGGTGGCGGATTGCTGGCGGCGTTGGTGATGCACAGCACGAGCAAAAGGCAATGAAAATGCGGGTTGCATGGATACTTGTAGTTCAGGTCGGGTGACCCATTTCCTGGCTGGTCCAATCGATTTGAGCGCTGCGAAACAAGGTTCTTTGTTCGGTTTGGTTACGCCTCCTGGCTGGCCTCCGGGGCAGACGGGTTCATGCATTTTTCTTTACAAAGCTGGCATCTTTGTAATAATGCATGTCCTTTAAATTCTTTTACAAGATTCGGTACGATTGCATTTTTCTGTTTCTAAAAATACCAAAAACCACAGGTCTGAGCTTTGGGAATTCGCAAATACAAGCTTTCCACTGTCTATTGTCCTAAACAGCTGAGTTAACACTCATATAACCCTCCTAATTATTACAGACATATATACAAACATTCAGACAGAAAAGTATACATTTAGTACGTTTTTAGGGGGCTTTTAACCATCTCTTTAACATGAGCTGGGGAACCATTTCATTTGTGCCTCTCTAAGTGTGTGTGTAAGTGTGAGAGTTCGCGGCAGGGTCGTTTGGAGCAATAAAAGACACTCCGGAGCCTGGAGGTTATCTCCCCGGAGAGATCAAAGAAATGCTTGTCCAGACATTTTGGCGTCATTGAGACCATCAAGCACCTTATCGTGATCTGATAACGCGCTTCACGAGAGGTGCGAGACATCTGGCCGTTTGCCAGATAAACAGACGTCATTGTGGCTACACGATCTTACTTGCGCTAACTGACAGCTCCGAAGCTCACACACAACATTACGCTCAGACAGCACGCGGCCCCGATATACACATATACACAGAATAATAGTATTTCAAAATATCCATCTTGGCAAGTATTGACACAAGCATTATCTGTTATGTCTTATGTGAACGTTTGGTTAACTGTTGGGGAAAAACATCTGATGTGTGACATTATTTTAGATCCGTATGGTACAGTCTTAATATATAGACTGTCTGTTTCATTAGGCTAATGTCAATCAAACAAATGTGGTATCATTGAGAAAAAAATAAGTTGAATATATATTTTTCCTATATGGTGTTGACTTGGTTTGTGTCAAATTTGGTGAGGGATTTTAAGGTATTGTTCCTAAGTGATTTTTGGAACTCGATTTTTTCTCAAAATTGACTTTGCTGACTCTATTGACTTTAAACAGGTGTAGCTCAGTAATTTTTTGTCCGATTCTAGCAACTAGCACTAGCAACGCCAATGTCATGGGTTCGATTCCCAATGAATGCATGAATTGGAAAGAAGTGTATAACTTGAATGCAATGCCAGTCACTTTGATTAAAATGCCTTCATAGTGACTATGTACTGAGCTACTTTTGTTTGTAACTTGTAGTTTATAGCTAAAACTTCTTTTTAAAAAGGATAACTTGACTATTTATGTGTAGACACTAGCTTGGCAAGCTACAGTCCTAAAAGTAGCTTCCCCAACACTGTTATGGACTCATTCCTCACCAGTCAGTAACTTGTCAGTCATTCTGTTAGGCAGTATATATATCAGCATATCAGATCTCAGAGTAGATCAACAGGGGCTCACTGTAAAAAAAAAAAAAAAGTGTCAGATGACTCACAATCCCCCTGCAGCGCTTGGTTTCTCTGCTGATGCCTCTCTATCACCTGATTTTATGATTCACACTCAGCAGTGATGCAGGCCTCCAATTACACACTTACAGCACATCTATGTAAAGCACTGAGATGGTGCATCAAAATGTAATTTTTGTCACTTACAAAATCAACACTGTCCCACAAATGAAAAAAATCACTGCATAATAATAGAGCACAGACGCACCCTTTATGGCTGAAATGGCTCCTAATCTACAGTGATTTGTTACACTAGAATAATAAGAGCAAGAAGAATGGAACGTCTGTCTGATCTTACGATGTAATACATTATTTTCCACTTTTTCGCCAGGGCCGCAGGATGCACGTAGGAACCAGAGGAGGGGAGGCATGGGGCGGATGGTCTTAAAATAACCGAGTTATGAAATTCTAATTCAAAGAGCCTCCCCTCCACGTCAGGATAATCTGTGACTCCTACATGAGGCAGGGGTGAGGGGGGGAGCGCGGAGGTGTATTGTTCAGATGAAGATTGACAAGTGGGAGCAAAAAGAAAAGATCAAAGACCTTGACTGATGAGGCACACACAGCCTTTGTGTTTTTGTCTAGACAAGAAAACTGTTGCCTAAGCATGTTAGAAGCAAGGACATCAAGATTAAAACATTACGTCATAGTTTATGAGGTAAAGTATTACAGTTACAAAGTAAGTATGATTTAATTTCACTAAACAAATATTGTATTTAAATGTTTTTACTTATTTGACCTTGTACTATCATAAAAAACAATTGTATAATGTACTCTGTAAAAGGTGGTAAACTGTAAAAGGGCTCGTTTTTATTTGATTCAACACATAAACTTAATTTTTGGTATAAATGAATGTATTTGGGGTTGATTCACTTTCATGAAGTTGCAGAACTCCATAATCAACTTTATGAAAAGTAAGCTTTTCATTTAATGCCATACATACTTTGAAAATACGCCATTTCAGACCGAAAGTGACTGACATTTCTGATCTCACTTAACTTTTCTGTCCATTTTTTAAATTGCTTTAACGGTCCATCTGGAAACAGAGCCGGCGTGTTGCCAAACCCCCTCAAGTAGAAGAACCAAAACAAACTGTGATTGGTTGCTTTACATGTCAGTCAAACGACCTCTAGATGGTCCTTAACCAAGGAAAGCTACTATGGAGTCCAGACCTTCTGCCATCAGTCTGATGGTCTGGCTACACACAACTAGTTGATTCATAACATAATTTTTTTATAACCTTATCCCAAATATTAATCTTAAATGTTTTTTAAATTCCCATACTTTCACTAGCTATTAGACCTTTACATTGCCCAGCTGTCCATTTTATTAGTATTATTTTATTATATTTGATATACTCTCACCTAAAGGATTATTAGGAACACCTGGTTAATTTCTCATTAATGCAATTATCTAATCAACCAATTACATGGCAGTTGCTTCAATGCATTTAGGGGTGTGGTCCTGGTCAAGACAATCTCCTGAACTCCAAACTGAATGTCAGAAAGGGATAGAAAGGTGATTTAAGCAATTTTGAGCGTGGCATGTTGTTGGTGCCAGATGGGCCGGTCTGAGTATTTCACAATCTGCTCAGTTACTGGGATTTTCATGCACAACCATTTTTAAGGGTTTACAAAGAACGGTGTGAAAAGGGAAAATCATCCAGTATGCGGCAGTCCTGTGGGCGAAAATCCCTTGTTGATGCTAGAGGTCAGAGGAGAATGTGCCGACTGATTCAAGCTGATAGAAGAGCAACTTTGACTGAAATAACCACTCATTACAACCGAGGTATGCAGCAAAGCATTTGTGAAGCCACAACACGCACAACCTTGAGGCGGATGGGCTACAACAGCAGAAGACCCCACCGGGTGCCACTCATCTCCACTACAAATAGGAAAAAGAGGCTACAATTTGGACAAGCTCACCAAAATTGGACAGTTGAAGACTGGAAAAATTTTGCCTGTTCAGAATTTGGCGTAAACAGAATGAGAACATGGATTCATCATGCCCTGTAACCACAGTGTAACGGGATGTTTTCTTGGCACACTTTATGCCCCTTAGTGCCAATTGGGCATCGTTTAAATGTTACGGCCTACCTGAGCATTGTTTCTGACCATGTCCATCCCTTCATGACCACCATGTACCCATCCTCTAATGGCTACTTCCAGCAGGAAATGCACCATGTCACAAAAGCTTGAATCATTTTAAATTGGTTTCTTGAACATGACAATGAGTTCACTGTACTAAAATGGCCCGCACAGTCACCAGATCTCAACCCAATAGAGCATCTTTGGGATGTAGTGGAACAGGAGCTTTGTGCCCTGGATGTGCATCCCACAAATCTCCATCAACTGCAAGATGCTATCCTATCAATATGGGCCAATATTTCTAAAGAATGCTTTCAGCACCTTGTTGAATTAATGCCACGTAAAATTATGGCAGTTCTGAAGGCGAAAGGGGTTCAAACACAGTATTAGTATGCTGTTCCTAATAATCCTTTAGGTGAGTGTATATTATATGCACCTAATATTGTGTTGGTCCCCCTTTTGCTGCCAAAACAGCCCTGACCCGTTGAGGCATGGATTCCACTAGACCCCGAAAGGTGTGCCGTGGTATCTGGCACCAAGATGTTAGCAGGATCCTTTAATTTGAGATCCTTTAAATCCTGTAAGTTGCAAGGTGGGGCCTCCATGGATCGGACTTGATTGTTCAGTGCATCCCACAGATGCTCTTTTGGATTGAGGTGTTGTCTTGGCCTCAAAACTCCCCAGATCTCAAACTCGTTGTGCTCCTCAAACCATTCCTGAACCATTTACATTAATGTTATGTTTCCATGGCTGCGACATAAAATTTAATTGCGAACCTATTATTTATTTTGTATATAAAGCGTTGTGCTTCATTCTTGTCATAATATTCACGTTCACCAGCATAGACCTAGACCACCGTGGTGGTAAAAATCTGCCACCGTCACAGGCACAGCCCTAATGGGCACCCTGACTGGTCTGCAGCTATGCCGCCCCTTACACAACAAACTGTGATGCGCTGTGTATTCTGACACCTTTCTATCAGAACCAGCTTTAACTTCTTGAGTAGTATGAGCTACAGTAGCTCGTCTGTTTGATCGGTCCTCACAGGCCAGCATTTGCTCCCCACGTGCATCAATGAGCCTTGGCTGCCCATGACCCTGTCGCCGGTTCACCACTGTTCCTTCCTTAGACCGATTTTGATAGATACTGACCACTGCAGACTGGGAACACCCCACAAGAAATGTATTTATTTGACCAAAAATACAATGAAAGCACTATTATTGTGAAAACCAGTAATTTCCACAAAAAATATTAAGTAGAACAACTGTTTTCAACATTGATAATAATGGAAAATGTTTCTTAAGCAGCAAATCACCATATTCTAAAGGATCATGTGACACTAAAGTTGTTTTACAGTTAATTTAAAATTGTAATAATATTTCACATTATTAATGTTTTACTGTATTTTTGATTTAAAAAATGTAGCCTTATTGAACATAAGAGACTTTTCCCCATTGAGAAAATCTTCCCAACCCCAAACTTTTGAACGGTGTAAATAGAGGATTATAAGCCATTTAATTCTAAAGTAATTCTAAAAATACATTACAATATTATATTGAATGTACTCTCCCAATGGTCACAAAACAGCAGGCATAATAATTTATTAATTAAATAATTACAAAAATGTTGTTTAAAATAATTTGGAGTACAGCTGCACCATCTCTCACCACAGGATACCACAAAATCAGCTTCAAAATGTCATCTCCTCACCCATAATACAATTTTTAAAGCTCATATTTACTCATTCAGCACTATTACTGAGCCTCAAGACACACACAATTACAGCAGGATTGAAGAGCAGGAGAACTAGTCCAGCACAACAGCTCTCTCAGCCAGAAGCTACTGGACTTATCTCAGCTCGAGCTCTGAAGAAAGAGGATCTCTTCCTGACAAGCCTGCTGAAGATAAAATTATCATATTTCACACCCATGTCTCTCACAATCTGGCAAGTAGAGAGCAGGTGGTTTGCTCTCAGGGGAATCGAGCCTGATGCACAGCACTATATCACCAAGCCACATCTATCAAATCCCTCTCCGCCTGGAGAGAAATGTTACAAGTGTGCCATTGTAGTCAAGTTTCATGAGACTTATCTAAATCTACTTGTCATGAAGTGTTGACAAATTCGTAAGGAACCATTTTGGTTTTACAACATGCTGAGAGACATAACAATCTGCCTGATTGATCACAGTTAGTTGATGTAAAAAAAATATGGCAATGGTTTAAATTTCTGAAATCTACAGTCTGTCATCATTTGTGGAGGGCAAAGGTTAAGTACCATTTTCAAATATGTCTGTATATCTACCTTATGTCACATAAACAGATGGAATTTCAAATGTGCTTTTTTTTTACCCTGCCTTCAACAAATCTTTGCACTGCAAAAAAATAAATAAAAACGAAGTTTCTTAAACAGATATACTACAGCAAAACAGCATGACAGCAGCAACTTTTTACCACTGTTTAATCAGCTACGTTCAATCAAAAACAGTTGCTGTCAGAAAAAATTAAAATAATATTGTTGCTTTTTTCTCTCATCTTCCTCATAAATGATGCTTATAGCAGCTGTTGGTTCAAGAATAATTTTGTCTCCCTGACTGAATGTGTGACTCTCACTTTGGTGAGAAAACAGACAGATCTAGAGCTAATCTACAGTTAGACATCATGTTGAATAAATACAAGACCTCTCTAAAAATAAAATGTGTTTATTTTAAGCCCTTTTACTTCCATAGCCAGAGAAATACTTTCTATGTACTGTAGCATCTCCAGTTACAGAATAAAACATAATACAGTATATAGAGCAGGTAAAATATGGCCAATTTTAAAAATTGTTATATGTATAGCATATAGTAATATGAGAAGCTTTAATTAGTTTCAATATAAAATATAATATAGCTAATTAATATAACAATATAATATAAGCTTTACTCATTACAGGCACTAGAAATGTTGCATTGTCATCACTGATACACATACTTTTGCATGTGTCAAGTGAGTCATATATTTTTCAAGTTTTGACAAGTCAAATGAAATACTGGCTAAATAGATACCGACATCACAAAGAGATTGCCTTCCCAAGAAATATTAGAAATTTCAGCACACTCCCACAGAATTTCCATACCCACTTGACAAGTGACATCCATCAGTTGTGCCTCAGTGCAGCGTAGAACCAAAAAACGCTGCAATTACTGCTCAGACCAATGCACAAAATAATTAGGGGGAAATATGTTATTCTCTGACATCATTTTACTTCATTCTCTTATTAAGCCTCATCCATCATGAGAAGTCAAGACTGACTGTTTCCTTTTTTGACAAACAACGGCTGAGGAACTGCACCCATCATTCTCAGGTTTGGACACATAAATGTGCCTCATTCAGCAACAGGCTCACGGAGTATGCTAGCGCTTCATTGCTAGGATTAATTAGCTGGATTTGTATGACAATGGGGCTAGTGACATATGCTCCACGGTTATGGCAGTAAGTGTTAATGAGCTTTGGTTCAACAGGCAGGGAATGTTGAGTCCATCTATAACGCTGCAGAACAAAAGCTGCACGCTGTCTGGACGCAGCGAAGGTTGGGTGTTTACATTTCTCATGAAAGACCGTGATCCTTAATCGTGTCTTTCTGACATATGGCAACACGTTTCGCACAATGGCAGGATTTCTTGCTCGCATACTGAAGACGAATGTGTTGGAGAGTGGAATACATCAGGTCCATCTGTTGGACCACACAGACTTTAGTTATGAGGTTACAGCAGACATGAATTTAATCGGGCTACTTAAATGTAGTACTTTGTGGATGAGAGATTTGGATCGAAAGCCTTTTGACTTGACCCACAAAGAAAGACTGTTAGCCTCAAGTGGATTTATGTTATATTCCCAAGTAGGGCTTCATTTATCCGGTCTAAAAGAATAAAGGTTTGGTGACTCATTAAATATTCACAAGAAAAAGCTAAGTTCGGGCCAGAAGGAAGGAGCTTCGGGAGGTAATGAGTAACGATAATCACCAAAGCCATTTCCAGACAAATACATGCACATAATAATAAGACACTCAAGGGTGGATCAGCTATAAATAGAGCATCAACTGCAGATTGATTTGAGATAGGAGCTCTGGATCTGATTCAGCCGATAACTCCTCTCCAAAAACGAACATCTCTTCCTCTTGAATTCACGATTGATCGGTAGATATATGCTCTAATTTAAATCTCTCATAGAATTTAGTCAAAAGCAACTGAGCTATATGAGTTGGTAGCATGCTTAATCGCACTTGCCAACCAGAGCAGGACCACAGTACAAAGTGTTCTATTCTATTACATTAAAACTTAAATTCTTCCCAGGATAGTTGATCACCCAATGATCACAGAATTGTCATTCTGACTCTGTGACAGCTGTAGGCTCAGTAAACTAACCATCATGCTTTTTCCAATCAGAAAAACTCCCTGCAAATCATTGTGCATGTGGGTGTTTCTTCAACTTTTGGCCCTGTGGACTTTTAGAAAACAATTCAAGCCTGATTGGAAATAACGCACGGTGTTTTCAATCGTACATGTTGCATATTTAATCTCAAGAATGCATTAACACTGTTGTCTCCTTGGTAACCATGTACACCACCTTTAAAAAATATATACAAATAAATGTAATCCTTAAATTTAGCAGCTATTAGTGCTGTCAAAATTAGCATGATAATGCAAGTGATTAATTGTGTTCAGTTTAACACGTTAAAAATATTTAACGCATCATCCGGTTTTACTGTCATCCTTTGGCTAGTGTTACATTATATGATCACGCTCTTATTCATGCAAATGCTTTTAAACCATTCAAGCGCGACAAAAGAGAGTGCATTGTCTGAGAATGTCATGTATACCATCATGTTCGGCAGATCTTAAAGTGACAGCAGCCAAATAAACCAGTTGCTGTGATGACTGTCATTTATGTTAATCAAAGAACAAAGGTAACAGAGAAAATTGTAGCTTTAATAAGGATTAATCTATATTTAATATATAGAGTTATGAAAGGTGTTTGATAACTTTATTCAATTTCTGTATATGTAGGCAGTAAGGCCACAGGTAAATATGACACTTGTTATAATGGGTTTATGTAAAGGTTGTTTTAAGTTCACTTAAATTAGTTATTTTTTAAAGCCTAATAAATGTTGAAATTGATAGCTTTTAGTTATACTGTAATGTTGAATGTATATCATTAATGTTCTATCAAAATCTAAAAAATCTATTTCATTGAGACATCAGTAGCAGTATTGGTATCATACTAGCCTTCATTCTTAAAAAGATGCCATTACATTTGTTTCTACATTAATTTGAGTGTAACTGAAATTAATACAATATAAAATTATTAAAAACTCTGTTTTTCATCGCAAATAAAAATTGTGATTAACTTGTTTTTTAATCTTTAAAAAAATCTATATTCTATCTATCTATCTGTCTATCGTCTGTATGTATGTATGTGTGTGTATATATATATATATATATATATATATATATAGAGAGAGAGAGAGAGAGAGAGAGAGAGATAAAAACACTTGTTTTAAAAAGTGTAATTAAAAAGTTGTTGTTTGTTTGTTTTTGTTTTTTATAATCTTTTTAATAAGAATTAATCCCTGGGACACAAAAGTGCCCAGAGTTGAAAAAAACCCACCCATGCACAGGTTTGCTGGAAAAAATGCTGGAAGTAATGTAAAAATGCCAAAAATTGTTCCTACGCTCCTGGTTGGTGGTACGTTAACAGCCTGTACTATCCTGTTCCAAAAACCTCTGCATTAAATACACTCAAACCTAGTCTGTTCAGAGGCTACTGACATATCGGAGCCTTTCCCAAAAATCCTCTTTCTCTTATGCATTATTCACATTACAACTAATGAAAAAAATATTAATGACAATTTCTATCCTGAGTTTATTAATACAGGCTGTATCTGAGCCATCTAATTTCTAACCATTAGAAAATCATAGAAAACACATTTCCTGCAAAAATCCAGTTCATGTTTAATTAGATGTACGGTATATAAATGTACAGGATCAATGCGTTTACGTAAGCTGCAGTGAGAGATATACTACTGATCTGTCTCTTTTGTTTACTCTGGATTCTCCCCAGACTGCAATGGATCATTTGTTTATGTGCTGCTCGTTAAACTTGGCCTTCAGCCTGTTGTTACAATACACACACGCATCTACATGGACGAGCAACACACTAGAACAAAGCATGCGTGTGAATAAACAAACATCAAAAGGTCTGAAAATCTGCCACTCTCTGAAACAGGATGGTGTGCGGTCGCTACAGAGCCGTAGATGAAATTAGCTTGACTGTATAGCGTCGCATGCACTAGTGTGCGTCTTTGATTCTAATGTCTGAGATTTTCTTGCTCTTTTTTGTTGTTGTTATGGTTGTTTGATGTTTGACCCCTGTTCCTTACATCCAGACGTTTCTCTCCCATCCCTGTCTGTGTCTGGAGCATAATTAGCATCAGGTTCTTTTTCCATACTCTTTAGCTTTTGAAGCTTCTGCGTTCCCTCCCTCCAAAAGACGGTGAAAGGCAGTCTGATCTAGCTTGATTGTTCCCCAGAGTTCACTCAAACCGCGGAAAAACATGTCATTTGGCTGTCTATCAACGAACCTATGAAATAAACCTAAATCAAGATTGAAACACGATAGTAATAGTTAGTAAAAAGCTTGATTGGAATTTAAAATGGCGTCAGCTCCACAGTGGATCACGATGTGTATACTTGGAGTCACATTGTACAGATGAAACAGCACATTAGTGTTCTTCAAAAACGCATACTACAGCAGCATCCTAACTAAAACTGGACCTCAAAAAGCATTCAGCCTATTTTTTTTGAAGATGTTAATTTCCTGTTATCTCTTGGAATATCTGGAAGCCAGTTTTCTCTAATATCTGTCATTTTTAGCAGAACACATTGTACACATGGGGAAAAGCAATTGTTTAGTCGATAATTCAAGAAGGTCCAGACTTTAAAGCTCTTGATTCTAAAGCTCTTCTGCACTTTGCCTTGTGAAAAAAAAAAGTAATGTAATTGTTTAACTATAGCATTTGTTAGGATATAATTAAGACCATTGTTGGCTCCTCATTACCGTGCTTGGACCTGGTAACGTGACAGATTCTAGTAAAGGTGGTCACGAGTAGTTAAAAAAGGTTTTTAATTTATGTTGGTGCAGGATGATATTTTCTCTTCATCAGTCTTTTTAGTTTATGTGGCTGTTTTAGATCACGTTTGACTTTCTCAATGCGTTTTTAAGTGGTACTAAATTCTCAATAGAATTCAAATGAGTTGCACATTTTGTCATCATTGTCATGATAGGAACAGTTTTTGGAGTGCGCTGGTGAACGCGCGCAGATATGGTGATTCGCACAACATGCATCCACAAATAAATAAACCGAGCTTCAGTCGTATTGTGCAGATAATTGGTCCGTTCGGTTCGTACGGGAACTTAGTGCTTATAAACGTATTGAATGTGAAAATGTTTATAATACTTCTACAGCATTTATTAACCTTAGTTAATTAGAACCTTAGCTTTTTTTAGGACACAACGATTATCTGATCAAAATAAAATATTTATTGAATTCGAATGCGTTTCTGATTTGTTATATTTCTGTAGGGCTGCATTGGGATAGTTTTCTTTCTCATGTCACTAGTTGTTACATTGTTTTAACTGCTAGAAGTACTGCTAATGTTGCGTCCTCTCAGCCTCAATGACAAAGTACATACTACATACAGACTGCTGTTCTTTACCTGCTAATGCAGCCTCTAGTCAACAAATTAATTACTTTATAATGATTTGGCAACATGTACTGAAGTGTTCTGTATTCATACTATCAAAACTATCAGTATGGATTTTTGCCGATAACCGATTTTTCCACCAATCAGCTTTCGGTGCCAATTAATCGGCAAAACCGATGAATCGGTCGACCTCTAATCATGAATGTGAATGTGACTTCCAGTCTCAGCTGCTTCCAGTTAGAGCTGGGCGGTATATCAAGTTTGTACAATATATCAATATATATTTTTAGAAACAATATGGATTGAGGCAATACCTTTTATATCAGTATACAGTAGATTGATACAAACGCATCTGAAAAAAATGAGCTGAATGAGCTGATGCAGGGAAAGTACATGATACAATTTGTCCTCAACATGACACATGCTTTATATTAAGAGCTTCAAAATAACTGGTAAGATATAGTTAACATGTATAGTTTAAAGCAGCTTGTCCTGTCAGATGCTCTGAGAGACAGGCTACTTTTGCTGATAGACAGATACATAACGTAGCCTACTTGCGGTGTTTAATGCATTTGAAATGTGGTGCTTTCCTCAGTGCACTTACATTTCACAGGTATATTCTCCATCTGTAAATGTTAGAAAGTCATGCAAACATGTCCATTTTGCTGTCAGAAGAGAACGAGCCTTCTGCATGTGAATCACCGCTCAAATTCAGGCTTCCGGGAACGAGCGCCGGTACGCGAATTCGCTAGCCTGACGTGGTCATACTCAATTCTAGTCAGAATATGAGTCTGAAACTGCTCCATTGGGCTTTGATTTTGGGGCGTTTCACCCGAACCAGGAAAAACCAATCAGAGCAACGGAGCAACGTGTAACGTTAGTTGTCAAATGTCAACAGAACTCAACTGCACTGTAGTTTTGAGTAGCAATGGCGCGACGTTGAAAAAGAACTTGGCAACCCTGTCTGCACGCGCGCTGGATCGATTCCAGAGCGAATTGCCCGAGCAAAAATGTTGTGGGCGGGGCTAAATTCGGCTGGCATCCAGGCTACGAATTCGCACCAATCAGCCGGAATTTTGAACCTACATGTAAGTATATTTTTTATGAAAGTGACCGTTATAATGGGGTAATCAATATGTTTTCTTTTTTTTTTCGTTTTAAGTTTAGTTAATTTAAAAACAAAATTATTGATCGTTTTTAGATTGTAAACCCCCTTTTTGCACATAATATGTTGCATACATTACATTCACTGTATTTGTTTATAGCCTTCCATATCAAAATTGTTTTAGGACATCATTGGGCAGGATGTGAAATAAAATGATTATTCAAATAAATACAGATTTTTGTTTGATCTAAATAGAAAAACATAGAAAATACTGGGATATATACCGTGTATCGCCATTCAACCAAAAATATGAAATCACAGTTTTACAGATTACAAATCCCAGATTACAATCAGATTTTTGTTAATACGACTCAGAGCCTAAATTGTCAAATCAGATTTTGCGTTAATTACTTTTCCTTTTTTAACCATGGCGAATATTTTTTTAAATGGTACGGAATGAATCTTCCATTGTTTGGGCGAAAAAATACTATAAAAGTCAATATGGCCCATCAACATTTTGGTAATCAACATTCTTCAAAACATCTTCTTTGTGTTCAGTAGAAGAAAGACATTCATACAGGTTTGGAACTTGAGGGTGAGAAATTAAAGATTACAATTTTTGGGGTGAACTATTCCTTTAAATACATAATCAATGTTATTTTTTTAGGCGTGCAAATTTATAAAGAAACTAGAAATATTAATGCAAGTCATTACTGACACCAAAGCTTTTTTTTATTAATTTGTATCTACTTAGTCTGTTCATTAGTGTTAGAATCAATAACGAAGGATCCGCATCTTCCATATTTCATTTCTGTAAAAAAGGAAAACGGAATGGGCACAAAAGTACACTGACCTTTTTTTTCTTCTTTTGTGCAACAGGTTGGTTGGTTTTTATGCTGCTGTCTGCTACAAACATGAATACTGCCCTCATAAAAACAACAACCAATGGCATTTATTGCTAGCATATACTATGTATGGTGAGCCTACGCAAGTTTGGTTTGTTATTATGAAAACCATTGTAAAATGTATATAACATATAACCTGCTGTTTCAATTTAAAAAAATATTCATTAAATTACAAATTTAATCAAAAATCTGATTTTCCCTTCAGTTTAAACCAAGACTTTGTGCACTATTTCTTTTTTCACCAAGCTTGCTGATTCATTTCTCACTGAGCATTCTAGGATTGCATTCTCTGCTTACTGTACATGCAATGCTGCTGTAAAATTTAGCCAAAAGAAGGTATCTTAGTAGACAGCATAATTAAGCTGCCTACCTTCAGGAATAACCTTTGCAGTCAGTGCACTAGGTTTTTGGAACAGAGTTGTATTCTTGGAGGTTTTCAATAACTGTGTCATTTTCTAAACTACAGTCCAAATGTGATGAAGTAAACTGGTGGCAAAATCTGCATTATTGTAGCTTTTGGACAGTGCAGCACTGTTTTGAGTGAGATGATGCCCGTGTGTGGTAAAGAGAAAGGGAAGTGACTCAACAGCTTCAGGCTGGCTGGCGGAGGCATTCGGGGTGGTGAGGGCGAGGTCAGCCAGCATGGACGGATCTGACAGCAGGCAGTGCCAGCTTGGCATCTCAGGGGCTCGGAACATGCTGCCAGCACTCCCTACAGAAATACAGAGGGACCACTCTCCTCTGGGAGGGAGAAAGAGAGAGAAACAAAGAGAGGGGTAAGGTGAGGAATGTTTGTGTACGTGTGAGAGAAACAGCAAGAGAGAGAAAGCAGGAAGGAACGGAGGCCAAATCTGCTGCCCCAGAGTTTAGCACCATAGGCAATGGAAAGAGGGTAAAGACAAAAGAACAAACAAAGGCAAAGCGGCAGAGCTGCATGGCTGCAGGTTGTTGACATTTAGCTGAGCTCAGTCCTCTATGTTTCCTCTCAGATAATGCATTGGCTGCAACACTCTGGATCGTCAAGAAAAGAGACAGATTACTCAGCTAAATCAAGTCTTTCTGAATAGATAAGAGTAAGTAATGTCTGAAGGATGCCTTTATTTGCTGCTTAAATACAATTTGCTTTGGCACAGCAGTTTTGAATCTTATACACTCAACCATATGTGATGCTAAAGATCTGGGAACATCAACAGCAAATTACAGAATGTCAGGAGCAAATGGGGAAATGCCAGTCAAGGTTGCGGTTTGCGTAGAGTATTATCATACATTTCTGATGACTTCAAATCTGTTAAACTCAAAAGATATTTGATTAATTGGATCTTCAGGCATATTTATATCTGTTCATTACATACTATAAAAGCTGTTACATTAAAGCCTCTTGACAGACACGTTGTATTAAATGGATCTTATTCTTTTTACTATTGTATTGAACTATTATAGCCTATGTAATCCTGATTATAATATAAGCCAATACGTCTTGCACCAAAACAATCATATTTGAATTAACATGGACACCATGCATAAAAAAAGGGTTAATCAAACTCTGACCCTAAAAATCATTTTCACACAAAAGCTTGAACTTCTTTTGTAGAACACTATTTTTTTAAACAAAAGCACCCCACGGTCAAAGTCAGTGGGGTCCAATGTTGTTCGCAGCCCAACATTCTCCAAAATAGTCTTCCATCTTAAAAAAAGGGTTAGTTCTCCCAAAAATGTAAATTATGTCATTAAATACTCACCCTCATGTCGTTAGACACCTGTAAGACCTTTGTTCATCTTCGGAACACAAATGATATCTTTGTTGAAATTCGATGGCTCAGAAAGGCCTTCATTGGCAGCAATGTCATTTCTTCTCTCACGACACATTGAATAAAGTTGTTTTTTAGGTTGTTTTTTTTTGCACACAAAAACTATTCTAGTCGCTTCATAAAATGATTGTAAAACCACTGTATAGTGAGATGGACAATTTAACGACGTCTTTAGTACCTTTTATGGGTCTTGAGTGAAGAAATGTCATTGCTGCCAATGGAGGCCTTTCTGAGCCATCGGATTTCAACAAAAATATCTTCATTTGTGTTTTCCGAAGATGAACGGAGGTCTTACGGGTTGTCGAAAGACCTGAGGGTAAGTAATTAATGACATCATTTTTGGGGGGGTTTCTTCAGCTTAGTTTCAATAAATGGTCTCGTCGGGCCGGGGTGTGAGTTTTAAAAAGTTTGACTATGTCTACATATTCTTATAATGAGCACTTATATTACAAAAGAGCATGGGGAATCTGGGGTTTGAATGCTTTGACCCTTCTATATGATACAGTAGATTTTAGTTCATTAGGCAAAAGTCCATTCTCACTCTATACTGGAGTCTCAGAGGAGCATTAAAGAAAGTGATTTTGTGCTGCTTGGTCATTTTAGTGAAATAGTAATATGCTAATTCTGATTCAACACAATTCTTGAAGATTTTGAACATCACAACCTAATTTCATTGCATACAAATTCAAATAAATACCATTTCATTCGTCATAACCAGATGTGCATAAATGATCCAGATGAAGATCATTAAGTTGGTTACTGTATAAATTAAAGTATGGTTATTTCTTTAATGACTTGTTATATGTTGCATATATTAATAGGCAAAACAGTGCCTAAAATTGTGTGCCATTATTGTTCCTTTCCATTTAGCATAACTAAATAAAGTGGAAAAGTTCTCCTACATTAATTATGTTTATTAAACATTTTTATTTCATGCGGGTGAACCTGGAGACAGTGATTATGGAATATCAAACTGTAAGGAACCTCAGTGCTCATCCCTAAGGGCCTGGAAATCTGCCAGATGAACAATGCCTCCATGCATCTGGCTGTACTGTTCTGCCTCTTTCCTGTCTCTCTCTCTCTCTCTCTCTCTCTCTCTCTCGTGAAAGCTATATGATTCATTATTAAACCAAGCGTATATCTCAAGCTTGTGGTGAGGTTCTCCAGTACCCCTTCGATCCCCTTGTAATTCCAGGGTGAAGCAAGAATTGGTTTTAAATTAGTTTCACAGCGAACACTTGAATCACTTTCTCCCTCTCAAAGAGTGACCTCATTAAACAGATGAGCCACAGGGCCTGAGAGCAAGTACAAAAACATACACACGCACTCATAGGCAGGCATACAAATATGCTCATAAACACTGAGAGACAAACTGAAATCACAGTCCAAGGTTATATTATTGCTAATGGAAACTATTATGATGAAAACCAATAAGAGGAAAACTGGAAACAATATTACCGTTAGCTATAATATAGATAGAAGTTCAGTTTGCAAACAAACAAAAACTATACCATGAGTGCAATGCAAGTTTCTTTTACCAAATGCATACATATACATTATATTCAAGCTAAATTAAAAAACAAATTTTCAAAATTAGGTTAAATTAAATTATATACTATTTATGCATCATTAAAACTAACATCTAAACTGAAATCAGAATAAAACACTTCTACACCTTAACAACACCAAAGACCCATACAAAATAGTATTTCTGTTTGTTTCACATGTACGCACACCAACACAGAACAAGTTGCCTAAACATTTTCTGCATAAATGATGCTGATTAGTGTAGCCCAGTTACACATGAGCAGAAACAAGACAAATTGCCAAGTCTGTGGAAAATTCCTCTTTTTCCTCTCGGCAGCTGAGAGCTGACGGAGCAAAGGTCCTTAGAAACAATTCTTTGTCATCATTTTTTAAAACATAAAAACTCAAATTCAAAGATTGGCTCGTAATCAAATAAAGACATTAGAGAAAGTCCATCCATCTTAAGGAATTCAACAGCATAAAAACCAAAGCCTAATGAACCAGATGAGGGGAGGGGAGGGGGTGAAGCTAATTGGCTAGAGCTCTTAATTTTTTTTGCAGCAAGACACCATTCTGTTTAATTTGATGATAAGTTTATTTAAGATGCGCTTATGCTGACTGATATGAGATCCTAACAGGTCAGTGTATAAGCGTTTTTAATTGCAATACCATGTTTTCATTTCAGTTACTCTGCCAGGGTTGCAGTTTTGTGCTCATTTTCTCTCACACAGAGCACAAGCTGCAGAACGGAGACAAGAGAATGATCTGTATGCAGTTCACCTTTCAAATGCTGAAATCGAAGTATTATATATAACATAACTCTCAGAAGCATGTTTATAACGTTCAGTTTAAACACTTGGTGGTTTTGTCCCATATAATGGACATTTTGTCCTAGTTATTGGATGGAGTGCTGCTGATCAAATTTCCTGTTATTACTATAAGTGTTTTAGTTCCTGTTGTCCTTCCCTCTGTGCAATTCTCTCCAGTTTATAGATTGTTTAAAGGCTCTTGTTAAAAATCTAAATCTAACTGTACAAATGTTTGAAATGTTGGTGTTTGCTGGAGTGTAACCAGGCCCCAGTTGTTCAAAGACAAACAAGTACATTTTATGTAACTTACATTTTAGACATCAATCAGCGGCGTAGGCAGAAAGTGGATGATGGGTGGGCCTCTAGTGTGGGTGGGCCGGAATAATCCGCTTGAAACATATAGCAACATAGCTAAAAGTATTCCCTTATTTATGTTGGACCTGCTTTTATTGTCTATATTGTCTTTTAATATAGTTTACTTCTACATGTTGATGCCATCTCAAGCCCCTGAATGAGCTGTGTTTGTGATTTTTAAGCGCGACGTGTGGAAGGGCCTTTTGCAAGGTTGCTTTATTTTTAAAATTTAAAAAAACCTGTAACCACTCAGCTCCATGCGATCAAGTGTGAGCGGCTGCAATGTGAACATTTTAAAACAAAAACAAAGCAGGAGGGAGATCCAACTCGAGTCCTGATAACTAACGATATATAACGAAGAGAAATACAATGTCTGTGTCCTGTATCGACAACCTGCCATTGCTAATACAGTAGGCCTAAATTACATGTGGTTTATGTACAATTCCGAAAGCAACTTGCTCACAAATATTACGTGCAAATATTGCATAGGCATGCCACGGCGGGCCAAACTACAAATCTACCCATGGCTTACCTTGTATGGCTGATGTCTGTTCTAAACAAGTCGGAGTTGGCTGGGTTTAAATTTGAATTGAAGATGTTGATAATAATTTGTTATAAATATACATGTGTAACGGAGGCCAGCTAGTAGTCGCTGTGCGAGTAAACCTCACTCCCCTGATCTCGAGTCGCTCTAGCGACTGACGCTAGAGGTTGCAGCCTTTAGCCTCCTTGTTAGAGCGTCCAACTCTCATGCTGCCGGACCTGGATTCGAGTCCTGCTTGGAGCGGTGCGGTTTGAACAGGAGGGTTTACACACACAGTGAAGATAATCAAGGTATATGTTGCCTGAACCACATTTGTGTGGCTATTAATATGTTTAATATTTTTTTCAATGAAAATGAAAAAAGGCAGAATGGTGTTTTATGACATATTTTGTTTTATTGTAGCCTAAAATATACATAACCGGAGTAGCCTCAAGAGCGCTGCTGTTCTATTAGCAGAGTACCGGACTTGTATCCTCCCGTTCTTGGGAGTTGGTTCTCCTGAGTCGAACTTGGCAAGTCTGAACTACCAACGCAATTCAGAAGTTTACGTAGCCTGCTTGGTATTGAGAAACGGCCACTGACTTACTCATACAGACAGCCAATGTCGCCACCTATCGACATCACAATGTTTCTGCTGAAAGAGTCACTGAAATCCCCTCCACTAATAAATACACAGACTGGAACTCTCTTAATTTATACAATCCATTGAACTATAGGCCTAGACATAGCCATAGCTTCTATGGCTTCTGTAGTGTGAATTAGCAATAATTCTCTGTCGCATAAATTGTTCTGCTCTTCTCCATGGGGCTTGTCCTGTCTTTTTTGTCCCCTGCAAGGTGGGGCCCCAGGATGAAGGTTTCGCCATATTCACTGCTTCCCATGTCTTTGCCCTAACTGTTCTGTTTGCTCACTGACATTTGTGTGAGGATCTTTTGGAGGTGAATAGTTTGTTCCTCGCTTCTCTCTCTCTCTCTCTCTCTCTCTCTCTCTCTCTCTCTCTCTCTCTCTCTCTCTCTCTCTCTCTCTCTCTCTCTCTCTCTCTCTCTCTCTCTCTCTCTCTCTCTCTCTCTCTCTCTCTCTCTGTATTATTTCTCTACAACTCTTTGCATGTACCCTGAGGCTCCACCCACAGATCCTGTTTTTCTGCTATTGTAGCAGATTAACGCACTTGTCACCGCAGATTATACCGTCAAACAGCCATTTTTTAGCAGCAGGAGTCTGACACAGCAGTGAATGAAGAAACTGCAGCGTCGTCATCTCTTCTAGAAATCAATAACGTGTGATCACCGGAGGAGAACGCCGCTGCAGCAGCGCTGTGACACTTGAGTTCCGCAGCAGCCAGACTAGGAAATCTAGATTCAGCTCCACTTATATTCTAAAACTATCAGTCTAATCTAATTTGCTCACTGGGGATTCTGACATTTAAGTTTTAAAAGTGTCTGACAATTGTGAAGGCCATTAAAATTTAACAAGAGTTCAAATGGGGCCAAGAACTTTCTCATTGGGTCTCTTAAAACACACATTTAACACTCTCACTATTTGTCAATTAAAATGTCCAACAGTGTATAAATATGCATCACAGGAGATTTGTGTTATTTTTTTCGTAAAAGTCCCAACACAGTCATTTCCACCACATATTAAATCATATATTGTTTAATATCTGTAGTGGAAATGATATGACAGTGGAAATTTTTGGAAATGGCTGACCCTTTTGTCTTGCTAAGACATATCTCATAGTATGTACATATATTTACTCAGCATAAATACTAGTGCTGTCAAATTGAAAGTTTGTGTTTACATAATATATGTGAGTGTACTGTGTATAATTATTATGTATATGTAAATACACACGCATGCATGCATATATTTAAGAAAAATATATATGTAGGCTATAATAGGCTATGAATTATATATAGGCCTACAGTATACACATGCAAATATTTCTTAAACACAAACTTTTATTTTGGAAGCTATTAATCACAGTTAATCGATTTGACAGCACTAATAGATACATATAATTTTTGCATAATTTGACGAAAATTTTAACTTTATTGAAAATAACACGATAAACATTCTGGTGAACAAGTACACTTATTTTTGAAAAAGCTAATTTACATAATTGTAATTAAAAATACAGAGATATTATATTTTCAAATATATAAATATGGTTTATGTTAAAATATGAAAAGTCACTAGAAACTGAACCTTAAAAAGGTCTGAACAGGCCACATTAATCCAAAAAAGAAGGGAAAAAAAGTAAAAGTGCAGAAAGAGGTTTCGTCCAGTAAGGGATGGGTCCAGATATGTGCTTCCCTCCCGGCTGGCTTATTAAGATCTTATAATGCTATTGTTCCATTTAACTATTTTTTCTTGTTATCATCTCTTTATCTGTTCTTTAATAATTGAAAAGACCTATTGCACAGATATCTATTTCTATTTCATTCTATGGCTGACACGTGCTCCCAAACGAGAGTTCACATTCAATAATTTGGAAAAATGACAAATTACTATTGTCTAGTCAGTGTTTTCTGCCCATTCCACCTGCTGTGGTTTGGAAGGGCTGTGAGTCAGAGCACCGTGTACTTTGTACTTAGAGCTAGAGGTACAGACAGCAAACTTCAAAGGTCCGTGTCTTTGAGCAGTGGTCCAGCTCAGCCCAACCCTGCAGAGTATACTGTGAATTAGTCAAATCTCCTTTTGAAAAACCTTGACCGTTATCACATGACTCAATTTCACAGTAGTGAAGGCTGCTGACGTACAGAATTACCATTCTGGGGATTATCCATGCGTTTGCACTTGAACAGTGTTGACCTGCGTTAACACACACACAAATGTGTCAGAACAAAAATATGGACAAAAGAAAGGACTTTTGAAGCAGCTGATGAATTATTGTCTAAGTTGTTCTGACCGAGCATGTGTTCTTTTGTGATTGGGCATTTCAATGACAATCTAAAACTGCCATGTAAAAAATATTTTAAATGTAATGTAAATATTCTACAATGTCTACAATTAAATTGAACGTAGTTCTACAGCAAAATATATCATAATTCACCCAAGGTGTCCGTGTATCAATATAATGCCAAGAAAGTGTCTTTTTAATCCAATTAAAGGTGCACTATGCAACTTTTCCATCCGCTAGAGGTCGCCTATTCAAAACAAAGGCGTAGTTTGATGACACCAAGGTTGAGCGCAGCATCTTGGGACATGGTCTTCACCTCACAGCCAGTGGAAAAGAATCGGGACAGGACTCGGGCAGAAATCATGTTCATGGATGCGATTATCATAAAACAGATCAGGACTGAGTGTTGTGGGAGCTGAGCGAGGCCGCCAGAGCGATTGTTACTCAACACATGGCTTGCGAGCAGTGGGAATTTTATTATGATGGTTATTATGACTTTTACACAGTCGACCGGCGCCATTGCCGCTTTTACGGTCATGAGTATGAGGTAACGCATCTCTGTTTATCATATTAGATACATTTGAGTGTGTTGAAAATTATGTTATGACGTTACTCTGTGCGTTCGCTCGGCAGCTGCTGTGACACTTGTTGCACACTGCTAAGAGTAAAGCGTTTCTGCCAAATCAAACCGGAAACCGAGGGTAACGCAGATATGACGCAATTGACAGGTGACTCACAGTCACACCCTTCCCGGTTCATTGGTTAAAATAGCAATTTTCTCACGGTTTACAAATAGTTGGAAACATTTAGGATATTATAGTACTCAACTGAACAAAATATATAACACTGGCCTGGTGGTTTTTGAATATTTTACTGCAAAAATCAGTGCACCTTTAACTTGGATAAAATGGCAATATACTGTAAAATGCATTTTTTAAAATAAGTAAAAGGTATGAATCTTATCATTTACATTGAAAATCTATATTGTATTCAGCAAGATACATGCATGTAGATGTACTTTTACAGTAAGAAAAAAAAAACTCAAATAATGTTCTTATGATTTTCCAAAAGGTATCCATGTACAATGCATTACATTTTATTTTGTAAATACATTTTTTTGTTAAATATTTTAGATTTATATTTGAAAAATGTACCTGTTTTTTTTTTTTTTTGGGGTTGCATTCACCCTTCCCCCTGCAACCCAATGTTTACGGAACATGCTGGAACCTTGCGCTTTCTCTCAGTTCTCTGAGAGAATCAAACACTAAATCAATACACCTGCACACAGACATCATTCGGTTTTCAATTACAATGACCTTGTGGATTACTTTCCCCAATGATTCTGTCAAACGCACACGTAACACCTGTGAGGCTTTGCTCAGCTTGATAGTTAAGTAGCAAAACAATTTTTTTTTATATTTAGTGTCATGAGATGGACAATAAAAGCATCGGCTTCAAAACATCAGCCCACTGCTGGCCGGTTCCAGTGCAAGAAATCCATCGACTGCAAAACAGGAAGACACAAAAAAAAACTCTCCAGATGAAAGTCTTTCCGGAAGTCTTTGTGGCGTGTATGGCTGTCAGCGAGGCGAGTGTAGAGTTTTTACGTGCTGTTTGTTTCCGAGTGAGAGGGAGGCATAGGAACAGAGAGCCAGCAGCGAGGAGCCTCTTCAGCTGCCAGTGTAAAGAGAGCCTTTGATAACGCAGACACACTCAGTACCAGCTACACTGACTATACTGAGTCACAAGACACCGAGACACACGTGCCGACACTGAAAGACGCACAATCCTGTCATACTGTAGATATGGTCCAACATCATCTCCACAGAGACGCTGGTAATGTGCTTGAGTGCCGTTCAATGGGCCTGTCCTCGTGTGGGCGTCTCGCCTCAGTTTTGGGTTTTATCCCTGTCAATGTTCGTCGTAATCATTCCAAAGTCTGACCTCTGCCGCGTCTTACAGTCAGCCACAGAAATCTCCTCTCTTCTCATCATGTCACTTTGCAGTTTTGCTCCTTTAGAGTGCTGATTCTCCATATGTGCATATCTGTCACACATCTCTCTGGGTGGCACCACATCACACCACACCCTGCTGATGCGGCAAGATGAACACAAAGACATGTTTAATGTTCGTTCTTCTTCTCCCGCTGAAAATGTATACAAGCTATATCAATTAATTGTTACCAAACCACGCTCTTTCACACACTTGGTGTCGCATTTACTCATTCTCCTATACAAGCTGACAGTCTTTTTGTGCACATTCAGGAAACGTTGCTCTCAGCATAAACATGCAAAACCAATTTTCCAACGAATGCAGTTTAGTGTTCAAAGGGAGCCTTTCTCTGTGTAAAAGGCTCTATCCCAATGGCAATAATTGGAGAATTTACAAATCCTGACCTCCTGTGGTGTTTTTTTCTTTCTTTCTCCAACTAACACAAAGGAACGTAAATGTAACGTAATGTGGCAGTACCTGTTTGGCTATTTAAAGCATTGAAAGTTAACCTGGTCCTGTGATTCAATGTGGCAGCTCAGAGGAGACGAAAATGAGAGGTTTTGTTTCGATGGATTAGATTGTCAGGCCTTATAAAGAAAGATATGCTCGGAGCACCAGTAACATGGGACCAAGCCCTCAAATGTGCTTTTGATGAAGACAAATGGTGGAAAGATTCATTTAACCATCAGCATATAAAATACGGCTCATTTTCGTGTGCAGTGTGGAGAAACATACATATTCAGTAAGTAACTGATAAATATTCAAAATCGCCCTGAAGTCTGCATGTGATTGGCTCATTATATTGTACAGTGTGCACTATACACATTATCATCATTCTGGAGAATAAACAAAAAGAGAAAGAAATACTGGCAATGAAACAATGAGATACAAAAAAAAACAACAAAAAAAAACAATTACTGAGGATTGATGCTCTATAATGTATGAAATCAGTCGTATTGATTTTTCTATGTCAACCTTGGTTTAGTCTGTTAACAATCTTCACTGTCAAGAGGCGGAAAATAGGGTTCAGTTCTGTTTAAACTGGAACAATGGCACATTATCCTGACCTCTGATAAAAACATTCATATATGATTGTGTTTCACTCAAATCATTTGATCTGAGAAAAAAAAACTTTCTTTTTGAGATGGTTTTTAGATGGTGACGATTTCTAGATGATTGAGTCCAAAATTTAGTAAACAAATATAAAAGAAAGGTGAGTCTTTAATGACAAACTCTATTAACTGGTCTAACCAAATACATACTGCAGATTAATGTTAGTTTTGATTGTTTTGTTTGTTAATATTGTGTTTAAGATAATAGCCCACACCTGGTCCATATTGTGAAAATGAAAAATATGCTGAGGGATAGTTCCAGCACCATTAATGAGCGTATAGTTCTACAGCAAAATATATCATAATTTACCCAAGGTGTCCATGTATCAATATAATGGCAAGAAAGTGTGTCTTTTTAAGGATTCTACTCTGCGTGCAAAAACAAACATACAGCGTGCCCATGTTTTGTCCAATTTATAAGTAAAAGACTCTTGTGAGCATGTTCTTTTAATGACTTTGTGGCAAGCAGGGAGGGGCCGAGGGGCCGGTCTCAAGTCCCACAGAGGAGATACGGAAGGATAAAAGGAGGAGTGATGACAGTGAAGGTCGAGAGAGCACCAGGCCTGGGACATTTATGCTGTGTTTTATGCGGCAGTTGTCCGTGAGGAGCTAAATAATGTTTATTATTGTTATTAAAACATGTCCTGGCTAATCCAAGCTTTATAATTAGAGTGTATGGGAGCCCAAAGTGCATCCATCCATTGTAAAAGTAATCCACACGGCTACGGGGGTTATTGAAGGCCTTCTGAAGCGAAGAGATGCGTTTTTGTAAGAAAAAGATCCATATTTAAAACTTTATAAAGTAAAATGTCTAGCTTCTGCCAGACCGTCTTCCGTATTTAACTTACTTGCAGTTACTCTACGCCCTAGTCATACGTCGCGTCATTTGCTCTTTTTTCCGTAAGTTAAATACGGAAGGTGGTCTGCCGGAAGCTAGATATTACGTGTTAAATATCAATATTTTTCTTACACAAACACATACCCAAGTATTCTGTGGGCTTCACACTGTGGGCCTAAATACAAATAAGTCGAAATGCTGTTTTGGTAAATATCCTTGTCGAAACACTGTCGATTATGTCTAATGTGAATGTAAACACTGAAAAATACTGCATTTAGTAAATTGGGTCCGTGCATTAAAATGACAGCAGCCTAATAAATTTTCTGCGGTCATTATTGTTAATCATTATTTTTTGTTTATTGTATTGCTGACTGTTTACTCGTTTTCTGTAACTGTTTTGAGGACTTTTACTTACAAAAATGTTAGTTTATGTTGAAGTATTGATAATTGTGACATTTAAAATTACTCATATCATTAAAAAAGACTTTAATCATATCACCTACCTAATCGTGATTTTAATATTGAGCAAAATAATCGTGATTATGATTTTTGCCATAATCGAGCAGCTTTCAGTGACCTCGAATTGCAGCAAATTTTGGGTACTGAACTTAAATCACTGGCCAGTTGTTTAATTGTATGTATTTAATTACAACCTCAAATCAGAAAAAATTGGGATAGTATGGAAAAAGAAAGTAGTGATTTCTAAATTTACTTTGACTTGTATTTCATTGCAGACAATATGAACACAAAATATTTCATGTTTTGTCTGGTCAACTTCATGTCATTTGTAAATATGCATCCTTTCCTGTTATTCAGACCTGCAACACATTTAAAAAAAAGTTGGGACAGGAGCAATTTAGGGCTAGTAATGAGGTAAAATGGTTAAATAATGATGTGATTTGAAACAGGTGATGTCAACAGGTGATTGTAATGATGATTTGGTACAAAAGCAGCATCCAAGAAAGGTCTAATCCTTTAGGAGCAAAGATGGGCCGAGGATCGCCAGTTTGCCAACAAATACGTGAGAAAATTATTGAAATGTTTAAGAACAATGTTCCTCAAAGAAAGATAGGAAGAGATTTGGATATTTCACATTCAACAGTGCATAACATAATTAAAAGATTCAAGGAATCTGGAGGAATTTCAGTGCGTAAAGGACAAAGGACAAGCCTAAGCTGAAGAACCGTGATCTCCGATCCCTCAGGCGGCACTGCATCAAGAATCGTCATTCATCTATGTTTATATCACCACATGGGCTCAGGACTACTTTGGCAAACCTTTGTCAAGTACCACAATACGTAGTTACATCCACATATGCCAGTTAAAACTGTACTGTGCCAAAAGGAAGCCTTATGTTAACAGTGTCCAGAGGCGCGGTCGACTTCTCTGGGCTCGGAGGCATCTGGGATGGACCATCACACAGTGGAACTGTGTACTGTGGTCAGATGAATCAGTATTTCAGGTATTTTTGGGGAGGAATGGACGCCGTGTGCTCCGGACCAAAGAAGAAAAGGATCATCCAGACTGTTACCAGCAACAAGTCCAAAAGCCAGGGTCTGTCATGGTATGGGGTTGTGTCAGTGCCCTTTGCAAAGGTAACTTGCACTTCTGTGAAGGCACCATTAATGCTAAAAGTACAAGTGCCTTCAAGAAGACATCTTTTCCAGGGACGTCCATGCATATTTCAACAAGACAATGCAAAACCACATTCTGCACACATTACAAAGTCCTGGCTGCGGAGGAAGAGGGTACGGGTACTTGACTGGCCTGCCTGCAGTCCCGACCTGTCTCCAATAGAGAATGTGTGGCGCATTTTGAAGCGCGAAATGTGACAACAAAGACCCTGTACTATTGCCCACCTTAAGACTTGTTTGCAGGAAGAATGGGACAAAATTACACCTGAAACACTTCATCACTTGGTGTCTTCAGTCCCTAAACGTCTTTTAAGTGTTGTGTAAAGGAATGGCAACATTTACAAAGTGGTGAAACTTTTTTTTAAATTTGTTGCAGGTCTGAATGACAGGAAAGGATTCATATTTACAAATGACATGAAATTGACCAGACAAAACATGAAATATTTTTTGTTCATATTGTTCATATAAGTCAAAGTAAATTTAGAAATCACTTCTTTTTTTTTTTTTTTTGCGTTTTCCATACTGTCCCAACTTTTTCTGATTTGGGGTTGTATTATTTTATGTACCTAATTACATGTGTTTCATATAAATAATATAATCCATTGAACAGACATTGTACAATCCATTGTACACCTATCCCTCAAAACATTATTACAAGTGTCTATCTTGAAAATGGTTATCAGCTTCAAACACTCTTTAGTTTTACTAAACTCACCCTTGTTCACAGTACATAAAGAACACAAGTAACTAAATTACCGTTAGTTAACTATGTAATTTATACTAAAAAAATTGTATTGTTGGTTTGACTTAACAAGTGTTAAATTGGTCAACTTAACATTGTTGAGTGAAACGAACAAACTGGGCAGTGGATCTTCCCTGCATGCTTTGCAAGGGACTGCGTTAGAAGAGTAAATTTAGAGATTAAAGTGTTATTTTATGTGTTTTTCAGTAAAGGGTAAGATGTTAGTTTATTAATGTTCAGATATGTTGGACATTTAAAGAAGTTTCTGTAATTGGTTACCATTATGCAGAAGAGTGTTGCCTGTGTTTAGGCTGTGGGTACTCATATACACATATTTATTGGATTAACATAACATTATCAAGTAAAATGTACACTCACCTAAAGGATTATTAGGAACACCATACTAATACTGTGTTTGAACCCCTTTCGCCTTCAGAACTGCCTTAATTCTACATGGCATTGATTCAACAAGGTTCTGAAAGCATTCTTTGGAAATGTTGGCCCATATTGATAGGATAGCATCTTGCAGTTGATGGAGATTTGTGGGATGCACATCCAGGGCACGAAGCACCCTTCCACCACATCCCAAAGATGCTCTATTGGGTTGAGATCTGGTGACTGTGGGGGCCATTTTAGTACAGTGAACTCATTCTCATGTTCAAGTAACCAATTTGAAATGATTCAAGCTTTTGTGACATGGTGCATTATCCTGCTGGAAGTAGCCATCAAAGGATGGGGACATGTTGGTCATAAAGGGATGGACATGGCCAGAAACAATGCTCAGGTAGGCCGTGGCATTTAAACGATGCCCAATTGGCACTAAGGGGCATAAAACGTGCCAAGAAAACATCCCCCACATCATTACACCACCACTACCAGCCTGCACAGTGGGAACAAGGCATGATGGATCCATGTTCTCATTCTGTTTAAACGCCAAATTCTGACTCTACCATCTGAATGTCTCAACAGAAATCGATTCTGACATTCAGTTTGGAGTTCAGGAGATTGTCTTGACCAGGACCACACCCCTAAATGCATTGAAGCAACTGCCATGGGATTGGTTGATTAGATAATTGTATAAATGAGAAATTGAACAGGTGTTCCTAATAATCCTTTAGGTGAATGTATATATAACTAATGTGTAATAGTGACAAATCTGAATTGTTATATTTACTCAAATACATTTTTGCAGCTTAAATTTCTTTTGTTCATTCAACTAAATGGTTAATTGTAGAAACCACTCAACACACTTGCATGGAACCACTTGACAGTTCTTTTCTATGTAAGTCCAAAAATATTTTTTGAGAGAATAAAGCATCTCTTTCCAAAAACAAAACAAATGTAGTTTTATCAAATGCAGGCAGTTTAACAGTTTGGATTCGGTGCTTGCCCAGAATTTCTAATGCGTGTGAAATGCCAACAGGGGGCATTTTCATGGCAGTACCCATGAACTAGTCCTCTGCACTGGCACAGTGTTTGCTGACTACACTAACTCTCGCGCTGTGGGCCAGATGGCAACACATGTTTGCAGAATGCCGCAATCATGTTGCTTGGTCACAGTGGCCATGGAGACATGCAGACCACCAGCTGGTAATCAACCAGATGCCCAATCACACCATGGAATAATGGTTAGATGTTGGGAATTTGCGTACAGCTCTGATGATTAAATTTTGTTTGTTTAGCAAGTAGTTTATTGACAAAGTTGATTCTTGGTGTCCCCCGTCTTTTGTAATGCATTAGGGGTGTAGTTAACTATATCCAAACAGTTTGTTTAAACTGGATTTCCTGTGGCCTTTGTCTTAATTAACACGGTCACATAAGGTTTGTGAGGCTCATCCAAGCTCTGCAAGCCATCTCTCAATCCATCATTTCTCCCAACACCTGTTCGTTGTTCCTCCATGTTCATGATAAATCTTTCTGTCTTTCTCGCTCACTGCTGCTCATCCATCCATCTCTCAGTTTCTGCTCCCTCACTCACGTTCCCCATGCTGGGTCAGGTCTGAGAGGTCTGAGTGTGCGGTTGTTAGCTGATGCCCTTTGCAGAGCAGCGGGTTTTGGCCCATCTGCCTGTTTCAGCTCTTTTACCCCGTCTACTGTCAGAAAGCAATGCACTCCAGATGCAACTGCTGTGACTGCTGAGCCCTCTGAGCCAAAATGGCTGCCAAGGCTCAGAACCCTTGGTGGAAGTTGATTCAGAAAATGATCCAAGACCAGATTATCCTATGCAAACTCCAAACCTACAGATGCACAAAACGGATCTAACCCAACGGAGAAGGTGGTTTTGTCTTCATTTGGATGTGGAAGCTGTGACAACTTTGGCAATTGCACGAGGATACGATCATAAATTATGTTCTTTGAGGTTAGAGACCCAAAAAGTACACATTTTTGTCTCAGCTTTTTGAAATGCAACAATGACATATGATGACAGGATAGCCTAGGGGTTTGTTTTCTAATGCTGTGCTAGCACCTGATGGCTAAATGCCATGTGCACCCAAGCCTGGATCTTAAAAGCATACCAATTTATAAGGGAGAACAGGGATTTTAGTATGTGTGTGTGTGTGTGTGTGTGTGTGTGTGTGTGTGTGTGTGCGGTATGTGTGTCATCGTCCAGTATGAGCTCGGAAACGCAGCGGTGTAATTGCTCCATCCACTTGAGTACATGCGAGATGACACATAAGCTCCGATGATTAAAAGATAAGATTTCAAAGACAACTGTTTCCCGCTCAGGCAGCTTTTAACTGCAGGTGCCAGTGAACTCATCTGAGCCAAATGTCCTTCCTTTTTACTCTCTCCATTCCAACAAAATCTACTGCCAAGAATAGACATAAAACACCCATCTTATTTACCCAGCTATATTTACATCCTGAAGGCAGGTCCATATTATTACAATGCACTGTTGATAGTATACAATAAGCAGCATCGTTCCACCTCCTCAAATTGAAAAAGTCGTGCATAAATCTTTGGAAGTCACTTGTAAAACGAAGAAGTATTTATAAATCAACTTGTCCATGACCCTTCCACTTTCTCTTTTCCACATTTCTATCCATCTCTTTTCACTGAAAGCATGCTTTTGCCTCAGAAAAAAAGGAGTACAAAGGATATCTTACATTTGGGATGTTTTATCTCAGAATAATTTTATATATCATTATCATAATTGCGCCTGTAGATCTCACAATTGTCAGAAATCTCAGAATATGACTTTGTAGCTCATCTCACAATTGTGACTATTTTACATAATTCGTAATTGATTTTTTTTTTTCAATCTCACAATACCTTAAAATTGTCACTTTATATCTCACTATTGTGATTTTTTTCATAATGCGGACTATAAAAAAAGCCACTTTACTAGTTTTTCTCTCAAAATTCTGACTTTTTATCTAACAATATAGCTATACTTTTATATATCCTGTAATTGTCACAATTCATATTTCACAATTGTGACCATTTGTTGTAATTGCATCTTTATTTTTCACATTAGCACTTTGTATCTCACAATTGCATATGTATTTCTTCAAAATTGTTACTTGTTATCTCACATACTATATTTTATATACCTCAGAACTCTGATACTTTATCGCAACTTTATTTTTCAAAATTGTGACTTTATGTCTCACAATATGACAATTTTTTGTATTGAAGGTTATCTCATGATTTCCCTTTTTTTATTTTTACCTCTGAATTGGAAACGGGTTTCATAAATATTTCATTCCTGCTATGTCAGTTTACCCTATTCTTTTTCACATCACACACACTTACCATAATGACAGGTATAAGTCAATAGAGCTCTCTCCCAACAATCAGTGTGTTCGACCAATATAAAGAGCCCTGATATAATGAGACAGCGATTTTAATAATTCAGAGTATTTCCCTAGTGGGACACCTGGTTTGTTCGTTTAATTTCATACACCTGACATTCATTCCACATTAACACTCTAGAATACTGTTGCCTGATTTCTGAGTTAAGCCAGTGCTGACAGCCGTTTAATTTGCCCTGGGAAAGCTCTTGGAGAAACCGTCTATTAATTATAGGAATCAATCAGAGAGCTCTTGGCCAATTGGCCATGCCCAATCCAGACTGATGAGAGGACCGATCGATGGGCCCACAACACTGCCTCCTTCAGACCCCATGAATCAGCACCTGTTTGAAAGCTGGAATAAAACATTAGGATGTTTTTCATGAAGAAGACAGAGTGCTGGAGTGTACAGAAACAGTGACTAACAGTCTGTTCTGTGAACGATTGTCTAAATGACATAAGGAAGACGAAACTTCCCAGATTTAAAACAAAGGATTTATAATACCAGATGGAAGCCCGTTGGCAGTACAGGAGGTTATCAGTAGGGCTGCTTCATAGGTTTCACTGCCTCTGAACTGATTTAACTCGTTCCCATGAGGCTCTGTGACACTCTACTGCACAAAACCAGTCATTTCTATCAGTTTCCTTCTAGATTACATTAAATACGAGTCTACGTTTTTGCAAATTTAAAGTTTATCTTTATTATTGAAAAATGTTGCTGTATGTTGACCAGGAAAGGACTCACAGTACACTGTGCAGGTTTTTATATATATTTATGCAAGGAAGGTTTTTTCAAGGCCATTATGCTAAGTCCCATAATGTAGGTCCCCTGTAGTATCCCAGGGTTAAGTGCCTTCCCCAAAGCTCAGCCAATGGTCAAACGAAGGGCAGGGACATTAAAACAGGCGCTCATTTTGAGTCAGCATGATGGGATGCCCTGCAGGGAGTTTGAACCCACAACCTTCCTTTTACTGCTTTTGAAATGTTTCATTTAACACCTTTTTACATGTACACGCTCACATTTATGCAAGCACACTCTTCATTGAGTTCCCACTGAAAGGTTCTCAAATGTAGACAGTCACTTTTAGTGTCCAAGAAGAGAAAAACATGTCAGAAAAAACCTTACTGTTGCATAAAGGAGTCCTGTCATACAGCCTGAGTGTTCTCTAAGCCTAAAGGAGCGCTCACTTTTATCTCAGCATGTGGAGACTTTCATGGTGATGCCTTTTTAAAGCATAACAGGTGCTGCTATAGGCAGGATTGTAGAACTGCAGAAAAACTTCAAATTATGACACATGTAATGGAAAAGGAAAATGCATCAGACATTTCCAAAACTTTGTCTGGTTTCTACAGACTTTAAAAGTCTGCATGAATTGCCATCTGCAGCTCATTTTACTTCTATAATCTGACATATAGCTGAATAAAACAGAATATTGAATAAGTAAAAATGAAAATTAGGTCAAATGTACGTTTGCTGAAACAATATCTAAATAGCATTGGCTACTGGTTAACAGTACCCATTTGAAAAGAAAAGTTGTTTGTGTTGGCATATTGCAACCTATTTTCCTCCCATGTTTTATATTCAGAAAAAAACTCTGACAAACTGCACTGTTGGAATTAGTTAAAATTCTAATAATATCCTGTTATTGAGTCACATGCCAATTATTTTTTTCTCCCAAGATGTTGAAAATCAGCCCTGTTGCCATATGGCAGTTCTGTACCACAGCAAAATATTTACTTATTTACTCTCTTAATGTACATTTCTTGTTTTATTGTTTATGAATCAGTCCATGTTGTTAGAATAAAAAAGTAGCTTGTCTTCATCATCTTTAACTCTATTTCATCATTAGTCAGATAAAGTATATATATATATATATATATATATATATATAAGTCTCACTATATATATATATATATATATATATATATATATATATATATATATATATATATATATATATATATATATATATATATATATATATATATATATATATATATATATATATACAGTGGGTACGGAAAGTATTCAGACCCCCTTTAATATTTCACTCTTTGTTATTTTGCAGCCATTTGCTAAAATCATTTAAATTAATTTTATTTTTCATTAATGTACACATAGCACCCCATATTGACAGAAAAACACAGAATTGTTGACATTTTTGCAGATTTATTAAAAAAGAAAAACTGAAATATCACATGGTCCTAAGTATTCAGACCCTTTGCTCAGTATTTAGTAGAAGCACCCTTTTGATCTAATACAGCCATGAGTCTTTTTGGGAAAGTTTTTCACACCTGGATTTGGGGATCCTCTACTAATCCTCCTTGCAGATCCTCTCCAGTTCTGTCAGGTTGGATGGTAAACGTTGGTGGACAGCCATTTTCAGGTCTCTCCAGAGATGCTCAATTGGGTTTAAGTCAGGGCTCTGGCTGGGCCATTCAAGAACAGTCACGGAGTTGTTGTGAACCCATTCCTTCATTATTTTATCTGTGTGCTTAGGTTCATTGTCTTGTTGGAAGGTGAACCTTCGGCCCAGTCTGAGGTCCTGAGCACTCTGGAGAAGGTTTTCATCCAGGATATCCCTGTACTTGGCTGCATTCATCTTTCCCTCGATTGCAACCAGTCGTCCTGTCCCTCCAGCTGAAAAACACCCCCACAGCATGATGCTGCATTGCTGCCACCACCACGCTTCACTGTTGGGACTGTATTGGAAAGGTGATGACCAGTGCCTGGTTTTCTCCACACATACCGCTTAGAATTAAGGCCAAAAGGTTCTATCTTGGTCTCATCAGATCAGAGAATCTTATTTCTCACCATCTTGGAGTCCTTCAGGTGTTTTTTTTTAGCAAACTCCAATTGCTTTCATGTGTCTTGCACTGAGGAGAGGTTTCTGTCGGGCCACTTTGCCATAAAGCCCCAACTGGTGGAGGGCTGCAGTGATGGTTGACTTTCTACAACTTTCTCCCATCTCCCGACTGCATCTCTGGAGCTCAGCTACAGTGATCTTTGGGTTCTTCTTTACCTCTCTCACCAAGGCTCTCCTCCCCCGATAGCTCAGTTTGGCCGGACGGACAGCTCTAGGAAGGATTATGGAGGCCACTGTGCTCTTAGGAACCTTAAGTGCAGCAGAATTTTTTTGTAACCATGGCCAGATCTGTGCCTTGCCACAATTCTTTCTGAGCTCTTCAGGCAGTTCCTTTGACCTCATGATTCTCATTTGCTCTGACATGCACTGTGAGCTGTAAGGTCTTATATAGACAGGTGTGTGGCTTCCCCAATCAAGTCCAGTCAGTATAATCAAAAACAGCTGGACTCTTATGAAGGTTTAGAACCATCTCAAGGATGATCAGAAGAAATGGACAGCACCTGAGTTAAATATATGAGTGTCACGGCAAAGGGTCTGCATACTTAGGACAATGTGATATTTCAGTTTTTCTTTTTTAACGAATCTGCAAAAATGTCAACAATTCTGTGTTTTTCTGTCAGGTGCTGTGTGTACATTAATGAGAAAAAACTGAACTTAAATGATTTTAGCAAATGGCTGCAATATAACAAAGAGTGAAAAAAATAAGGGGGTCTGAATACTTATTATTACATATTATATATATTATTACATGCACTGATAATTCATTAACAATAAGTACAATTAACAATTAATCATTTTTGGCTCTCTGCCCATTGCCACTCTGAGCACCTGAGTGTGTGTGTGTGTGTGTGTGTGTGTGTGGACTGGTAATCCCTACGGTATGGGGACAAAATGTCCCCACAAAGATGGCAATATCCAAATTTTTGTCCTTGTGGGGACATTTTTTTGGTCCCCATGAGGAAAACATCTTATAAATCACACTAAGTGATGTTTTTTGAAAAAGTAAAAATGCAGCATGTCTCCTGTGATGGGTAGGTTTAGGGGCAGGGGCAGTGTAGGGGGATAGAAAATATGGTTTGTACAGTATAAAATGCATTACGCCTATGGAATGTCCCCATAAAACATGGAAACACAACATGTGTGTGTGTGTGTGTGTGTGTGTGTGTGTGTGTGTGTGCGTGCGTGCGTGCGTGCGTGTGTGTGTGTGTGTGTGTGTGGACTGGTAATCCCTACGGTATGGGGACAGAATGTCCCCTCAAAGATGGCAATATCCAAAATCCTTGTCCTTGTGGGGACATTTTTTGGTCCCCATGAGGAAAACATCTTATAAATCACACTAAGTGATGTTTTTTGAAAATGTAAAAATGCAGCATGTCTCCTGTGATGGGTAGGTTTAGGGGCAGGGGCAGGGGCAGGGGCAGTGTAGGGGGATAGAATATATAGTTTATACGGTATAAAAACCATTACGCCTATGGAATGTCCCCATAAAACATGGAAACACAACAGTTTATATGATATTGTGGGGATCAAACACGGATAGTAAAACCTGAGATCACCTATTGTGGGGACCAGTCAGCGGTCCCCATGAGGGAAATGGGTTAATAAACATACTAAATAATGTTTTTCCGAACATGTACATTTAGGGTACAGCGTTTAGTGTAAGGGGATAGAATATACAGTTTGTACAGGAGAAAAACCATTATGCCTATAAAGAGTCCCCACAAAGATAGTGAAACAGAGTGTGTGTTCGTGATACTGGAACATGAAACAGCAGGTATTTAACGTGGCACTGTAACTCTGTAACTGATGGTCATTTGCACTGATTATCCCATCATGATCTGAAGACACTCATGTGATGGGAGAGGTGATTTTTGAAAAGCGAGTGTCACCATTGATTATAATCCAGCACTAAAGACCGGTTGTGTAAGAGTCAAAGCACTGTCCCTCTCCCAGACCTGTCATTTAAATAATGAGATGAGAGCGGTGGGCGTTGTGAAGAACAATTCCAAGGAAAGAATATTCGCATATTCTTTGACCTTGACGGAAAGCACCTAATACATTCTGAGGATGGAATGCATTTTTCACTTAAAACAATAATGCAATTCCATGTCATGCATCCTGAATGTCATTCAGTATAATAATTCATTTTCACACCAAAAGATCTCAGCGCCCTTGATATTTTGACTGATGGGTGTCAGCGTGAGTCTCCATGTTAGTGATAACTGATGATTTGATCATAAAGGTTTCAGCTAACAGGGACAGTTTAAGCACCACAAAACAACTTAAAGGTACCGTGTGAATATTGTAAGCCCTATGTTTAATCACCATTAAATAAAAAATAAGTCTTATTACAAAGGATTTATCCATGCAAATAATTTGTTTATTTGAATTTTTTTTTTAATTGTGGCATGATCCACACGGAGATCTGACCATCATCGAGTCTGTCTGGGATTACATGAAGAAACTGAGACAGACTAAATCCAGAAGAAGTGGAACTGTGGCAATGTCTCCGAGATGCTTGAAGAAACCTACCTCCAAAGCTACCTGAAAAACTGTATGCAAGTGTAACTGGACAAAAGCTGTTTTAAACACAAAGGGTGGTCACACCAAATATTGATTTAGTTTAGTTAATAGAAATAAATAAAAATCTATTTAGTACATTATTTTTTAAATCATCATCACTTTACAGCATTTTTACAGAAGTGCCTAAAACTTTTCACAGTAGCTTTGCAGGGAGATTTCTTCCAGCGTCTTGGATACGCAGTTCTTGTGGATTTAGTCTGTCTCAGTTTTTTTTTTCATTTTCTTTCTGATGGTGAGATCAGATCTCAGTGTGGACCAGCTGTGCATGCAAATCTCACTGGATTATTACAATTAATAGCAAAAGGAATGTTTGGAAATACATTCCTAATATTCCTAAGACTTTTGCACAGAAAACAATTGTTTTAAACTGTGATAAAAACACCAAATCAGCATCAGAAATGATTTCTAAAGGATCATGTGACACTGAAAACTGGAGTAATGGCTGCTTAAAATGATCTTTGCCATGACAGAAATAAGTTACTGTAACACAGTTCTTTGTTCAGGGAAGAAGGAGGCGGAACCGCGAACGATAAAAAGACTTTAATAAATAAATAAACAAACTGAAAGTAAAGTGGGCAGCCCCTCACGGACGTCTGCCACGCAAACACATAATAAAACATAAACAAAGCATAAGATAAAGTCCAGGCCTGGTCCTCTCTCGTCCTTCACTGGTGTCGCTCGTCCTTATATGCCTCCGAGCTCCCTCATGAGAGGACTCGAGACCGGTGCCTCGCAGGTGACACTCATAACGCACTGGTCTCGCTCACTCCTCCCACGTGTCTCGCTCGTCTACCTCGCTACATTTGTAAATATATTAAAATCGAAAACAGTTATTTTAAATGTTTAATAATATTTCACAGTATTACCACTTTACTGTATTTTTGATCAAATAAATGTAGCCTTGCTAGTCAGAATGTGTACGTCGTGCTCTTTCTGTTACAACATACTACAACAAGAATGACGAAATCATTTACAGTAATTTAACATTTAATAATGACAGTACAAATTATATAAAATTGGTGAATCTAACATAGATTATAGACAAAAAAAAATGTATGTTCTTGTTTTTGTCTCATCAAAAGACACAACTATCTATACTAAAACAAAGAAACTGTAGAATTTGGGGTAAATAATTTTGAACAGAGGGAGAGTGTGACAGTATAGGCAGGAAAAGTGCAGGGAGGGTTTGATGGAATCAGTAGGGGGTTGTGTGTGTGTGTGTGTGTGTGTGTGTGTGTGTGTGTGTGTGTGTGTGTGTGTGTGTGTGTGTGTGTGTGTGTGTGTGTGTGTGTGTGTGTGTGTGTGTGTGTGTGTGTGTGTGTGTGTGTGTGTGTGTGTGTGTGTGTGTGTGTGTGTGTGGACTGGTAATCCATACGGTATGGGGACAAAATGTCCCCACAAAGATGGCAATATCCAAAATCCTTGTCCTTGTGGGGACATTTTTGGTCCCCATGAGGAAAACATCTTATAAATCACACTAAGTGATGTTTTTGAAAATGTAAAAATTCAGCATGTCTCCTGTGATGGGTAGGTTTAGGGGCAGGGGCAGTGTAGGGGGATAGAATATATAGTTTATACGGTATAAAAACCATTACGCCTATGGAATGTCCCCATAAAACATGGAAACACAACATGTGTGTGTGTGTGTGTGTGTGTGTGTGTGTGTGTGTGTGTGTGTGTGTGTGTGTGTGTGTGTGTGTGTGTGTGTGTGTGTGTGTGTGTGTGTGTGTGTGTGTGTGTGTGTGTGTGTGTGTGTGTGAGTGGACTGGTAATCCCTACGGTATGGGGACAAAATGTCCCCACAAAGATGGCAATATCCAAATTCTTGTCCTTGTGGGGACATTTTTTTGGTCCCCATGAGGAAAACATCTTATAAAACACACTAAGTGATGTTTTTTGATGAAGTAAAAATGCAGAATGTCTCCTGTGATGGGTAGGTTTAGGGGCAGGGGCAGTGTAGGGGGATAGAAAATACAGTTTGTACAGTATAAAATGCATTACGCCTATGGAATGTCCCCATAAAACATGGAAACACAACATGTGTGTGTGTGTGTGTGTGTGTGTGTGTGTGTGTGTGTGTGTGTGTGTGTGTGTGTGTGTGTGTGTGTGTGTGTGTGTGTGTGTGTGTGTGTGTGTGTGTGTGTGTGTCTGTGTGAGAGAGAGAGAGAGAGAGAGAGAGAGAGAGAGTGTGTTTGAGTGTGAGAGCACCTCTATGTGCACCTCTAGAGGTACGGTTTTCTACTTTGATCTGCTCACTTGGCCCACATTATAAGGTGGAGAAGAGAGGTTAAAGCTTTGTTCATGGTGTTTTTTCAAAATAACACACACATACTAAGTTTCTAAGGTCTCAGCATATCCCTTCAAGTTTGAATGTTTGTGTGCTTGTGTATGTAATTTATATAGAATTAGGCAAGCATGTAATCACTAAGGAGACATGATACCGTATTTATCACAAACAATAAAACCCTCCCCACCCTCCACCCCCTGCAAAAACATAAAGCACTCCCCCCGGAAGCAAAAGAACAATAGGACCGCCTTTCATGTACTGGCGTATGTGTGTAAGCCCCTGAGATACGGGATAGTTTCATAGTATACAGTAACTCCCACGTGAGAGAGGAGGAGATATTGATTGCTCTGAACAGCAGAAATGTTCTCCCTTGTATCTTTCATCCCTCTCTCTCTCTTTCTCTCTGCCTATTGTTGACCTTGTAAAAACACTTTTTCCCCAGGCTGGAAATGAGATGTCCAAATTCAATCTGGGTGCTGACAGGCAGTGTTTGGATATAACAGAGTAGGATGGAGGCAGGCAGGCCAAGGCATTGTTGCATCACAATGGCTTTACAGGCTTTTGAGTGCACTGTGGGGGAGATGCCACTCTAAACATTGCCATCTGCTGGAGATGACAGCCTTATCCTTAAGACTTTCATATTACTAAAGTTACCATAATATCAAAATTGACAATTCTAATTGTTTTTATGGAATATTGCAGTATTTACAATAAATTAATTCATGTGCCCACATAATGTAACTCTCCCCTCTCTGATGACGTATTTAGGGGAGTCCGGATATATTTGTAACACGGGGAGAGTTGTAACACTACCAGTTCTACGAATCACAGATAAGATAGGCGTCATATGACAGTTTCAGTTTCCTTTGGCTTCCTTTACGATCCTACATGGAGGTTTTCCAGTCTGTGTTGCTATCTCTCCTGAATTCTGAGGTAAAAAAAAAAAAAGATAATATTTTGTTTGGTACTTCTACCGTTGTAGATAGTTATATCAGGTCAAAGTGTAGTTTCTCTAGTAAAGAATGGTGTATCAACCTCCTGTTAATTGAAAAAGCAGCATAATGTGTGTGTGTGTGTGTGTGTGTGTGTGTGTGTGTGTGTGTGTGTGTGTGTGTGTGTGTGTGTGTGTGTGTGTGTGTGTGTGTGTGTGTGTGTGTGTGTGTGTGTGTGTGTGTGTGTGTGTGTGTGTGTGTGTGCTAATACAGCTAGCTAAACAATGAGTGACTAAGACAACTAAGGACATTTTTGATTTTAATAATTCTACAGAATGTCTATGTTTATGTTAATTTGCTCTCACTCACTCATACACTCTCTCACACACACACACATGAATGATAGACATGAACAAACAAACTTACGCATATGCATGCACAAACACAAAATATTACACTCCCCATATTCACACATATTTTATTGTTGCAGCCATTCATTTAAAATAAAACTGTTGTTATGGCATATCACTTGGAGTAAGTTTTTGTGCATTTTGTCTACCTATTACAACTTACCCCAGTATTGGTTACAACCTAAATGGCAGTAATGGGGTAGGTTGACACAAAGGTTGTGAAATTTGTATTTGTCATCATCTCACAAAGTCTGTTATATAGTTGAATAAATTTAAATTGTTGCCATTGATAGTAGACAAATGTCCGTACTTTGCCTAAAAGTTTCATACGTGTAGCTAAAAAAAAGGGTAGTTAGGTCCTGAAGAAAAAACCCAAACCCGGTCTCCCCTACTGGCGCAAGGGCGGGACAAACTCACTCATGAGATCGCAGCAATAACAAGACACAACAATCCAATCAATTCTCAAATGGACAAAATTCCACCCTACATTGTTTCTTGTTCAAGAAACCATTTCACTGGATATACATCACAATAGGGAAGAAAAGACTATCGCAGCTTCCATTTCATGCCAACTTTAAGAAAGAGACACTCCTCAAGAGAGACACTCCCTTAAACTCTCTGAAATTGTATACTCTCTTGAGTAGGATTTTTTTTAAAGAATATGTTTTATAAAGTATGAATGTGTGTATGATATGTAATCCAGACATACTACATCCGCAATGTTGTCATTATCATGTGACCTATACCAATATCAGTTGCGTTCCGTCTTCACTGACATTAACAAATCCGTGGCCTCGAGGAATGGTAAAGTGTCCATCGTATGTACATTTCAGAATCCCGCTGGAAAAAGTAGGTCATCTGGGTACTTTTTGTCTACTCTTTTGAGTACTGTGAGTTTGAACATACTACTTTTGTCACATACATTTTTCACCTATAGTAGGGAAGTATACAATTTCGGACGCAGCCTGATTCATTCAGGAGCGAAACAATAAGTCACTGAATCATTCACTCAAGAAATGAATTATAACAAAGCACCATTATTACTATGTGTTGTGCATAGATGTACGATTCAGCTTGGAATTATTTTCGATGGCAGTGCAAAAGTGGAGGGTAAATGGCGATATTGAGTCTAAAATGTAAGTTTTCACAATAGTAACCTTTGATTTAATTGATATAAACAGTAGGCCTATGTATAATGAACTTGCAGTGTGTGTATTCACCAGCAGAACAAGGCCAACAAAACTCTGACCCTTGATTGATTGCATCATAAATGTATCTTTTCGTTTCACTGTTTTCATGAACAAAACCCTATCATTTCACTCTCTGTCTCTTCCATTCTATTTATCTACCTCGCTGGACTAGAGCGATCTGTATGGCTTCTCTGGGCTTTGAATGATTCTGTCTGAATCAGTCGTGCTCAGCTGTGTAATCCCTCTCTCCGTTGAGCAATGCATCTTTATCTCACTCCTCCAGTGTGTGTGTGTATGGGTGTATGCTCTTGCAGGTTCCTGCAGCATCTGTCAGCATGTGCTAGCCTTTCCGCTGAACAGAGCACTTTGAGCTGCCTTTGTAAGACAATATGCAGCCATATAGCCAAGGCATATGCATTATAGATTACCTCTCATAAATAGACAGGCAGAAAGAGTGAATAATTTTTTAGGAGTTCATAAAAATTCCCATTTTTTCCTTTTATTTGCATTAGGTATTGAAAGTTGTGTGAAAGACAGATGAATGGAATCTATTGGAAATAATGAGCTGATTATGAAATTTTCATTTAAAATGTCTGCTCTGAATTAATTCTCTCTTACTGGAAATTTGAGAAACTGCAGTATTTTGACACCATGTATATAAGCAAACAAGGAAAGGATTCAATGAATGAATTAATAATATTTTTTTAAACTTAAATGAACAGTGTAAATCTTTTTAATTACTCATTTTCCTCAACCTCAATAACTCAGAATGTTAAACTGGGGCAACAGACCGCCAGAGTAAGGTTTTCTGTTTGATGTCATAAAATGTTGACAAACATACAGAAGAAGCTTCTTTTGTTTTTATCTATTTATTTATTCAGTTGGGAAGAGAGAAGAGGAAATGGAGTAAAGAGGTCGAACAGAACTAGGAAAACTTGCATACCAGACTCAAACTGGCATTGCCCACATTAGTGCCACAGCTCAATGATCTCTTGTAGATCTAGGGAGGTGGTGCTGGGGAGGCGGAGGGCTTGAATAGGAATTTGCTTAGCTCTCAAATTAAAGTTAAATGGCTGAATTATTAATTTCAGTCCTGTTTATTAGTACTTATGAAGCACATTTGAATGCCTTATTTTGCACAACCTTATTATACATCCCTTAATCCTACTCAATACCTAAACCTAAATGCTTCAAAAACTACCTTACTAACTATTAATATGCAGTAAATTAGGAGTTTATTGAGGCAAAAGTTTTGGTTAATAGTGAATGTGTTCCCTATACTAAAGTGGTGGAAAAGAACTTAGAAATCCTGCATACCAGACTCAAACTCTAGCAGATCTATAGGCAGGTGGTGCTGGGGAGGCGGAGGGCTTGAATAGCTATTTGCATAGCTTGCATTCAAATAGTTAATTTGTTTGGATTCGTTGTGGTTATAAAGGGAAATGGTAATTGATATGTGAAATTGTTTGGCTGGGAACGTTACATTGAACAAACCGATCAGAATGCGAATTAAAATTTCATGGCTGAACTATTCGTTTCAGTGCTACTTAATGATTAAGCAGACAACACAACTCTATATTTAAATATTTTAAAATGCATTGCCAGGCAAAACTCTATTCTTAACTCGAAGACCTCAAATAAACTGACCAAATGTGAAAGCCTAGGCAACTCTTTATTTTAGATTTCAATTCTCGCTATTAACTATTATTATTATGATTATTAGCATGCATATTACTAAAATTGGCTGTTTATTAGTACTTATAAAGCACGTATTAATGCCTTATTCTGCATGACCTTAGTCTACATCCCTTAATCCTACCCAAAACCTAAACACTACAAAAACAACCTTACAAATTATTAATAATCAGTAAATTAGGAGGTTAATGAGGCAAAAGTCGTTGTTAATATGTGTTCCCCAAACTAAAGTGTTACCAAACCCTCTAATTTGGAGCTCTAAAATTTGCAAGTAACATGTAATTACCAGCACGAAAATAGATTCAGTTTAGATTTTTTTGTGGCGTGTCACCATTTGCTCAAAATGCTGGAAGTTAAGTGGCAGTGAGGGCCTCAGGTGGAACAAGCCAATCCACAGGTGGATAAACAGAAATCGTATTACTATTCATGAGGCAACATGCATGCTTTCTCTGCCTAGAGACCTGTCCATCTCATCTCTGCTCAACAAAACACAAACTGTGACAACACAATTATCAGTTTTTAATTAAACAAACATCAACAGAGCGTACACCGCGAGCGCTGAAGAAAGACAAAGTATGCCTGAGAGAGTTTGTACATGAATGTGCGTGTGCATGTATTTTGGCAACCAGATACTTGTGGGTGAGATAAACCCATAAGAAAGGAAAATAAGTTTCAATTGTCTCTCCTAGACAAATATAACTAACTATAGTCTTTATGTATTTTTACAAATTTTATCAGAAACATCTGAGAAAATGGATACGTCACAGAAATATATCTAAGGCATCATGTGTTTTTAATGGATGGCAAAATGACGTTAATCTAATAATTTGTCCTTTGTCATAATGATGTCAGTATAGCAGACATTATTTGAAAGAAGCAACCTGTCAGATGATGCGTGGGAGTGAGCAAGCATGAGAAAGACAGAGACGTATAGAGAATGACAGCGATATCTGGAGTCAAGTCCTTGACTGAACCGCAAAAGTGCTGACACCCGTGCCACCCGTGAAGCGTCTATCAGTCTGCCTGGATCGCAACTGAGATAAACTAGCTTTCGGTCCCTAATGACTGAGTAAATGTGGCATCCCTGTGATAAAACATGACGTGCCACTACGCCACGCAGGATTGAATGATTTCCGCCTCACAACTTCATTACAAATCCAAGGACATGCTTGCAGCCGGGCACATTCCTCCTCACCTCAGGCCTACACAACCAAACACCCCTGCCAGCTTGCTCTGACAGCCCTGACAGAAGAGAGGGTCACAAGTCATGCGGCCAGGCATAAAATACAATCAACCTGCCACTGAAATGTATAGAATTAATCTTTCTCAGCCTCCTATTTCATACGGGGGCTCGCAGCCAAGTGAAACAAGCGGCAGTATCTTTAGGAAGAACGAATGCAGCCATACGAACTCTAAAGTCACATTTTGCTCCTGCTGTCCTGGCCAGACCTCGAGTGTCTGAACTTACATTGATGCTGCTGACACAAAATGATCAATTATTAATTAAACCTTTTTCTTGAAATTTTAGATGCACTGGAATCAAAAAATTACCTACTTTCATACACCAAAAACTGAATGGCTGCATGCAACACAGTCAGATACAGCATCCAAAAAATTTCCAAAATGTCTTTCTCACTCTGGTTTACTGCAGAATGTTTTCTTGTAGTTTACTTTGCAACTTTGATAAGAGGGGAAGTGAAATGTTCTGCCTCGATGAGCACTGAGCATCTTAGGTAGCGGTTGTCTGCACACTGCACATTTTCGAGCTTATTTCCACCTGTTTTTGTAACTCCTAGAATAAACTGGGAATCAAATATTTTGGAATCACACAAAAATCCTAAACTCAACCATTGCTTCCAGTACCAAATTTACTATTGATTATATATTATAACATTGTGGTATTTGTTATTAGCTCTGTCCATAAAAAAATTATATATATTTTTTAAAGATCTACTGTTTGAAGATCCCAGATTTTGTATGTTTAACATCCTGTAGTAGATTATAGTAGGCTAGTGCAATAACTTAAAAAGTTGAAAACTGTTTATGTTAAAGGGACAAACAAACAAGCTGTCGCATGTTGTCCTAAATCAGGATGACTTTCTTATATGAAACGCAATTTAGATGCTAGACAGAAACTGGGAGTCTCAGTCACTATTCACTTTTATTGTATTGAAAAAAGACCCAAATGAAGTGAATGGCGACTGGCACTCCACAACAACTTTTTTTTTTCTCCAGGTGTGTGTGTGTGTGTGTGTGTGTGTGTGTGTGTGTGTGTGTGTGGACTGGTAATCCCTACGGTATGGGGACAAAATGTCCCCACAAAGATGGCAATATCCAAATTTTTGTCCTTGTGGGGACATTTTTTTGGTCCCCATGAGGAAAACATCTTATAAATCACACTAAGTGAGTTTTTTGAAAAAGTAAAAATGCAGCATGTCTCCTGTGATGGGTAGGTTTAGGGGCAGGGGCAGTGTAGGGGGATAGAAAATACGGTTTGTACAGTATAAAATGCATTACGCCTATGGAATGTCCCCATAAAACATGGAAACACAACATGTGTGTGTGTGTGTGTGTGTGTGTGTGTGTGTGTGTGTGTGTGTGTGTGTGTGTGTGTGTGTGTGTGTGTGTGTGTGTGTGTGTGTGTGTGTGTGTGTGTGTGTGTGTGTGTGTGTGTGTGTGTGTGTGAAATATCACAAAGTGACCCTATGGCAGCTTAGAGTTACAGTATTATACACTACTGACTCCTATTGGCTTAGACGAGTCGTTTTCCATGCCACAATGAACGCGGAACTAGATCCGGGGGAAAGTCGTAAACTTGCCTAAGAGTCGTTTTATTAACAAACGTGCTAAAGTCCACATACAATTATTTGAGTCAGACAGCATGATTACAAATCTTGCGTCAGCCTAATAGCTTGCAAAACAGGGGCTTTACGTAAAAGCTTGTTTTTCCGGTCGCAGAGCCAAATGAAACTCCTGCGCGGACTTAAATTAGTTTGCTGAAGGCTTGCTGTACATTTGCTGGAATCATGATTGACAAGGATGATTTTCGGCCCGTCACACGGAGCCGTAGGCGCGCGACCATCACGAACGCAAAGAGCGAGACTGTGAAACTTAGAAACGGCGCGACCGCAGCAGCCAGTGATCCCAAGGCACGGGAGTCTCTCACCAAAAACTTAAAGGCACCGCTGAACGAAGACCACAAACGAAAATGCGAACCCTACGACAAAATGAGGTGAGATGTAGTCTACGCCAAGACGTCATGCAAAAACGTAGGTTGTTGTCGAATTGTGGGCATTTATGTGACAACGGCGACAAAGATGTCACTGTCCGCAATGAGAGAGAGAGGATTCGCCAGTGTGCATGTGGCATAGTACAGGACATTTAACCCCTTTTTACCCCAAATACCATCATTTCATTTATTCGACAGAAACTGGAAAACTAAAGCATCGAGTAAAACTGAAAATAACAAACTGCAAATGTAGCCTATGTGATGATTTCAGGATTCTTATTAGGCTACATTCTGTAACATTTCAAAATGGCTAGATGTTAGGGATGTAACCACACATTCCAGATTATGAGGAGACGAAATGTAATAAATGAAAAATATAGGGTGAATGCAGGTAAAGTGGGCCATAAGTTAAGAAAAAAACCGGTTGACCAATGACCTGCAATATTAAAGGAAGGGGGTGGATGGGGCGTGTCCCCTATTATGTGAGTGCAACAGTCGCAAAGTAACAATTCAATGTAGGCTCACTCCATATGGGAAATTGTTTTTAACAATAATTTTAAGAAAAACTTTAAAGGCAGACCTACTGCGAGCAATTAAGTTGTTAATCAATGGAATATGGTTTTGTGAAAGGAATCGGCCCCCAATATTTCAACGTATTTTTTAAAATAACCACGTTATCAGCTTAATTCTTGGTGAAAAACTACATTACCCATGATTCTGCAAAGAAATCTCCACCAATCAGGGAATCACAAGGGAATCGCCCCAAAAGAATTGTAGCCTACTCTCTCCCACGAAGCACTATGAATGAGTAGTAGCAGGGACGTGCAGAGAGTTCTTCAGAGGCAGGGGCTCAAATGTAAAAAATGGGCAACATCTAAAAAAAATAATAATAAATAAATAAATAAACATATATACTATGTGTGTGTGTGTGTGTGTGTGTGTGTGTGTGTGTGTGTGTGTGTGTGTGTGTGTGTGTGTGTGTGTGTGTGTGTGTGTGTGTGTGTGTGTGGACTGGTAATCCCTACGGTATGGGGACAAAATGTCCCCACAAAGATGGCAATATCCAAATTTTTGTCCTTGTGGGGACATTTTGTTGGTCCCCATGAGGAAAACATCTTATAAATCACACTAAGTGATGTTTTTTGAAAAAGTAAAAATGCAGAATGTCTCCTGTGATGGGTAGGTTTAGGGGCAGGGGCAGTGTAGGGGGATAGAAAATACGGTTTGTACAGTATAAAATGCATTACGCCTATGGAATGTCCCCATAAAACATGGAAACACAACATGTGTGTGTGTGTGTGTGTGGCTGTGCGCGTGTTTAGATACTACATTTTAAATTTTGTTTTTGCAAGAAGTCTCTTATTCTCATCAAGCCTACATTTATTTAATCAAAAATACAGAAAAAACAGTAGCCTAATATTGTGAGATATTATTACATGTTCTTTTTATCATTTTATTAATCAAAGAATCTTTCATCTTGAGTATCACAGCAGGTTATAAAAAATATTAAGCAGCACAACTGTTTCCAACATTGACATCAAATCTATGATTAGTGAACCTGAAGACTGGATTAATGATGTTAAATTCAGCTTTGATCACAGGCATACATATACTTTTAATTTTAAAGTATATTAAAATAGAAAACCATTATTATAATAATATTTCACAATTTTGCTGTTTTTGATCAAATAAATGGCTTGATGAGCATAAGAGACTTCTTTCATAATGCTGCATAATTATCAAAAATGATAATAAAGTCCTTTCACGCCACCATTTCACATAATTGGCCTGTATAGGTGCCGTCGGCACTTGGGCTTCATTAACTTTGATACTTTCATCAAATAGTAAACGTGTATCAATATACATAAATACTAGTGGATTTAACACTAACGTTACTTACATTAATTCGACTTTTGGTGCTGCATGGTTTTGTGCAGTGCTTTGTTTGTTGTCAGGAACATCAGGACGATTGTCAGGATGATCCATTTCGTCAGGAAATCGTTCCACAAACGTTAGTTCGTCTGTCCATGTCATTTTCAACCGATTTATGAATTAGAACAGAAAATAACCGCTCAACTTCACTTTGTCCGATGGAATCTGAATTTTGCCAGATTACGATTGGTTGGTGTATATGACAAACGGCCCGGGCATTGACGATTTATGTAAAATTTTAAAATATATAAAATATATATTTTTAATTAAATCAATTCATTAGCTTTGATTATTGATGAAAAAATTTGTTTTGCTTTGTTTGGGTTTATGCTTTTCTCCCGTAAAGCCACAGACACTCTCTGAAAGAACCATGGCTCGCGAGCCGTTCCAAACACACTGAGGAAAACCAGCCAGTAAAACCCATGCAACCCATAGCAATGGGTTATGGCAACGCCTCAGACCGACTGATATGAAAAATATACAGTTTTCCGACTTTTGAGCAGTTTGTTAGTATTGGACACTTTGTCCTTTTTTATTGACCACAAATATTATAATTGATATTTGTCTGAGAGGGGCACTTTTGATTAATTTTGAAAAAGGGCAGGGGCTCGAGCACCCAAAGCCCCCCCCCTCTGCACGTGCCTGAGTAGTAGAGTCTCTTTTTTATTACTTGAAGAAACATCCCAATCATATTTCCAAAAGAATGAATAAATGTAGCCACAAAAAAAATAGTTAAATAGTTTAAATAGTTAAAGGGCTTTTTTTGTTACACATGAGTCTTAAAGATTTCAAGAAGATCATTCAATCTTTATGGAAAAGTACGATTGTGGGAGGGTTCTTAAAGAATCTGCATTTATGTATGAAGAAATTGGCCAACAGCACAATATTGTTAACCAAAAATAATAATTTAAAGAAAAATACAGTCTATCTCCATAACCTATCAAACTACTTAAGGGATCTTTAAATTGTATATTTTTGTTTTTAAATAGATGTCATTCGCAGTGATTTGAGATTGTAGTTCTTTCTCTTATTAAAACTTCTTATAAAAACTTAAAACTATTTATTTTGCTTCAAATCAAAGTTTGCAATGTTGTGATTCACATAATAGACGGTTAGTTTGATTCATGGCTTATACCTCTTAAATAAAGACTAAAAAAAAAAACACTATGGAAGATAAACAATACTTCAGCAACCAAGGCAGCTAAAAAAAAGTGTCTGGACAATGTTGCACTCTATAGGCTGATTTCACCATCCCCAGGCAAGTAAAGGAAACCAACAAAGTCATGGGCAGAGGAGAAACAACAGATGGATAAACATATGAATCTTACGAGGTGGAGGAGTGCCTCTTCCAAACTTTAATGCTTTTAAATGGGTTGCTGCTATTTGGAGCCACACATTCTACATACCAAAGATCTTACATGTATAATTATACTACCTACTGCAAAATGTTCACACCCCATTTAAAAAAAAAAAAACTATGAAATGATGTATTGTTATTTCCAGGGACAATCACCAACAGTATTCATGTCATAGTGACAATTACTAAAGTGTCTCAAGAGCAAACATTTTTATGATTTGTTTTTCCCTCAGCACTGCACCTTGAATAATCAATAAAAAACACTGTCTTACCTAAAGCAGCGAAATCTAATGTTTGAACCTGCCATCATATCAATCAGTGCCAACTTGAAAAACTGTGTGCTTACCAATCTTGGATCTCTCACCTCAACCTTGTTTTCATTCCAAAATGGCGGACTGCGAATAAGCAAATCAGCCCTAATTAGATCCAAGCAAAATCTTGTTTAGATCAACCTTAGACAGCATATTTTAAACTGCTTGATCAGGACAGTTTTGCATTGCATTAGCAGCAAATATATGTTTTGGAAATTACTATGGTGGTGTTTGATGCTAATAAGTAATCAAAAAGGCCCTTTTAGACTTGTTATACTCTATGGATTTTAGTTAGATTGTCCTGTAATTGGCTGAGCAGTCATTTGGGTGGCTTTGAACTAGATTTATCTAATACATACAATAAGTAAGTTGACCAGAATTCTTGTGGGGAGAAGAATTTATTGAAGTAGTTTAGCACAGTTCTTCAGCAGAGATGTTAGTGTGTCTGCCTTCAAAAAATCTTAACTCAAAGTTTTGGAAACATAACTTTATACATGAAGACAAAAGGGCAACAAACAAATAGATACTTTTAGAACATTCCACTGGAGATCTACCCTGAGAAATGCTGTTCCTTTGTTATTCTAATTGTACAATTTGGTTCACACCTTTACAGGCACCAGAAATCCACACAATCTTTCAATACCAATATCCAATAAACAAAATCCTATATCTAAATAAAGAACAATAATATTACCTTGTAAATGGTTTAATCATTATTACAGTTTTTATTTCATGTCTTCTTTATTTCCCCCTATAGTTGCCACAAGTTGCAGGAGTCAATGCTGAGTTCTGCGAGCAGCTTCAAAAATTACAGAGGAATCCTGAACTGGTGTGTTGTAATGCTGGTGAGTCTGAAACAGTCACATAAACTGATCCCTGTTGGACTATGCTTTGACTTGCCTACCTATTCTTCTAGTTGAACTGTGTCACAGATATCAATGTGGATTGTAGTAAATATTTCCTCTCACTTCCAAAGTTTATTACTAATAATTTTTACTGCCTCACATAAGTCAGTTACAGAGATTACAAACGGTTAAATGTCATTTTATGGTAGAAGCCAACTTGTTGCTCAGATGTCCACTTCCAGATCATTGTTTGTTTCTGGAAGTATATGTTCATATATGAGCCACGTGAAAACGTTTGTCTTTCTGGCTGAAATGGTTAAGCACATGTATTAGGCTTTATAGAAGCTAGAATATCTCAATTTGGACTTAACAGGCTTAATTTTAACACGGGAAAACCCACACTTGTGACAGAATTGTAATGCAATGACACATTTTAAGTAACATCGGATGGTGTGTGTGGCAGTCATGTGGCATGTGAAGAATCGTTGATCAGTATGTCTGTTTATGGAGACACACTTAATGCCAAGTGACAGCCAAAAATAAACGGCCCAAAACAGCTTGTCTGTCTAAACACTAGCTGAACATGGAGGACAGCCAGCCAAGTCCTTGTCTTCAAAACTGTGAAAAATGCATTCACGCTTTTCAACTTACTGTTAATGTAAGCTTTGAGACGGCTCAATTTTGTCCTCTGCATATTTTTTCCAGCCGGAATTTTTTTCTTTCATCCATTGTTCTTTCTCATTCTATACATATGAATAAGTGCGTCTGTCTTCTGTATAGATTTATGGACATGAATTTCAATATATCTCTACAGACTTTGTACAGACAGTGAATAAGGATCTTTGGATGACTTTGTTCTGGTTGTTCTGACATGTTTAGCCTGCATTAGTGATGTATTCGTTTGTTGGTTTTCATTTGTTTTCTTCAGGAATGTGTGTCTCTGCTCTTTTGCAGGTTTTGAGCAATGCACGCCTGTTCTTGGAAAACCTTCTCAGGTACGCATACATTTTTTTTTTTTTTTTGAAACAGCCATAACATACCGTTTGAATGCCTAACGTCTGCATGATAGAAAAATTCACCCTATCAATTGATTGATTCATTTATGATTTTAATGTAGCTACGTCTACATGAATCCGGATACATTTGAAAATGGCTTTTCATTTTAAAACGCTCTCTGTCCACACTAGCGTTATTAAGCGTTTTCCAAATGTTTTTGTCCACTCTGAAACGTTGGAAATAGCTAAATTCATCTTACTGTGCATGCGTTAAACCTCATAAAAGCTCGCCAATATGACAGACAAAACAAGACATTATGAAGTTGTCACACAATTCTTCTGTTAACTCGCATTCAGATTTTTCTTCAAGGCCCTGCTTTACATTTTTTCTTTTTCGTGACTTTGAAGTATAAATGGGAGATTTGTAGCTTTTGGTCCAATTATTTTATCTTAAAATTGGCACTATCGTTATACATACTTAAATATCAATCACTCATCTTGCACAAAAGGGCATATACAAATCAAATCAGATTGTCCAATCAAATACAAATAAAAAAGTTCATTGTCTTTAAAAATAGGAACAGGAGAATCTCTGTCCATAGACGTTTACAACTGACATTTACCTCCAACTTCCCCATTGCAGGTGTTGAATGAACACAAGTTCTGCTCTCAGTTCTGCTCTCTCTGTGTTTTGAGTGTCATGTGGATGAAGATGAGTCTATAGGGTTTGTTTGATAAGTGTACAGGCCTTCCTCTCCCTGAGTGGAATGAAACACTAAACCCCATGCTGAGGGAACCATATGCTGTCGTCATGTTGCACACTGCTGCTCACAGACAGTATGTATACAGCTGCCCGCTGAAACTGTGGCAAATAATCGGAGATTCAGAACAAGGGACGAATGCAGAAATAAAAATAAAAAAATGTTGTGTCAGATATTTAAAGGTTCAGGCAACATGTCTGGTTTGTAATTCCCATCTATTCTTTGTGTCGTAGGTATGGCATTTTAGTGGACCCCATTCAAGTGGTGTCATTGTTCCTCAAGGACCCTTATAGCTGGCCTGCTGCATGCCTGGTCATTGGTATGTATTTTAAGGGGAGCTTAGCATAAATTCCCCCCTTTGATCTTTTCTTTTTTTTTTCAGACAGGGACATTATTAAAATCAGGCTGGTAGAGGACACGCCCACATATTCAGATAATGCCGTTTGATTTGCAGATTGCCAAAATACTGCTTTTGTTAATCTTCCTAAATGTAGCTTTTGTGTATAATTTTGCATGTTATCAAAGACAGAGAAGTATGTAATTGTTTTTTAACTTTTATAGAGTCTTTATTGAGTGGCAAGGAATTTTATCTTATTTGTAGCATGTGGTGTGATTCATTGTACTATGACTGTGTGTGTGTGTGTGTGTGTGTGTGTGTGTGTGTGTGTGTGTGTGTGTGTGTGTGTGTGTGTGTGTGTGTGTGTGTGTGTGTGTGTGTGTGTGTGTGTTTGCTTGTTTATGTGATTTATGAGGACACAAATTTGTATATTGACATGGGTATTACACTGGTATTACAACGTAAATGTGGTTTATGAGGACATTTCATATGTCCTCATATTTAAAATAGCTTTAAAAACCTACTAAACAATGTTTTATTAAAAATGTAAAAATGCAGATTTTTGCAGTTTCCTGTGATGGGTAGGTTCAGGGGTAGGGGCAGTGTAGGGGGATATAATATACAGTTTGTACAGTATAAAAATCATTACGCCTATGGAATGTCTTCATAATGTAGTTGTACCAACATGTGTGTGTGTGTGCTGGCCGTCTGCCCTGTTGGAAGGTTCATCTTGAGGGTAAAATGTGGACCCCTCGTCTATTTCATTACAGGCTGCAAAATACTTATATTACTAAGACTGCATTTGTTTTTTTAAATATGATCATATTTAACATTATAACAATTTGTTTCTTGCAGTTTCTAATGTTTTTATAATCGTGGCATTGTACACAGAGAGAAAACTAGCCATGGTGAGTTCAAAAGTCATTCACATTTCTACGTTTTATCTGTTTATCATAATGAATAAAGCTATTGTGATAAAAATGCAAGGGTTCAGTCACTTCACACAGTATAATTTGGCGTTTGAAATTACACTGAGGGGTTGTGAAGAGTTCAATTTAGAGGGCGAATTTGATTCATTGCGTTTTAAAAAGCCTGACATATTTGAGAGAGCTTGCAAATGTGAACTGAGTATCAGCACATTTACTCAAATGGCTGAATTGAAACTGAATGAACTTATAAACAGTTCAGGCATTTTGCTGATGTTGCATAAGACTTGCATAAAAAATAAAGTGTAGGGCATTTAGGGAAGAGATACACTTTTATGTGCAATTTCTGTTTTATGTAATTTCTTAATTTGTAATGTTGATTTTGTTCATTTGTCTGAATATGTTATTAACTAGGTGTTTTTGTGTTTTGATATCTGTGTTTTTGGTGTTCTTGGCTGTGTGGGATTGGTCTGATTGTGTTGTCACAATCTTTGGTGTGTTTTCCAGGGGTCGTTCAGTGAGAAGGTCGGCCTGCTGATCTACACCTTTAATTTGACAGTCGTCTTATGCTTTCCCATGGTTGTTGTGTTGAAGCTGCCATCTATTACACCAAGTGAGACTGTACATTATACACACACATTCATGATGCGTTGTGTACATAATACAACACTTACACAATCACACATGGGAGGTCTTTATCAGATATCAAAATGAAATACTGTAATATACTATACACTGAAATACTGTATACTGTAAATTATAATATTGTGGTAAATTATTATTTAAAAAAATATAAATTAATATTATAACTTCAATTATATCATGATTGCCTGTAATTTGTAGTGTTTTATTTGTTTTATTTATATGTTGAAAATAGTGTAGAATTCAAATATCAGCCATTTATTGGTCATAATATGAAAATAGTATGGTATATTATTGTTTTAAAATATATAAATTACTACTATAAATTAAATAGTATAATTTATAATGTTTTTTGTAGTTATTACACTGCCGTTAAAAAAAAGCTTTTGATTTGTACAATTTTTAATGTTTTCAGAAGTCTCTTATGCTCACCATGGCTGCATTTATTTGATTAAAAATACAAAAAACAGTAATATTATGAAATATTAATAAAATGTTCTTTTCTATTTGAATTTAAAATGTAATTTGTTTCTGTGATGCAAAGCTGAATTACTCCAGTCTTCAGTGACACATGATCCTTCAGAAATCCTTCTAATATGATGATTTGCTGCTCAAGAAACATTTATGATTATCAATGTTGAAAACAGTTGTATAAATGCAGCCTTGGTGAGCATAAGAGACATAAGAGATTTAAACATTAAAATCTTACCAATCAAAAACTTGTGCAGTGTATATATATATATATATATATATATATATATATATATATATATATATATATATATATATATATATATATATATATATATATATATATTAGGTTTATATATATATTAGGTTTATATATATATTAGGTTTATATATATATATATATATATATTTTTTTTTTTTTTTTTTTTTTTTTTTTCTGGACAATCATAAGCACAAAAAGATCATAAGCTTTGTTTGTTGTTGCATTAATATGCCTATCATGTGATCAGGTGATCCAGCAGAAAGGATTGGGCACAACAAAATTATAAATTACAGACTGAACTAATCTACCTTTATACCAGCATTCAGATCTCATGTGCTCAGCTGGGATATGAATTCTATTTTTATTCACAATAAAATATAGAGCAGTACTTTGCATTATCAAATCATTGTTGGATCAGAGCCACAGCCTAATCTGTGGTGCTCATGCAGTGGATGCAGGTTTGATTCTGACCCTTATTGTGCTCTGCTTAGTGATAGACTGATTTAGCCATTTAACATTTTTAAACCTCAATTCAGGGACGATATAATGATGCATGTTTGTAGCAAATAAACTTCCTCACTTTCTCCTCTCCATACCACAACTTTCACTGGCTCTTCTGTCCGCTCTCATCTGTTTGCACCACGGGAGGTGAAAATGTGCCTCCATCTGTCAGCCTAGTGCTGCACAAACTGCTCCTGTCCTACACAGCCAGGTCATTTCAGGGGCCGTCGGGGCCTTTGCTGGTCCTACAGCCCTTGAGTCCATCTCTCTAGGCCATAGACGCACTCCAGAGCCCCTGCATGGACCATTTCCACCCAACATATGGCTGCTATTGATAAAGCAGTAGTGGAGGGAGCATATGAATGTGAGCCAGGTCTGTGCACGCTAGAGTGGTGATGGGCTATGAGTCTGGACATGCTTGGTCATGTGACTGTAAGTTATGAACCACTGAAAGGGGGCATGCTGCGGTGTTGTGATGGAAGTGTATTTGCGTTACACACCACTTGTTTTCCTATAACCTATATCCAGGTATTAAGAGGAAGAAGTTCTATGCCAAATAGGCATTTCTAATAGCGTTTCTGTCATTGTGTCCTTTTTTATGCAGTCGGAGGGGTGTTCGCCTTAGGAATCTACACCATCCTGTTTTTGAAACTGTACTCGTATAAAGATGTTAACATGTGGTGCAGAGAAAGAACACAAGCCAAGGCCCGGAGCCTCTCCAGATCTCTTTCCTGTGAGTAAAAACATCCACTCCTTATCAAACATTTCGTGCTGTCTTCCGCAGTATAAAGGGTATGGAGTACATATAATAGTAGCACTGAAAAAGGCTGAAGAAAAATTTACAATGCAAACAAAAAGGGATAGTTCACCCAAAAATTCTGTCATTGTTTACTCACCCTCAATACTTAAACTTGGTAGTATGATATCAATACAAGGAATTATACAGCCCCATCAGAATTTCACAGGACTGTATTAAATTTGTTGCAGCCCAAAATAACTGAATTCTTTGCACCTTTTCTCAGAAAAATGTGTTAATATTTGCGGCATATTATTTTGAGTTGTTGTCCAGTCAAAACTCACAATTAATCATTATGTATGTATATATTATATGCACAATCCAAATGGTGACACCAGTATAGAAAAGTATCAGAATTCTGCTAATATTGGAAGACATTATATCATGAAAGAAGATATTTCGAAAAATGTTGGTAACCAAACATTCTTCAAAATACCATCTTTTATGTTCCACAGAAGAAAGAAAGTCAGACAGGTTTGGAACGAGATGAGTGTGAGTAAATGATAACAGAATGTTCCATTTTTGGGTGAACTATCCCTTTAATTCTTACAGTTGCAAGACCTAAAATCCTGGAGAGACTGTTTATAGGATCAATAGTAATCATTTGAGTAATTTCTTTGGTGTTTGGTTGGTAGATCAATATGTTTTGCAATAAAAGCTTGAATGATTGTGCAGAATCCTGTTTTTTTGACAGTTCCTGTGTCCTTAGGTCCATCTCAATCTGCGTCCAGTGGCATGCAGTCGTATGTTTCTTACCCAGGAAATCTCTCTCTCAGGGGTAAGCTTTTAAGGCAATAAAATGTCATAATTCTTCTTTGCAGAAATACAGAATACTGTTAGACACAGATGCTTACACAGTCATTTCAATCACAATTCGATTTTCTTTTATTTTCATGATATCTACCAATAATTATGTCAGTGTCAAATACTATGACCTAATTCGTGGTTAGCATTTAAACGTCTTTTTTCTTCTTCTCAGATATATATTATTTTGTTTTTGCTCCAACCCTGTGCTATGAACTTAATTTCCCCCGCTCTGAATCCATCCGGATGGGATTTCTGTTCAGGAGGCTCTTTGAGATGGTAGGCTATTGGCTTGGACATATTTCCTGACATTATTGACATTTCTATACATTGATGAGTTGTGCTACAAGATAGGTTCACAGTATGTTATGGCTTGTTTACTTTGTGAATATTGCATTCTTGCCTAAATCTGCAAATGGCAATAAATCATAGGAATTAGCTTATTGTTTGCACACAATTGCCGGGAGTAATGGCAAGAATTATGAGGGTCATTTTTATTTATGAAAGTGCTTCTTGTTAGACTATTACTTTCATTTATAGCTGTTGCAAATTACACATTTAATCCACACACACACACACACCTCTATTGTTCACATTTTAGTTTTATATTTAGTGAGAAATTAAAATGATTTCCGCATGTCTGTTGCAGTTGCTCCTCACTCAGTTATTGGTTGGTTTAACGCAGCAGGTAAGCATCACAGTGCATTTGGAAATCAAACAAACCTGCAATTTTTTATGTCTTTGAGACATTTCATAGCTAATGTTCTTTCTATTGTCTTTTAGTGGATGGTGCCAATCATTCGAAGTTCAATGAAGCCATTGCAGGTGTGTTCATGTGCTTGATCATCTGTTTTTCAGTGCTTTAAGAATAAGCACGCTTTTATATAGCACTCTATAAAACCATTTTTCATTTTTTCAGGAAATGGACTTCTCTAGAATGACAGAGCGTCTGCTTAGATTGGCAGTAAGTAAAACGAACTTTCCTCCTCAGAATAGAAACACAATCCTGTGTTGAGATCTTTGCTTACATCTGTGTTGTTTTGATTGAAGATTTGAAGCAGGAAACAAATTATAGAGTAAATACTGATGTCTATTTTTATACTAGGTGCCCAACCATCTCCTCTGGTTGATTTTCTTCTACTCGTTTTTCCATTCCTCAATGAACTTTGTGGCTGAGCTGTTGCGGTTTGGAGATCGGGAATTCTACCGTGACTGGTGGTGAGTTATCTTTTCTGGATGTCTTTACAGTTATTTCTCTTTGTAAAAGCTTTGAGCGGCTAGAGGTACCCATTCCACACCTTACTGCGTTTGATGGGCTTTGAATGCAGTCAATCTGGTTTATACGCACCATCTCTGCCTCTCTCACTTCTATTTCGTACTGTACGTAGAGTTTTGGTCTCAGATGGATTGTGACACTGTGTTTCTTTTAGGAACTCTGAGACGATAACGTACTTCTGGCAAAACTGGAATATTCCTGTGCACAAGTGGTGTCTCCGGTGAGTGAACGGGGGTTTTGAAAGTGACCGCAGACAGCTGTTGGGAGGCGAGATGAAATACGACACAGTAAAACTCACATAGACTATAATGAAGAGAGACTATAATGTGACCTGTCCACAAGAAATATATGGTTATTTACAGTTCACATTGGCTGTGAGTTTATGTGCTTCTCTCTCCTGTTTTCAAAAAGACACTTTTACAAGCCGTTGCTGCGAAGAGGCGCTGGCAAGTTACTGAGCCAATCAGCTGTATTTTTCGCCTCTGCTTTTTTTCACGAGGTGAGATATGCATAAATCACACACTGTTTTAAATATTCTGTCGGGTCATGGCAAATGAAAATTAACAGTCTGAGCAGGGTAACAACCTGTGTGAATTATTCTCATTTTAGAAATGTGCTACTTCTCATAAGCAACAGCAACACACTAATATTTCAGAAGCTAGTGTGTTTACTTTGAATATTTTCAGCCATTTAAAATACAGAAAAAATATAAACAATATAACAAAATGTTATAAACTTAAACCATCATGTACTGCTCACTTAAAAGTTAACCTTTAAAGGTGAACTATGTAACATTTTTGCAGTAAAATATCCAAAAACTACCAGGCCAATGTCATATATTTTGTTTAGTTGAGTACTTACAATATCCCAAATGTTTCCAACTATTTGTAAATCGTGAGAAAATTGCTATTTTAACCAATGAACCAGGACGTGTGAGCTATGCGTGTGAGGGAATCGCCTGTCAATTGCGTTATATCTGCGTTACCCTCGGTTTCCGGTTTTATTTTGCAGAAACGCTTTACTCTTACAAGTGTCACAGCAGCCGCCGAGCGAACGTCATAACTTGCTTTTCAACACACTCAGATGTATCTAATATGATAAACAACGCTGCGTTACCTCATACTCATGACTGGAAAAGCGGAAGTGGCTCCGGCGACCGTGTCATAATAAAAGTCCCGCCGGCGATTATGCCATAGTCTCTTCAATCGCTCCTGCTGCCTTGCTCAGCTACACAACATTCGGCCCTGCTCTGCTTCATGTACAGTAATGTTAATAATCGCATCTATGAACATGATTTCTGCCCAAGTCCTATCCTGACTCTTTTCCACCAGCTGTGAAGTTAAGACCACATGTCCCAAGAAGATGCGCTCAAACGTTGCGTCTTCAAACTATGCCTTTGTTTTGAACAGGCGACCTCTAGTGGACGGAAAAGTTACATAGTGTAGCTTTAAAAACACTATTTAATAATATTGTTAGATGTAATCTTGAAAATTCCCTTGAAACATTTAAAACAATTTTAGTAGATAGTGTTTGTCAGCATTTGTCATTTATATGAAGAAAGTTCTTTAAATTACTACACACTTCAAACTAAAAAGAAATGAACATAAAAACACAAAGAATAATAAAATCAGAGACCTTTTGAGCATTGCGGGAAGCAGCTGTTCTTTGAAGCAGCTGTGGATTTTAGAATAATTTGTAAAATTCTAGATGTTCACCACTCCTGAGGCGTCGTCTCATTTCCCTGACTCAGAAGCAGGTGCCCAGCGTTTTGGCTGGCAGCCACACTTCTTCAGAGGAGATGAAGGTCAGAACGGAGGGATGAGGAAGACGAAGAACAGGCTCCTATCAGGCTGCTGTTCTCTGTGATAAGCTGTGAGCTGAGCTGGGGGAAGGGAGAGAGAGAGAGAAATCAGGGAGGAAGATGTGTCCAGTCCGCAGGTGCAGGCAGATAGTATTCTTAACCGTCTTATTAAAAAACATTGACCTTCACAGGGCACCTCAGAACTGGACCCAGGATCACAGTAATGACTCAGAAAGCTCAGATGGAGAGTGAAGTTTCATCTCAGGAATATCTCAAACTTGAGCTGTAAAGATAAGCTGAAATTTTAAAAAGGCTTTATTTATTTAGGGGTGATGTGCTGAGGGTGCAATCTAGCCCTGATTTAGTGAGGGGTAACAGGAAGGCCAGTGTTCCAAGACCCCTGGAGTTAAATAGAGGCTAAGGACTTAGTCAAAGGACGCAACAGCAGTGCTCCACCCTTCAGTGCTTAATCAATATTTTGTGGTGTGATTATGGGGAGTAACCTGCTTCATATAACCTGACATAGTCTTTTTTTTACAAAGTCTTGATCTTGTTTTTGACGTCTACCAGAATGTTCTCATGCTTCAAATGTTCCAAAAACACTAAATATTCCACATTTTACGTTGTTGCAGCACTTCTTTTTCCAGTCTGTCAGTAACGCTCTGTTTAGCTCCTGTCTATATTCTCTGTCTCTTTCCATGCTCTGATTGGTCGACTTGACCCAGTGTGTAGTGAATGGTCAACTTTTCCCAATGCGTTTTGTGAATTGTCACACCTCTTACCATAACCGCGAGTCATTTATATTTGTATTTTCGTATATGTTCTTTTTTTTAAAGAACATTCAAGAGCACACACTATACAGTTGTGCTCAAAAGTTTACATATCCCTTGCAGAGTCTGCAAAAATGTTAATGCTTTTAACAAAATAAGAAGGATGATACAAAATGCATGTTATTTTTTATTTAGTACTGTATTGAATTAGATATTTCACATAAAAAATAAACTTTAGTTTTTTAGTTACATTTAGTTACATATAGTTCCAAACTGAATTTATAAAAATGACCCAGTTCAAAAGTGTACATAGCCTTGATTCTGAATAGTATGTGTCGTTACCTGGATGATCCATGAGTTTTTTTGTTTTGTGATGGTTGTTCTTGAGTCCCTTGTTTGTCCTAAACAGTTAAACTGCCCAGTGCTGATACTGCGAGAATATCGCATGACTGGAAAAGGCTCTGAGCCAATCAGATTTGAGAACCAGAACTGTTGTATAAATATATATATCTCTGTCTGCAGTACCTGGTCAGTGTCCCACTCAGGATGTTCAGACTGTGGGCATTTATGGGCATGATGGCGCAGGTATAAATCCTTAATCTTTACATACAAAAATTACGTTTGTATTTATGTTCACGCATTCGTGCATAAGAAAAGTATTTATGTTTGTGATAATCATCTAAGCAGGTAGCTGAGCTTGAATGCAATCTTTTTTAATATCAATACATAGTAGCTTTTTCAGTTTAAAATACTTTTTTTTTTTCAGCTTCCACTGGCATGGTTTGTGGCCAGGTTTCTTCGGGGTAACTATGGAAATGCTGCTGTGTGGCTCTCACTCATTATTGGTCAACCTATCGCGGTTCTGATGTATGTTCATGACTACTATGTCACCCACTACCAGGACGAACCGACAGTCACTGAAGCTCTGTAATCACACCTTAAAGCCCCATAGGCTGAGTTTGATCGTGGACTCGGCTAAGCAGCTACACTTCGAAATATTGCTGTAAGACTATAGACTACACACTGCAGAGGTACTGTTTGGAGTACATTGGTACAGTTGAAGATTACCAGAACAGTCAGGTTGCCATGAGGTCTTCACAGCTCTAGGCTATATTTAAACCTTTATGAACAATTACAACAGCAATTGCAAATCTAGCCTAGAACTTCCAATAGAAATGCACAAGAGTCTTTAAGCTTCTGATTGTGAATCTACAGGTGGCAAGTGCTTTTAACTTCACTGAAACTGGACATATTTTTGTGGGTGTTACATGCATTACAAGTAGGACTTTCTAACACTCAGGTCCGTGTTCTGTCACTTTATTAGTCTTTTAACATTTTCTTACAGTTCAAATATTCAGAAAATTCCTCAAACGGACATTACTGTAGAAATATATGTTGTTGTTTATTAAGTGCCAGTCCATAAATCTACATAATGCGGTACAATATGCAAAGAGATTATGTACAGGTAGAAATGTGTCTTTTTTTATTAATAGGTTATATTTTTTAAGCAATATGTGGGAAGACACTTTAATTGTTGACTGTTTGATTTTTGCAAAGGGATACGAGAGAGAATGTTTGTTAAATACAAAATGTTGCGTCCATATTTTTTAATCCATATGTTAAAATTATTTTGAATTGGATTTTTGTGTATCTAAACTGTTGTACAGTACACTGTTGAGATGCCATCTGCGCTCCATTATCGCATTATGGGACGTACTCATCAAAAGTGCGCCACCCTGTGGGGACTGTTGAGAATAAACAACCCTGCAAATGATGCTACTGTGGCACTGTTATTTGTTTTTGTGGAGGCATTTATCAAGCATAATTGTATTCAACTGGAGAGAGCCGGATGCATTGTAATCTCGCAGTGTGTTATTTTTCACAGATCAGGCCCTTCCAGTGCAATTTGTCCTCACATGATGAGGGTGCCAGATCCTCACAATCAGTGCAAGTTTGTGATAAATGGCTTTGGAGATAAGTCTTATAATAGCCTCGGGTCATATTGTATGAACATCCTATCGCGTGTGCCGCAGTGCAACAGACGCACTTCAAGAGGCTTTGCTATCTAATAGGCTGATAGTGCTTTGCTGTGCTGCGATCTGTTTAGTATACATTGCCATACATACAAAAGATTGGAATGGCAGAAGAATGATTACGGCGCAGAAAATCAATGCTGTATATGTCACTGTTTATTTGGTTAAACAACTAATATCAAGTTTAAAACATTCCCACTTTGGACTAAAGTGGGAATGTACTACAATAAACTTAGCTATTGCAGGTATGCTATCGTTTAAAAGTTTTATTTTTTTAAAGAAATTAATACTTTATTCACCTAGGATGCATTTAATTAATTAAAAGTGACAGCAAAGACATTTATAATAATACAACAGATTTCTATTTTAAATAAAAGCTGTCATTTTGAACTTGAAACATTGAAAATATTTCTGAAGGATTGCGTGACCCTGAAGATGATGGAATTCAAAATGTTCACACAATGTCATAATTAACGTAATTTTGAGATTACAACTTGGAAACAGTGTCCACGTCACAGTCCACGTGGGGCAATTTGTAAACTGTGATTTTTCTGAGCTCTCCGACTTGACTTGACCACATTACAAAACTCATCCATGGCTCCCAGAATGCACTGCAGCATGAAGCATGTCACCATTGATGAGATTCATACACTGATCATTGATGACTTTGTGAGTCTAATAGACACAGAAATTCAAAACGTTTAGTGTACACTGTGTTTTCAAAATCCTTCAGATTTTCAGATTAAACATATTATTAACACATCACACATATGAGATCAGTGAATCAGACCACTGGATGATGTCTTTTGTCATACCAAATGTGTCTTATAAACACATAGTTGCAGCAGCAAGAAAAAAAACTAATATTAAGAAGTCAAAGGTCAAGAGTCCAACTAAAGTAAACACTGATGACCATAATGGTGACTTCAAACTAAACTTTTTCAATAAAACATCTAAACCTCTATTACTTCTCAATAAGAAATATGTCAATCTGGTTAGTAAGTGAAGCTGATAATGCTATTTGTGGAGTTATCCATGTCCAATGCCTGCTAGGAAACTTCCTGCTAAAAACTTTATAAGATTTTCAAGGGACCTTGTAACCAATCACATCAACATATCATCATTACAATGCTGCGAAGCAGTCTCAAGAAGCAGTCTCCTGGTTATCCCTGTATATTTTTCTGTTAATATGAAAAATCGTGTACATTTAGCAATATAGTGGATGAATTTTGTATATATATATATATATATATATATATATATATATATATATATATATGATGAACTAAATGCCTTTCTCCACTGACATTCTATGATGAAAGTAAGGCTGAGATGGTGACATTAGCAACACATTATTAGCTGTTTGATAATGCAGTCAAGCAAAAGGCTTATCGTATTAATTACCTTTATGTGTCAGATGTTGTAAAGAGCGATACCTGCAGCGTTTACTGTAACTTGAGTAAAAGTCGGCAGAGTGGATCTCTGAGCTGAACATTTAGTGTGTAGAGGTGGGGCTAATTTGCATAGGCATGGCGAAATGCATACTAAATGAAGCAAGGGAGTTACATTCAAGCTATTTTAAGGCATGAAGAATTTTTTTTCACAGGGAAAAACGTTTAAATGTCATTTTGATGATCAAAGAAGGGATAAAATGCAGATGGACTTTAAATGTTTTTAGAGAATGTTATACCTTTTAGGAAAATTTTCTAGGAACAAAAATACAACTTGCCACTGAAAACATTAGAAGAACAAAATAAATCTAGCTGGGTCAAGAGGTTCATGTCCAATTTTCAACTAGGAAACTCGTATTTACGATAAGCATGTGAAGGAAGCATTATTATTTGTTAACAAACAATGTTACGACATGGTGAATGATGGCTGGACTGTTGATATTTAATATCTAATGTTTATTCTTGTCTGGTAAGATGACTTGAGGACCGTGGGTCATTTGCAAGGCGCTGACGGAACTGTCCATTCTGTTGCTGTAACTGCAGCAGAAGAGAAACAGAGACACTGGACATTGATGTATTATCCAACAGGGAAGAGATGATGTTTTTCTGCTCTGAAAAAGGTACCCAGTGTTCAGCTATATGTTATACGGTATATTTCAGCACTCAGCAGATAATTGGCCTGTATTCAAGCTGTTCACTCCCAGTGTAATTCTGTCAGGCAACCAAAACGGTGGTTAAAAAAATAAAGCACAATAAAGTTTTAAACCACTCATTCTTTCATCTTTCTAACCAAGCCACTGAGACACTATGAAGTGTCCTTTAATAAGAGTGTTTGTCTTTTTGAGAGTGTTTTTGGACCCATTCAGTGCCTATTATCTTAAAAGGGGTAATTATGTTTAAAGATAAATGTGGTGTATATGTCCACAGTGTATTTCATTTTCAATGGAAACCTCATTTCACCAATGGGCACCTCATTTCTAATTACTATTTTAGATGCATTGACTGGGCACAGGTAGTTGTCACTTTTTACTCCAGTGTTTTTTTTCTACTGTAAGGGTGAAAGTTTACGCTGCTTTGAATCAATAATCGGAAAAAAGAGCAGTTGAAGAATGACATAATTCAGTTATTTATCTGACTCCATATAATTAATCGGACTCCATTATAGTTGTTGTTATTCTTAAAATAACTATATTAACCGCTTATTCTTAAAAAGCAAAAGTCTTTCTTAGAACTGATGAGAAAATATTTAGATAACAAGTTAGGCTACAATCACTTTAGCTTTTAACATAGTCAGTGGTAAAGGGAAATATCTCAAAGCAATCAGGCAAAGTCGTTTATGAATGTTTAAATATACAGAAGAAGAGGAAGAGTAACTGCCTTTTTGTGCGTTTACACGCCCCTATAGATTAACAGTTACCTTTCCTTCATATACCCTGAGCGAATCAATCAGTGGTGATCAATAGGATCAGTATACAATATACATTAGCATACTTTAATATGTCTATTAAGTTCACCTCTCTTGATTTAAAGGGGTGATGAATTGAGAAATCAACTTTCCCTTGAGCCTTTGACATATGTCATGGCAATAAAAAAAATATCCTGTTAGTTTCGGAGCTGAAAACTTCCTTGTTAGTCAAAGAAAAGCTTTTATTGTGTTTTATAAAAGCTTCAAGAGAGACCGCGGGAGGCAACCTCCCTCAGTTTCTCTTGAAGCTAATACGGAAGTGACTTAAACTGCAGTTCATCGACTGGCCACTAGGGACAGGCTCCAGAAGGGAGCAGAATCTCATTGAGCTCCATGTTAAAATGCCCAAATTTACAGCAGAAATAAATATGTTTACAGTCTGGTACAAATTGTGGTTTTGGTCTATATATCTACTTTTGCCCTCCATGACAACTGTGAAGGGTTGAATTTTTTTATAACTCATTCGTTTACATTGTATAAAGCTTTAAAGTTCTGCATAATTAAGGGCGTGGCTACTTTGAGTGACAGGTGGATTGCCAGTTATCTGCTGTCTGTTAGTCCTCACATTACCTCAGCTCCACCCACGACCCGCCTCTTTGCTCATTTTCTGTTATCTGGGAGTGACACGCTATGACGCTCTGCCAAGATGGCAGCCAGCTCGAGCCTACTTTACGCTTCAAAATTGCTCTTTAGAATTCTGTGTGTGACACTACGGGCACTACGTCCATATTTTTTAAAGTCTACGGTTAGAACACAAAGATAGGTATGTAGTGGGAAGCATGTCTCCTGTGTTGTGTAACAAATTGCACCGATGTGTTTTAGGGGTGCAAGCGACCCACAGAATCATCCTGTGCCTGGATTGTCCCAAAAGTCTTGAATTGGCATACTGACGAGTTCCTTGTATCAGATAAGCATTAGCATACTGTGATGATGAAAGCCACTGTCCCACGTTCAATTTACAGGCATTCCTTTAAAGGGAATACTGATGTATTCGGGCAGTAAAGAGTTCCACCCAAATTTGCTCAGCCTTACACTACATTCCAGTCTAGGTTTATTTTTAAGTCAATTTCTGTATAGGCACATTAAAGTCTGGGCTACAAAAAAAGCTGAATTGGATGTTTCTACTGTTATTACCCATGCAGGAAAAAAATCCATGTTGAATTAATGACCAAAATGTTTGTCAAATGGAGTAGCTAAGTTGTCATGATGGAAAGTTTTTTTAAACAGTAAAATAGTTCTCAAATTAAACTATTTATGAAACAGAAACGATGTAAAGTGTAACAAAAACATATCAAGCTAATTCTGCAATTAATATACAGATATGAGTCAAAACATTATGGTCTAATATGCTGTTGGTCCTCAGCGCCGACCTGACGAGGCATGGACTCTACAGGACCCCTGAATGTGTCCTGTGGTACCTCGCACCACAACATTAGCAGCAGATCGTCCTGTAGGTTGTAAGGTGGAGCTGTCGTAGATCGAATTTGTTGGTCCAGCAAATCCCACAGATGCTCAATTGGATTGGATTTGGAGGCCAGGGCAACACCTTGAACTCTTCATCATGTTCCTCAAACCATTCCTGAACAATGTGTACAGTGTGGCAGGGTGAATTATCCTACTGAACGAGGTCACTTCCACCAGGGAACACCATTGTTATGAGGTGTACCTCGTCTGCAACAATGTTTAGGTAGGTAGCATGTATCATATTTGTGTCCACACGAATGGCTGGATCCAGGGTTTCCCAGCAGAACATTGCCCAGAGCATGGGCTTGTCGTCATCCCACAGTGCATTCTGGTGCCATCACTTCCCCAGGTAAATGGAACACATTTACACGGCCATCCAAGTGATGTAAAAGAAAACGGGACTCATTGGACTCATTCTTCTATTTCCGAAAAGTTTGCGGGCCTGTTGTAGGCGCTTTCAATGGTGGACAGGTGTATATTGGGGGGGCGCAATTGAGGTTCCACTGCTTTAAATACGTATAGATACTGGCACACTCTGAAGGCATTCCCATTGCGTCAACACCATGATTGCGCGTTTCATTCCCATTCTCAGAGAACAGGGAAATATACATAACCCAGAGACATTTTGCTCATCAGTTTACATTTGTTACATTTAAAACCTGTGACAACTTGCCCCACCCTGACATTTATGAAAAATACAAAGTACAGAATTCCCAAAATTCCGAATTAGGTGTTTTCTTTTTTTTTTCTCAAAACATTTTAGCGACTGAGATATAACCTTCGTGAGAACTAGCCTGTTTAAAGTTATTATTTGATTTTTAAAAATAAATCTTGATAGTGACAAAATGTAATGTAATGGTTGACAGCTGCACACAGTTATTTAGTTACCATGAGGGCTCCGAATCCTATTGATTAATGTGTATGACTTTCAAGAGTTTATGGCCATATTGTAAATGCCACATACAAATATGATTCACATGCTTCCAATGCTGTTAAACAATACTGAGACAAAGGAGAGCACACAGTTCCAATGATTTAAACTCACCCTTAGTCACATTTGAACTTAACTTAAATTTCGGAAACATCAGGACAGAGACTTGGCAGATGGTGATGGATGAGTTTCCAGAGAGGAAATGTGGAAAAAGTGTCGACACATCCAGCAGTATTAATACATCCTGTTCTTTTATTTTAGCTGTCTTGCTGGCACTCTGACACCTTAAAAAATCTTTTTGGACTTATGGAGTTTATGACATTTTATCAAGTTTATCAAATTAGAACTTTGCATTATATGCAGATTTATTGTTTTTCCAGCCCCAAAAATTCTATATTGTATTGTTAGGGCTACATTTTTATTCAAATAATCCTAACATTGTATTTAACGTATGCTGAATTTTATTTCACCAAACCAAATAATCGAAATGAAGAGTAGCCTATAATATCCCAGAATCCACTGTTTGTAATGTCAGGGTTTATCCAAACTATACTCGAACTTCCTGTGAGCCAGAGGATGAAGGGAGGGAAGGAAACAACAAGAGAGGGACAGAAAAAAAGAGACATGCAGCTCAGACAATGTGGAGAGACTTTCTCCTTTTTGCCCCTTCAAGCTGAAGATGTTCAGCATGTTTATAGCACAGGGCATTTGGTTTTCATCATTTAAGGTTCTTTAAGAGGTTTAGGTGGTGTTTTATGGTCTAATTTGAGTGTCAAGTCTGTGGCCTTCATTACAACGTTTCTGTTTCACACTCCAGATCAACTTCTCATCTTTCTATATGTGCAGGTAAGCAAATACTTTTTATTGATACAAAAGTTGCATACCATGACATTTTTTAAATCTTAAATATTGTGTTTTTTTAAGTAGTAAAAATAATAATTGTAATAAATTTAACTAGACATTTATCTATTTAACATATAGTTTTAGTACAATTTAGACAATTTGATGACTAATATATATATGTGTGTGTGTGTGTGTGACCCTGGACCACAAAACCAGTCATAAGGGTCTTTTTTTTTTATTGAGATTTATTAACCATCTGAAATAATAGTAAATAAGCTTTTCATTGATGTATGGATTGTTAGAACAGTATTAGGTCGAGATACAACTATTTGAAAAAATCTGTAATCTGAGGGTGCAAAAAAATCTAAATATTGAGAAAATTGCCTTTAAAGTTGTCCAAATAAAGTCCATAGCAACGCATATTACTACTAATAATACATTTTTTAAATATTTACGGTATGAAATTTACAAAATATCTTCATGGAACATGATCTTTACTTAATTTTTGGCATTAAAGAAAATTTGATAATTTTGACCCATACAATGTATTGTTGGCTATTGCCACAAATATACCAGGGTCCAGGGTCATATATAATTTTTTACAATTTAAAAAATATATATATATTTTTTTAATTTGCAGTTATTTTATGGATTTTCCCTAAATGTTCCCAAATTGTGCTACAGTAAGGGGTCATCCTCAAGCCAAAGACAGCCAGCCTACATCAAAAGCTCTGACGGCAACTCACACAGAGATATTTATTTGGACATCATTAATGCATCACTGTCTCACAGAGAGGGCCATTAGTGTTGTTGTTGTCTTGGAGAAACGCATCCCCTCTTTATATCTGAGAGTCTGCTTTTCGGTGATGATTAGCTAATATACTTTCTAGACAGAGGGAATAGTTCTATAGAGGTCACCACCTCTCTCACAAACAGTTGATTGGCTTGTCAATCTTCTGTCTTTTTTTATACTTTCAGATATAAAAAACCTTATACTTTCATTTTTTACTGTCAGTGTAAAACTGCCATAAAATCAGTGTTTTAAGTCAAAAGTTATTCATTTTAGAGGAGTGTAGCTTAATTTGAATTATGCAACAGTGCATGACGTTGTTCAAATATTTAAATTAATTCTAAACAACTTTATTTTTGGTCAATAAATGTTGTATATTGTTTTGTCTTTCCAATTAAGATGTAAATTGAGCAGAGTCCCGAGTAAATAAACACACAAAAGAGTCAGAAGTCTGATGCCTTTAGACGCTGCTCAGAATTCATTTGCGTAATAGTGAGATAGACGTCTATTCCCACGAATCTCAGTATCCAAACAAATCCTTCCCATTAGTCTTAATTATAAACACCATCTGAACTATGCCAGACCGTAGGTACCTCTTCGTCAGAGGCTTCCAGGCTGTTTGTTTATCAGGCTCATTCTTCCTTGGAAGGAGAGTATATTTGTTTTTGCAGGCAATTTTCCATTATGCCACATTGTACCATGTGACATGGGTTTGAGATGTAGACACACGCAGTCTTAAAACTGTCAATTATTTTTATGTCCTGACACACAAAAGTAAAACATGACCAGAGAAACTGACAGTATGTTTGAAATAGCATACTGTTGACTGCAAGAGTACACTGTCTATACACCAGACATTTTGCAACTATACTCGTATATTAAATAGATGATACATTCAAGAATGACTGTTTTTTTAAAGATATAAATTAAATACTCATTGGAGCCTCTGAACTATAGTTTGTAGTCCTGCAAAGTTACAGTCTTATTAATAAAAAATATGTATTTTTGATTTACTTATATCAACTTTCATTTATTTATTTTTATTTGTCTGTTTATCTATACATTTTTAATTATATGTGACCCTGGACCGCACAAAACCAGTCATAAGTCACACGGGAATATTTGTGGCAATAGCCAACAATACATTGAATGGGTCAAAATTATAGATTTTTCTTTTATGACAAAAATCATTAGGATATTAAATAAAGATCATGTTCCATGAAGACAGTAAAAATATATATACAAATGTATTATTTGTAGTAATATGCATTGCTAAGGACTTCATTTGGACAACTTTAAAGGCAGATTTTCTTTCCACCCTCAGATTCCAGATTTTCAAATTGTATCTCGGTCAAATATTGTCCTAACAAACCATACATCAATGGAAAGTTTATTTATTCAGCTTTTAGATTATGTATACATCTCAATTTCAAAAAACTGTTCCCCCTATGATGAGGTTCTGTGGTCCAGGGTCACATTTATTATCAGCACTGAGACTTTTCCGGCTCACAAATGACCTCACTTCTGTTCACAAAGGTGTGTGCAGCATTTTAGTTTTGTTAGACATTAGTGCTGCTTTTGACTCTGTGTGTCATTCCATCCTCCTTGAGAGGACGTGTGGGTGTTTAGGCATTGCTGATGTTGTTTTTGATTGGTTTAAATAGCATGTCATAAAAGCAAGATGACAACAAAAGTTATAACCGTAATTAAACTAAACTAAACTATTGTTCTGCTCCATGCAGCACATATTATCTGGCTCCCTCAGTTCCGACACAAGCGATTTATAGAGTATCATGAGAGAATATGCTAATCGATGGCTTGAAGATAATTAACTCCACATCAGCATAAATTCATCAAATAACCATTTAGAAACGTCCTGTTGCATTCTACATGTTGTCACTTCTTAGTAAGTCTCTCTGTCATTGTCAGACTCTTGTTTGAACATAAAAGGCTGAACAGTTTCTGACCTTTTCTGTGCATGTGTGTCTGCTGGGGTAATCGGAGCTGCTAACACAAGCTCTTGAAGCTCTGCCTTCTTCCTGAAAAAGGGCTGGGAGGAGCAGCTCATTTGCATTTAAAGGGACACACACACAAAAACTGCGTGTTTTTGCTCACCCTCAAAAAATGACAATTTTAACATGCTATAAAAAATGAACTATGGGGTATTTTGAGCTAAAACTTCACATACACACCCTGGGGACATCAGAGACTTAATTTACATCTTGTAAAAAGGGGCATTAAAAGACTCCTATTCAAAACTGAACAGTGATTTTTTTGAGCCAGGCAGTGTAGCTAATGACCCATTAATCATTATATATTGTTTGCTAATGATTTATTAATGAAAGTTATTACCAAAGTGTTACCAAATTTAAATTCAAAAACTGAAATTCTACTATTTTTCTTTGAAACTACAAAGAAGAAAAAATGCAAATATTTAAAATCGCAATCGTATATATGTAATTGCAATTTTTCCTTTCTCTTTGTGTTTTTGTGCAGATCCAGCCCCCAAACCACAAAGATGACCCTTACAGAGGGTTCATCGAATCTGAACCTTACATCAACATTGACTCCTCCCCTAACAACCAATACTTCTCTGCCATACCGTGAACCATATTTACACAGACTGGCCCACTTGGATGAGGGTCTCTATAATGACTTTTACAGCCTGTGGATAGCTCTGGTGGTCATCAACACACTTATCTTTATGGTAGGGATGGCCCTGAACAGTCTGGCTTTGTATGTCTTCTGCTTCAGGACCAAGCCGAAGACTACATCAGTCATCTACACCATTAACCTGGTTGTGACGGATCTGTTGGTTAACCTTTCCCTCCCCACTCGTATCATATTGTACTACAGTGGAGGAAAGTGCCTCAACTGTTCCTACATGCACATTTTCAGCTACTTCGTCAACATGTACTGTAGCATCCTCTTCCTCACCAGCATCTGCGTGGATCGCTACTTGGCCATCGTGCAAGCTGAGGCCTCACGGAAGTGGAGGAACCCTGGTGTGGCCAAAGCAGTGTGCGTCTGCATTTGGCTGTTCGCCATCATCGTGACCTACTCGCTTCTCACGACGGCCTTCAAGCACTCAGGCTGCTGCCTCTCCAGACTTTTCACGCTGACTGTATTCGAGTTCTTCCTGCCAATGGTGATCATCGTAGTGTTTACTATTCGAATCATGTGCGCCCTTTCCAGCCCAGGCCTCATGCAGCAGAGCCGCGACAGACGCATGAAAGCCGTACAGCTGCTGTCGACCGTGCTGGTGATCTTCACTGTTTGCTTCACACCGTTTCACATCCGTCAAGTTCTGTTTTACTTCCATCCTGATCTGCCTCATCATGTGATTGTGTACCATGTGACCGTCACCCTCAGCAGCCTGAACAGCTGCTTGGATCCTGTGGTGTACTGTTTCGTCACCACTAACTTTCAGTCTACCATGAAGAGATTTTTCAGGAAGATGGAAAGAGAACAGACGAGTGGAGACATTATCAGCATGCATAAGAGCTCAAAGGCTTCAGGCACAGTGATTGCTACAGTTAATAGTATAAGGATAAACATGAGCCCTGTCCAGCAGGGAAGCCGACCCGCATAAGGGAGTGTACACGTGTCCTGTACTGTATATTGATGGTTGCCATTGCCATGTGATACTAAGGCAAAACCACAAGCATAATTGAGACTTTGTTTCTCTGTGTACTGTAAATACCTTAATGTAGAGATTTTATGAGCTTGCATTTCATTTCACGTTCATTTCATGATTGTAACTACGACTATGCAGCAATGCCACATAATATGCCACAGCATTTTTAAGCTTGCAGTGTTTTAGAGCAGGGGTTTTAAACATTTTGATGCCAAGAATGTCCAAATAAGATGATCCCCTTCCGAAGGATCCCTTAAAAGACAGACATATACTGTATGTATACATCTGTATGCAATGTGCATATGAAGATTTATATTATTGGCTATCATACTGTTATTGTACTGAAGCCAAAACAAATTATTAAAACACTATTTGGAAAACTATTGTCTTTATATCTACTGCATCTTTTTCAGCCACAATTAGAATGCAAACGTTTGGATTTGGTTTTGATATATTTTCAACTGTAATTTATTTTTGTAATGGCAAAGCTGAATTGTCAGAATCATTTCTTCAGTCTTTAGTGTCACATGATCCTATAGAAATGATTATATGCTTATTTGGTGCTCAAGAAACATTTTCTATTATTATCAATGTTGAAAATGGTTGTGCTGCTTAAAGGGATAGTTCTCACCCCAAAATCTGCTCACCCTCATTTTGTTCCAAACCTGCATGAGTTTCTTTCTTCTGTTGAACACAAAAGAAAACATTTTAAAGAAATTTGATAATCAAACAGTAGCCATTGACTTCCATAATAGGTGGGGGAAAAAAAGAATGAAAAAAAACCCTATGGAAGTCAATGGCTTCCGTTAACTGTCTGGTTACCAACAGTCTTTAGAATATCTTCTTTTGTGAATTAAATAGAAGTTAGAACGTTTGGTCAAATTAAATGTTCTAGTTGAATAAAAGTATTAATTTCTTTCAAAAAACCTCACTGACCCCGAACTTTTGAACAGTAATGTGCCGAGAATTTTTTTTTTTTTTTTGTAAAATTTTCCATGGACCCCTAGAACCTCTTGTGGGCGACCCCCTGCCCCCAGACCCTGGTTTGAAAACCCCTGCTATAACAGACTGAAAATATAGCCTACATAATAAATACATTAATACAAAATTAAAAAAGTTTTGTGTCATAAAATCTTTTTTAGAACTTCTGTAGAAATGTCAAATAATAACTAGATATGATTTAAGGCAATAAATACTTACATTTTATACATTTTTCATAAATTTGACATTTTACGTAAACTTTTGTTTTATGCTTTAGGCCAAATGATTAGATAAAAGATTATGATGCAATACAACTTATTTTGTGTCTATGTTAACCACAGACCTGAAGTCCAGAAGAAAAACTGAATAAAACTATTTTCTTCAAGGGATAGTTCACCCAAAATTTAAATTATCCCATAATTTACTCACCCTCAAGCCATCCTATAGGTGTATCTTCTTTCAGACATTTACAACCGGAGTTATATCAAAATATGTCCTGGCTATTTCAAGCATTATAATGGCAGTGAATGGCACCCCAAAATTTGAAGCCCAAAAAGTGCCGTAAAGTTTCCACATTTAATTTACGAAGAAAGTGTAAGAAAGTTTAATGGCTCACAGTTCAAAACACTACATCCACTGTCGCGCCAGCCATGCTTTTTCCGTAAGTTAAATACGGAAGGTGGTCTGTCAGAAGCTAGATATTTGATTTTATTACATTTTAAATATGGATATTTTTCTTACAAAAACCCATCGATTCACTTCAGAAGGCCTTTATTAACACCCCGGAGCCATGCGGATTACTTATTTAATGGATGGATGCACTTTTTGGGCCTTCAAATTTTGTGCAGCCATTAACTGCCATTATAATGCTTGAAAAAGCCAGGACATTTAAAAAAAAAACATTTACTTCTGATTATGTTGTCTCGTCTGAAAGAAGAATGTCATACACCTGGGAAGGCTTGAGGGTGAGTAAATCATGGGGTAATTTTCATTTTTGGGTAAACTATCCCTTTAAGCAATTCAGGCTGAACTAGTTGCATTTACTATACTTATTAGTAGTATCTAATCTGTCAACTGGTTATCAACTTGCCTTATTTTGCTGCATAGTATTTTATTATCAGTTAGGCTATCACTTTAGAAGACATCAGTTATGTCTTTATGACATGATTAAACTGGAATGACATAAGTAATTACTAAGTCATCACTTATGGCTTTTAGGTTTTAGTTACTGATTTATATAAATGACAGTGGTTTTAGCTCACATTTTTGACAGCAATCATCCTGCGAGATTACATCACTGCTGACGAGGGGATTTGTAGTGCGTAACGACTGGCAACCTCGAGCAGACAATACAACAGATGCAGTACATCCGCGACCTGAGAGCAGGTACATTTTGCTCTTTAGCATCTTACTCCATTTACTTGTGGATGCTGAGTTTCTTTCTCTATCTATAAATGAAGATGTATTTTCTGAATCGGACCGCTCATCGAGCTGGGAAGGTGAAGGTATCCTCTAAATTTACTGTAGAAGTAAGTTAATTTAGCAGGCTAGCCGTCTGGGCTAACAGACTGTATAAGCATTAATCACTGATAATTCATATAAAGTTCAACGAAATCCCAAATGCATGATGATTGCAACTCGCTCGCTCATATTCCCAGTCAGATCACTTCACCCTTCCAGGAAATATAGTTTGTAACATGATTATCGTGTGTAGGCTATAATTTAAAATATCCATAACATTACACATATCATACATGCAACAGTCTGATGACTTGGCAATCCTTTGAATCTAGAAAAAAAATCATAGTTAATGGTGGGTTTATGGTGATTTTGTGATGTTTGTAGCGTTTATTTCAGCCAGCCAGAATGTTTATGTCTCTAACATTGATATCTCAAGTTGTTAACTGAAATTGACTGGGTTTAATGTTCGGTTTCCAAACGTATTTTCAATAACAAACAGGATCCCGTACATGTTTAGGCATGATCTGAGCTCCATCCCAGGCTTCTTAAAAGGGTTTTGCACGTGACTCAACGCAAAGCACCTCTCCGCCACGTCGTCACCCCCTAAAAAACCGATGCCTTGTGCTCCTTGTCAAAATGTCATGTCACTCTTTGACACAGGTGTCCATTCGCCCACCTGACTCTTGTCACAGCAGGTCTGGGCTGCTCTGGGGGTGAATGCTACCTGCCAGAAGCGTCTGGGTGTAGCCTTATCAGTACAGTGCACAGGGGACGGCCAGTCATCACGAGAGTCTTACGTTATCAGCAAGTAAAACTAGTGACACATTTTTTTAGCTCTGTCACTGTATGTGTTCAGTTTGTTCTGTAGCACTTCTGGTGTATGTATGCCTTTACACTTCACTTTATCTGAGACCATATTGCTGGGTTAAAGGGATTTGGGCATCAAATGAAACACTTGCTACTTGAGGAACAAGGTAGGATGTTTTTGATTCTTAGCTACATGTTTTTGATTATTAGCTACATGCGACATAATCACGGGTCTTGTAACCCAATTTGTTACAGATACCCTACATGTTGAAATTAATTAGCCTAATTTAGCTTATTTAACCCTGTTGCCTATATATATATATATATATATATATATATATATATATATATATATATATATATATATATATATATATATATATATATATTAATTAGTCTATTGTGTATAGGTAAATTATTTAGTAAACAAATTACTCAAATCAAATTAACTAAATATCAAAATTAAAGTAACATTACAAATGTAGGCACATTGAGCATACAGTACTTTTTAATGAATGGGTTTTTTCATATCAGCTGCTTATCCACCATTCGTTTTTACGTAAAAATCTTTTAGTAGCCTACTTGCACATGTGCTGTTAAAGGCTAATTTATAGCAGGATTGTGTAATGCTAACTCGTTTAAAATGACCTTTGGAACTTCACACACTTGCTGCCTTTATCATATGACTGTAGAAGGTGTAAATACACTTAAAAATCCATATTCTATTATGTGCTTATAGCCTACATTATAACAACGTTTTTAAACATTGTTTTAGAGCTTGTGCTTGAAAAACAATAAATTTGCAAGCAAACGCGTTCGCGTGAGGACGTGACCATAGCAATGATCGACAAAAGATGGCACGTACTACACTTAGTGTACACTTTATCTCTGTATTTTTTGTATCATTTTTTCTGTATTATTTTGTTATCTTGTTTATAAAGTCTTTAAAATATTAAACCTGTGGGTTGGGGTGCCAGCAAAGAAATGAAAGTTTTGTGAGATAAACAATCTAAAATTACAAGAGGATATTCAAGTAAAAATATGTATGTTTATATATAGCCTCATTGGTGTATATTGGCATCAAATATAAAATATAGGCCCCACTTTATATTAGGTGGCCTTAACTACTATTTACTTACATAAAAAAACAAGTACAATGTACTTACTGTGTTCATATTGTGTTGCAAAACACCTTTGCTGATATTGAGATGGGATACGGGTAGGGTTAGGGACAGGTGTGGTGGGATGGGTAAGTTTAAGGGTAGGGTTAGGTGTAAGGGAAGTGTCAACTGTGTAATTACAAATGTAACTTAATTACAGATGTAATTACATGCAGGTATTTTTTAAAATGTAAGTACAATGTAAAAACATGTATGTACACAATAAGTGCAATGTATCAAATTATTAATAAAATGTTAGTACATAGTAGTTAAGGACACCTAATATAAAGTGGGTCCAAAATATAAAATGCCAATGGTGTTTTTGTACTTTCTCAGTTAGAGAGATTCACTCATAATGTATGAATTTCTCTCTTCTGCTGAACACAAAAGAAGATATTTTGAAGAATGTCGGTAACCAGTTTATGGAACCCCACTGACTTCCATTGTGTTCTTTCCCAATATTCTTCAAAATATATTGTTTTGTGTTCAGCAGAAGAAAGAAATTCACACAGGTTTGGAACAACTTTAGGGTGTGTAAATGATGACAGAATTTTCATTTTTGGGTGAACTATCCCTTTAAGGCTTTAAAATGTTCTCTAACTCTAAGGAACAAGAAACAATCTTTTCAGTGCCTATTCCCTATTTTAGTCACTTTATTATTTCATCTGCCTTTCTCCAAGGATTACAGATATGCCAAATATGTCATGCTTTTGGTAAAACTATGTTTATTGTCATAGTTCCAGGATTTTTCCTGTCTGGTTTTCACTGACATTTTTCCACTGCCTTGATCTTTTAGATATCAGTTTTTTATGCCAAGATTTCTCTCTCTATCTCTCATTCACTCACTCTCTCTTTCCCCTTCTCATCTAGATTAATAAGTAATTCCATGGAGGCACACAGAGGAACATCCACCTGTTCTGCTCTCCGTGCCCTCCCCTTTTCCCTTTTTCCTTTCAAGAAAACATGACTTGTGAGTTACACCAACAAAGCTCTATATTGACTGGTATTCATTACAACGTTTGGTAGACCTCTCACTAAAATATATGGAACAACATGACCCTCTGTTGACTACTGGTTAGTGTTTTATAAGAAAACTGCTGTGGATTATGAAAGATCAACTTGGAGGTCTTAAGCAGAACAGAGTCTATACTTGTGAGGGGTAAGTGCCACAGGAATTGTTCCTGATTTAAGACCCCACACCAGAATCGTATATGCAGGCCAGCATGGCACCCAAGAATGCTGTCGCGGAGTCCGTTCCAGTGCTCCACCTGGCAGTCATGCAAGACAAGGATCCGATTGGTGGGCAAAACATGGAGAAGGAAGTGGAGATGTCAGAGGACTCGGCCAGTGAGGATTCTGTAAACCACATTCCCAAGCGGTTATGGGTCATGCACGGTGCCATCATGTTCGGGAGGGAGTTCTGCTATGCCATGGAAACAGCGCTGGTTACTCCTGTGCTGTTGCAGCTAGGTTAGTAATCAACCGTTATCCCAACAGACATGTCGTTTGCCATAAAATGAAAGTCAGTGAAGTACAGTGTTGTTTTGGACCCCATTGACTTACATTGTATGGGCAAAAACATTCTTCAAAATATCTTCTTTTGTGTTCCACAGATGAAAATAAACTCAACTGTTCTTTTAAAAGAATTTAGCTAAATCATAAACATTTTGTATAATTTCCCTGCACTATTTCTGATATGATGACAACATTTAGATCTCTTTTTAACATTCTTCAGATTTAGATAAAACATTGAAAAGGCTGATGCAACCCCAATAGGCACCCTTTCATGCGCACTTTTTAGAAAAGGACATTTTGCAATCTCAGGTCTGCACTTTGTATCCACCTTATTTTGTAATTGGTAAAATGAATGAGTCTAGCTTCTGGTGTCATCCAGTTTATTTGTAGCTATACAAAAGAGCTTATGCTGCTTGATATTGCAAACTGGTATTTCTTCTTACTATATTATTTTAATAGAAGTCTTGCACATTTACAGAAGATAGCTTCCATGTTGCAAAATAAGGTAGATACAGTATATAAAGGGTTAATGGGTGATTTAGTTTTTTTTTCAAATTCTAGGCTTAAAACCCTCTATTTATAATCATTGAACAGGGACATTCCTTTGGATTTGGTAAGGACTCCCTATTGTGCCAATGCCAACCCTGTTTCATAGTAGTAGATGAAGGAATGTTTGTTTCCACAGTAGCATGCAAAAATGGACGAGGTAGGGTTTGCATGGAATTCGGAGAATGTGTGAGTGTACGCGTTTCTCTTTCTCTCATTTTTCCGACCATTTTTTGAATAAGATCAATGTCAATAGATCCTCTCAGGAAACTGCAGGGTTATTATTACAAAATGTTTGAATTGCTCTGAAGGCCCTCTGGTCTCATCCTAAACATAGCTTTAGTAGATTTAACAGCTGAAAATATACTGAACATCATCCAGTAAACTCTAAAAGGCCATTATCCCAGAAGATTTAGTATATCGTAGCCTAAATCACTCTGTAATTGTCTTTTTAATGTGCATGTTGACACAAAATATATGCATCCCTTAAAATCTTAAATAGCCTACTTGATTAAAATAGATAAAATAATTGAAATGTTGAGCGTAGTTTAATAGACAATCAACCAGAGTCTGTTTTTAGAGTAAAAAGGATAAAATCCACTCCTGTGATGGATTAAATGCAGCGGGCATTGACAAAACCATCTATTTTTAGTTCTGGCCCTTGAGAGTTGTAAGACTGAGTGTTATTGCTTTATAACACAGGCTGATTACTTCATTACATGATACTGCACCTCTACCTGATCTGTAGAGGTTCGAATGTAGTTGACTAGATGGTTGTTCATCTTCAAAGCTGAAGAGTTATGATTTGACATGTGACGTGTCTGTTGTCTGCACTTTCTGTTCTCACTTTCTCAGTCGGCATCCCACTTCACACATGACCTATAGTTCTTTTGCACGTTTGGACTTCTTGAAAAAAGGAGAAGTTTGACATTTATAAGTTTCACTTGAGTAATCAAGTGTTTGGGTTTTAGTACATCATCAGTCCTGGCACGAGTTCTGTGTGCCAGACTAAAAAAATTCGACTCATGGAAAATTCCCTCAGCTGTTATTGTTAAAAGTAGATGCTATGAGCATTACCACCAAATCATGACACTCCAAATCATACTCTTTTCAGTTTTCCCACGCCCTTATTATTTACTCTGAGTCATTGCATTTGATAATAATTTTATTGCCAGAGGCAATGTGATTGCTTCATTACTATGACACGGTTTTAGATCTCTTACGTGAAAGGTTTATAGTGTTGTAAATGGCAGGTTAATGAACTGCAGACATGCTGAAAGGCGCATGGTCATCTGTTTCAACTGATGAGAGTTGCTACAGTTGCCATATTGGTACATTTCAGCAAAGTGGTTATTACAAATGTTGTTCTGCCTGAACCTTGGAATTGAATTGATTGTGGTCCTTTTCCCTTTGCAGGTCTCCCAGAGCAGTATTATAGCTTAACCTGGTTTCTGAGCCCTATTTTGGGTTTAATTTTCACTCCTCTTATTGGCTCAGCAAGTGACCGCTGCACTTTGAAATGGGGTCGTAGGAGACCCTTCATTTTGGCGCTGTGTGTAGGAGTTTTAATAGGAGTGGCCTTATTTCTCAATGGATCTCTTATAGGTAATTAAAAAAAATATTGATATATTATTTAAAACTGAACTAATTATTAGTGTTATTTAAATGTAGTTCCATGACTATATATATATATATATATATTGTATTTAATTTTTTTTTTACAAATGATTTGTTCTTACATCTTATTTTAATCTGTCTGTGAAACAGGTCTGTCTCTGGGTGACGTCCCTAGTAATAAACTGGTTGGGATCGTGCTCACTGTTATTGGTGTGGTGGTTCTGGACTTCTGTGCTGATGCTTTAGACGGACCAATCAGAGCCTACCTCCTGGATGTGGCTGATACTGAGGAACAGGATGTGGCTCTAAATATCCATGCTTTCTCAGCAGGTATATATTTTGGGACTGGAATAGAGATACTCTGTTCTTTAGCATCATGCTTAAATGATCACAGCTCTTTAAAAATAAATTAAAATGTTATAAAAATCATGTTTTTATTAGATAATTTCACTGGTAAACATCTAATCAGAATAACAATTTTCAACTTACACTACAGTTCAGTACATAACTTTTTTTAATTCTTTTTTTAAATGATTATTATTTCCATTTCAAATAAATACTATTCTTTAGAACTTTTTAATTATCAAAGAATCCTGAAAAATATTAACCGATCAGGCATAACATTATGACCGGTGAAGTGAATAACACTGATTATCTCTTCATCACGGCACCTGTTAGTGGGTGGGATATATTAGGGAGCATGCAAAAATATTTTCCTTAAAGTGATGTGTTAGAAGCAGGAGAATGGGCAAGCATAAAAGCACCAACAAGTGGTCATGTGAGCATCAGAACCGGACCACGGAGCAATGGAAGAAGGTGGCCTGGTCAGATAAATCACTGATACATCACGTGGATGGCAGGGTGCGTGTGCATCGCTTACCCAGAGAACACATGGCACCAGGATGCACTATGGGAAGAAGGCAAGCCGGCAGAGGCAGTGTGATGCTTTGGGCAATGTTCTGCTGGGAAACCTTGGGTCCTGCCGTCCATGTGGATGTTACTTTGACACGTACCACCTACCTAAGCATTGTTACGGTACAGTATATCCTGGTGGCTGTGGCCTCTTTCAGCAGGATAATGCGCCCTGCCACAAAGCAAAAATGGTTCAGGAATGGTTTGAGGAGCACAACGAGTTTAAGGTTTTGACTAGGCCTTCAAGTTACAGGACTTTAAGGATCTGCTGTTAACATCTTGGTGCCAGATACCACAGCACACCTTCAGGAGTCTAGTGTTGTCCATGCCTCAACGGGTCAGGGCTGTTTTGGCAGCAAAAGGGGGACCAACACAATATTGGGTCATAATATTATGCTCGATCGGTATATTTATATAAGAGGCAAAACTGTTTTCAAAATGTAATAAAATATTAAATGTATTAAATGTTTCTTGATCACCAAATCAGCATATTATAATTATTTCTGAAGGATCATGTGACAGTTCAGAATATAATTAATAAATATATTAAAATAAAAAGTTATATTAAATTGTAATAATAATTTCACAATATCACTTTTACTGTATTTTTGATCAAATGAAAGCAGACTTGGTGAGCATAATATACTTTTTTCTTAAACATAAAAAAAAACATACTGGGTGGTGATTATATTATAGTTTTATAAGATATTTATTTTTGTAGGCTGCAATAATGTTGTATATTCTGTTTTCGGCAGTTTGAAGTGATGTAATTCCTGTCTTTCAGGGCTGGGAGGTGCTTTAGGTTACATGCTTGGAGGCCTGGACTGGACCAATACCTTCCTGGGTCGAATTTTTAAGGCCCAAGAGCAAGTCCTCTTTTTCTTTGCGGCCATCATCTTTATCATTTCTGCAACACTTCATCTTTTCAGCATCAAGGAGCATCTATATAACCCCAACCAGCCAGGGGTATTGAAGGATGAAGATGAAGAAAGGCCACCTCCTGTCCAGCTCTCTGGAAGCTTTCCATCCACTCGCCTCTTGCCTCAGCTAGAAATGATCCCTGAGGAGAAGCCATTTTCAGCCCATGAGGATAATCGATCTGAGTGGGATGTTTCAACTGACTTTCTAAACATCGACCTTGTGCGAAGTAAAAGTGACTCGGTTTTAGCCATGCTAGATGCTACCATAGAGCTTGATGCAGACTTGGATCGCGATGGGCAGTTTCTGTGCGACATTGAACCAAATTTATTCCAGGACTTTCAGGATTTACAAAACGACGGAACAACATTGGATTGCCACAACACCAGCCTGCTAGGTCATTGCACTGACCACCATCAAAAGTGTGATAGCAACGGGGAACACTTCTGTGGAGCTGCCAAAACTGTAAACGGAAGCTTTGCTGCTTCCAGAAATCCAGTCAATGGAGCAGAAAATGCTACTAATCAACCAGGCAAAGTTGGTTTACGACCATGCAGCGGCCCAGTACGCCGCCGCCACCCTTCCTTCTACCGCCAGCCCTCCTTCACTTTCTCTTATCATGGACGTGTGGGCTTTCAATGGCGGCGCCGCTACGGCAACATGGCCGGGCCAATCAAATCATCACAAAGCCTGAATGACATTGACAAAATAGCTAGACATCACGGCAGAAGGCAGAAGTTGCAACTTAGTGGTATCTCTGCATCCCGTAGGAATGAGGAAGATGAAGAGAGCGAAGATGGAGATGGTGGTACGACGGTCAAACTGCTCTGGTTGTCCATGCTGAAGATGCCGCCCCAGCTCTGGCGTCTGTGTATATGTCACCTGCTCACCTGGTTCTCCATGATAGCACAAGCTGTGTTCTACACAGACTTCATGGGCCAGGTTATCTTTGAAGGAGACCCGACTGTAAGTAGAGCTCTTTATCCTGTCCTTTAATTATAGTTAAATATAAATTACAAATAAAATACATTTCTAAATATATAAATAAATGAAAATACCAAATTATTAGCCTACCAAATTGTTAAGACAACACTGTGATACTTTTAGGGCGTTTTCACACCTGACTTTTTGGAGCATTTTTTTCAGAACCTGGCTGCTTTCTCTCGTAGTTCATCGTGTTTAAGCATATGAACATCGTGCTTGTATCTGCACCAAATAAAATTGGTCCGACATCACCTGAACGTGGTGGTCTCGGCCTGCTTTGAAAGCAAACTCTGGAGTGGTTTGCTTGTGGTAAGAAAGCAATCCGACCCAATGAACAAGGTTGTATCGCAGTGCATGATGGGTAAATACATAAGTTTCGTCAAAAGCAGCAGATTTTGTTTTGCTAATGCCTCTCAAAATGAATCATGGCTCAACCTGGAGCAAAGACGAAGCGTGCCTTTTCTTTTTAAAATGCTGCCTAATTGCTCCCTTCTGATATAGGTACATGCTAAGGGCTCGTTCACACAGAACACAGGCAGTGGAATGGGGAAAAAACGCAAGGTCTTGAGAGGCGTTTTTTAAAAGTCGAACAAGATGTCACAAGATGCTGCAAAAGACGTGAGCGCGTCAGTTATTCACGTCCGTCTAGTGCGTTTAAATAGAAAAACAATGAAAAAGTAGCGTTCTGTGTAAACAGCCCCTAAGATTGTTGTCCGGACGAAGCCTTGATTTCTGCTCAAAATGATAAAGTAATATAACAACAGCTACAAAGTCACAATAAGCTCCGTGCAGCTGTTGTCTATCCTTTAGGTATATACAGTCAAAACATAATTTATTCAGACACCTTCACATTACCACAATTTATTCACTATAGTTTAGAAAATGGAAATAAAATATGACAAGAACTCTGAGTTAAACTGTGTCAGAACAAATTCATCTTGATAATGTCAGATAAATTTGATAGAAAGGTACGTAATGGATTACAATCAACCAATAAGCTGTCAGCAATTAGATAATACCAATTTAGGTCAACCAATGACCAAGAAATGCTTAATTTTGTTCAGTTTGTGGTGTAAAAGGTCGCATTAGCAATTAAAGAAAAAACACTTAAGCAAAACATGGCCAGGTCAAAGTGTCTGAAAAATGTTGGTCCCAATTTTTTATACGTTTTACTGATAGTCCACTGTATGAAGAATGTTTGGGTAGAATATGTCACAGTTTACTTTATTTTGCTATCCTCACTTACATCAATGAACTATAGTGTCCTGCACCCACAATCTGGTGTCTGAATCATTTTTGGTTTGACTGTATATACCTAGATGCCTCATTAGGGCTATTTCTATAAGCCGCAATGCGAAAGCTTTCCAACATATTGGAACAGTCAGATCGGTCCATCAGCACTCAAGAGCAAGTTGACTGTGCGTCTGCAAACGTAGTTATATGCATGTATGAATACCTGTGTCTGCATTAGACTACAGCAGATGATTTTGCTAAAATAACACCATACGAGAGAAAAGCGTTAGCAAACAGGACATTAAAAAGTTACCATTATATAAATGTTTTTTTGTTGTTTTTCCTCAGCCCGAGGCTGCACAATGTTGTGGCATCTTACTGGTCTGAAAACCCCCTTAGTCTGAATGCAATTTACTTTTGTAATATTTAGTGTTGACATGATACAGGCTCTATTTTACGGTATCTAATACTGAATATATTTGTATATATACTTATACTGGATATTCTGTTCCTGTTTTTCAAAACCAGGCTGCTGCTAACTCCACCGCCCTGCAGAACTACAGTAAAGGTGTGCAGATGGGCTGCTGGGGTCTTGTGATCTATGCAGCTACCGCTGCCCTCTGCTCAGGTGTGTGTTACGTTCATGTGTTGTATTTGATTAGAACATTGCTAATGATGAGTATGACATTTGTTTTTTCCAGTAGTGTGATCAGGTTTCAGTTCTGTGGTTAGACACTCACATGACCATGTTTTGGAATAAGCATTTTTTTTAGGGTGTTAGTTCCTATACATTTTGTCTTGAATCTGTAGTTCCCTTTATTAAGATCAGAATGTTGTGTATATTTTCTTGAATTTTACATGTAATTTACATGTTAGGATTAAAATAGTGTAGGATTAATATTGAGAAATGGTAACTTGTCACACATTTTATGTAACGTGTAGTGCTTTGTTCAAAAGTTTGGGGTCAGTATGTTGTTGTTTTTTTGTTTTGTTTTTAACGAAACTTATATTTTTATTCAGCAAGATGCATTAATTTGATCAAAAGTCAAATCAGCATTTTAGATTTATGTCTGAAGAATCGTGTGAAAATGAAAATTTAACTAATTCAGCTTCAGAAAAAAATGCATTTTAAAATATATTAAAATAGAAAGTTATTTTAATTTTTAATAATATTTTACAATATTGCTTTTTACAATATTACTGTATTTTGTATCAAATAAATGCAGCCTTGGTGAGCAAAAAGACTTTCAAATTTTTTAAAGAAAAATACCATCCCCAAACTTTTAAACGGTATTGTAGATTTTTATATGGATTCATAGTCTGCTCTTTTTGTTTTGTTTGTTGCTGTACGTTCTGAGTATTATTCAAAACAAATAATCAGAACCTTGTTTTACAGATGTGCTCCAAAGGATCTTAAACAACTATGACCTAAGCATAAAAGTCACCTACATGCTGGGGACTCTAGCCTTTGCTGTGGGAACAGCTGTCATGTCCATCTTTCCAAATGTATATGTTGCTATGGTGATGATAAGCACCATGGGAATCATCTCCATGAGCATGTCATACTGCCCTTATGCTCTTCTGGGACAGTACCATGAAATCAAAGAGGTCTGTATAATTGTATAAACTTTTGTTATCAAATATATATTACCAATAATATATAAACACTACTGGGCAAAAGTTTGGAATCATCAAGATTTCTTTAGTGCTTTTGAATGAAGTCTCTTATGTCCACCAATTATTTGATCAAAATACAGTAACAAAAATTGTTTTCTATTTTATTATATTTTAAAATATAATTTATTTTTGTGATGCAATGCTGAATTTTCAGCATCATCACTCAAGTCTTTAGTGTCACATGATTCTTCAGAAATCATTTGAATATGATGATTTGCTGCTCAAGAAACGTTTATTATTATTGTCAATGTTGAAAGCAGATGTGTAAAACATTTTTTCAGGATTCTTTGATGAATATAAAGCTCAAAAGAACAGCATTTATTGTAAATTGAATATTTTATAACATTATAAATGTCTTAAGTCACATTTGATCAATTTAATGCATCCTTGCTGAATAAATGTATTCATTTCTGGAAAGCCCCTCCCCCCCAAAACTTTTGAATGGTAGTACAATGTTGCAATAGCTTTCTATTTCAGATAAATACTGTTCTACTGAACTTTTTATTCATCAAATAATAAACAGAAAAAAATTTTTACACAACTGTTCTCAACATTGATAATAATCATAAATGTTTTTTGAGCAGCAAATCATCATATTAGAAGGATTTCTGAAGGATCATGTGACTCTGAAGACTGGTGTGTTGAAATGCTGAAAATCCAGCTTTGCATCACAGAAATAAATGACATTTTTAAATAAAACGGTTATTGTACATGTTAATAATATTTCACAATTTAACTGTTTTTGTGTATTTCTCATAAAATAAATGCAGCCTTAGTGAGCATAAGAGACTTAAAAATCTTAGCGATCAAAAACCTTTGAACAGCGGTGTATATTGATATAGATTTGGAAGGAAATCTTATCCAGAATTGATTTTCACTGCCAGTAGCACCAGCAGATTGTTACAGCAGTTTTCCCCGCAGCAGCAGTGCTCTCAATGAGTGTCTTTCATCTTTCTTTTACATTGTCTCAGTACATTCATCACAGCCCTGGCAACTCACGGCGAGGCTTTGGCATCGACTGCGCCATCCTGACATGTCAGGTTTACATCTCTCAGATCTTGGTGGCTTCGGCGCTCGGTGCGGTTGTAGACGCCGTTGGCACAGTGCAAGTGATCCCCATGGTGGCATCGGGAGGCTCCTTTCTTGCTTTCCTTGCTGCGGCTTTCCTCGTCATCTACCCTGATACGCTTGACGATGAAGAAGAAGACGACGACGACGAAGAGCAAGGCCCACGTTCCATTCAAGTGGAGGCAGCGTCCAGCAACAGTACAGAGAAACTCAGTGTTTTGAAGTCAATGCCAAGGAACAGTTCCAGCAAGCCAGAGGTTGAATCCTCAGTTTGAGTGTTAGAACGTAAAATACTTGAGTACAAATCCCAGAATGCACCAGCAAGTGAAGACGAAAGACTAACAGGGGCATTCTCTACCGTTCATATACTCTCCCACATGCTGAATGTTATTCTGTGGATTTGGTACGGAGACAAACCTATTTGAGTCGAATATGTTATTTCTGAGATTATTTCTCAAGTTATTTATTATTTGTGCCTGAACATTTTTATTGTCTGCACAAAATAAAAGAATAATAAAAATGACCAGGTTTACATCACTACAGTGAAAACATTGTTTTGCATGCTAATAATCCCTCACATTTCATCACTCAACTTTATAAGTCAAAATGTACATATTCAGATGGATGTTTTATTCTGTAGTTAAAAAATGCCTGATTATTATTATATATCATGAGAAACACTCAGGGTAAAGCTGCTGTTTTTGAGCGCAAAATGCTCACTTCTGTAAAGACTAACTATGCACAAGGCCAAAATATTTTTTTTGTAACGTTTCTAGACTTTGAATAAGAGTTGCCTTTAGTTCAGAAATGTGATTTTCTTATAGGTACACTATTTTAAGTTCTTAATAGAATGGGTAGCTGTGGGATTATGTAAAGAAATGGCTTTGCATTTTACAGCAGTGATTGGTGTTCGAAATGAAGAAGTGTGTTTAGCTGTAATGGCAATTTTTACTGTCTGTCAGCCTCTTACTTAAGCGATGACACTCCAATAGTGGCAGTATTTTTCACAGCCAAATTAATAATGCTGTTCCAGTACTGTTGTGTAGCTTATATACACAAGTTTTTGAGACTGCTTTTCAATCAAGATGACAGGCCAAATATTTTCTTCACTTGTTAGTCACTGAACTCCACTCTGGCTAAGTGGACCAACTAAGTTATGGCCTATTATGTTCATAAATGTAGTTTAAATACATTGCTGGAAATGTGACGCCTGCAGTTGATGTACAGAGGTCAGTAGCCTGGCTTTGCATCTTATTTGATCATGCAAGAAATCTTTGTGTGTGTATGTTATATACGCATGGTGGACATTTTGTATCTTTTTCATTTTTCTTTTTTTTTTTGGTGTTTGAACCACATTGAAAGTTTATACTGTTTCTAGGTGTTTATGTTGGACTTGTGTTCAGTTTTGATAAAGAGAAAGCTATACACTTCTCCGTGTTTGAATGATTGATTGTTTTAAACTTGGGCACAGTGTGTTTGAATCTGAAATGAATTGCATTATGGTTGGTGACTATCCGTATGCCACCACAAGATGGCGCAAGTACATTGGAAACTGGGTGACATTATTACATGCACGAGCTCGAGGTAGCCATTCACTTTTAAAAACATTAGATTCAGTGAGGTATTTTGCAATATTTACACCAAGATTTTAAAGGATAATTCACCAACAAATGAAAATGTTGTCATTTACTCACCCTCAAGTTGTTCCAGACCTTCATGAATTTCTTTCTTCTGCTGAACACAAAAGAAGAATATTAGCCAAACAGTTGATGGACCCCATTTACTTTTTTTGAGTATTTTTTCCCTGTTAACTTACACTTATATACATGTTCTTCAAAATATCTCCTTTTGTGTTCATCAGAAGAAGAAAAAATCATACAGTTTTAGGACAACTTGATGGTGAGTAAATATTGGCAGAATTGTAATTAATTTAAAGCGTCATTTGCTCTGATCCACTGATTTGAGTATGGCGTATTTCATGAATGAATAAGGTAAAAATAGGGCTTGAAACTTTTATTATTATTATAATTTCATTAAATAGCCTAGTCTGTGAAAACAAATTATTGACCTTCAGAAAAAAAAAATTCTGGGCGTTAAACTATATAATGAGCCGTTTATTTTCTTACTAATAGTTGTTATGAGAAGTATACGGATATTTGATGTGTTTAAAACTAGCTATTTTATGTTAGATAATTGCTCTTCATAGACAGAGCTAGCTAATCTAAGCTCTCACAACAACAACGTAGGATTTATGCTTAAAAAACGAATGGGTCATTTTACTTGTGAAGTGTAACGGGGCATGCTCGCAATGGTTTTAATACGAACGTATCAAGACATGTTTGGTTTTAGCCTCACCATGAAGGTAGCAAGCACCTGGCCATTGAGGACAACGTACCTGTTGACTTTAGCGCGCATGCGCAGATCTGACTGCTCCACTTGCTGGAGCGCGTTTAGGGTGTCCTGTTCATTTATCTCCAACTGTCCCGGTGCGTGATTTCACTTTCGGAATACCGATGATCGACAAAGGTGCGTCCATTCTTATCTTTACAACAAAGATGAGCATTTTATATGGGTTGAATACAAGGTGATATTTTCGCCTTATTACAACTTTAAGATTATTTATCTGTTCATAGAGAATTCATATTCTCTACAATGCTAACGTTACTCGTCGTATATGCAGTTTGCTCTTCAGCTGAGAAATTTTACTCTTGAAACACACATGAGTCTAATGAGTCTAACCCTGGAACTTCCAGAGCAGGAAATTAGTGACACACCCATTTCATCAGTGTTTTCCAGGGTGTTATGGCTTTCTTTCTTCTTTGTTTCCACAACCATGCCTGGGAAGGGGATCATTGTGGTCTTTTATGTCATCCGGGTTAGTTGTTTGTTTGTTGTTGTGTTAGGCCTGATTTATGGGATTAATAAGAGATGTTAATGTAGGCAATGTATAATTATGCCTACCTTAAAATAGCATTCTACTGTTGAGTGTTAAGCAAAAATGTTCTACTTCTTTCAGATTTCAGTTTGCAACGTATGAACTACAAATAAGAGATTTCTACATGGAAATGAATGTATTTTCTCTCTGTGTGTCTGTGTATTGCAGATCTTACGAGGAGTGACAATCCTTCTGATTCTCAATGGCAGACGGTCTGCCTTCAGGATTACTGGAAGCATGTGTCGTTGTTGGACTTTCCAATGATAAACTGAAGGAGCTGTCTCAGGTAAAATAAGATAGTTGGGAGGTTTACGTTAAAAATGTATTCAGTTACAGTTTTCAGAAAAACGTTTTCAGATTTTTTTTTAGACAGAGATATATATTTTTGCTGTGGTCAATAACTCACTAGTGTGATCTATCAATACCAGGTGGTATTTTGTACAAATGTAGAAAGACTTAAGTATAATTTCACTTTGAACAGAAGTTGCTCATTGTTACTTTCGACCCTGTCAGTTGAGACGAATGTAAGGTGGCCGTGGGTCAAAAGTAACACAAGCTATATTTTTTGTGTTACTCTTGTTTTTATTAAATATACCTGACTATGACCTTGTTAATGGAACTGCAAACATATTTTGTCCTTTATCTTTACAAAAATTAATTAAATTACATTTTCATTTTAAATTTCTGTTTCATCCATGTTTCAAAAGTATCCTAGCAGTACCAACTTGAATTGTTTAGATAAAAAAAATTGTATTGGCAATGTCAATCCATTTTATATATATATATTTTTTTCAACAGTATGAACAATATGAAACTTAGATTAAATCAGCATAATATATTTATAATATAAATTCATCCAGCTGTTTTTATGCGTATATTAACTTTATTTATTTAACTTTCTGACCCTCACTCTTAGCATATTCTCTTGGTATAATATGACATAAACATGCTTTAATAAATGCTGCAACACAGAGAAAGTCAACACTTTTCACTGTAGCAGGACAAAAGTAACAAGTGTTACTTTCGTTCCAACAGGAACTTCTGACATTTGAACCTGATAAAATTTTTTACTGAAAAACTCTGACATGGCAAACTTCAGGATGTGTTACAGCACTAAATAACCTGTAGATTGATCATTACTGTGACACATGAAATGAGAAACACAACTTGTAATTAGAAAAAAGTACGGCTTCAAAAATGTACTTATACTTGTACTGCTTTCCGGTGTTTGGCCCCTGCCAAATTATTGCCCCCCTCGTTGAAGTTGCTACCTGATTGCCTAATCTTAACCCCACTCCTGATCCCAACCCCTCACCCACACCTACTACCTACAGCAAATCTACCAATACTAGGGGGGTAATAATTTGGCAGGGGATCAGAATGCGGCACAACATCGGACCTAACCGTGGGAAACGATGATGAAATCCTGTGATATTTGGCAACTCTGGCCGCCAAGGGTTGCGTGCTGAACTGTCATAGCTCAGTAAGCAAATGTAGTCAGGGCTCTGAGAAAATCGCTTTGTTACTTTTCGTCCCACATGTACTTCACAAAAAAACAAAAAAAATTCAGTGAAGTAATCCAAGCACTACAATATGTAAGGAATGTAATCTGATTACTTTTTTATTCCTTCAAGGTCACAAATAAAGCAAGCGTGCGCCATGAGTCATAACTGGCAAATAATCCAGCTGTCAATTTAGAGATGCGCGGATCAGCTCTAAAGTCAAATGAATTTGCTGTTAATATAAATCAACCACCAGCCACCCATTCAAACCTATAATTTTCTCTTATTTAGGCCATTTATATCCGCACCTGATTGTCACATTACAATTATTGTAATTCTCAGTGTTAAGCGTGATGATATTGTAACACTTTAAAAAATGCTGGGTTGTTTTAACCCAAATTTGGGTCAAATATGGGCAAAACAAACTGTTGGGTTAATCATTTAATTAAAAAAAAAAATAACCCAATGGCTGGGTTTGTCCATATTTAACCCAAATTTGGGTTAATACAACACAGTACTTTTTTAGAGTTAACTTATTGTAGGTTTTAAACCCTACAATATCAGGTTTTAATATTGTACGTTTTAACCTACAATAATGTAGTTAATTTTATTTAATGAACACTAGGACGGGGTCTAGGCAAATGTTTTCCATGATTGGTTTTCCCTGAAGAGATTCTATTATTACTATACAATGTTGTTGAAAACGAAAGTAAAAGAGTGAGGTTGCACAGACACATAATTTTTACATAATTATTATGTGAAAATACTCATTTATTTAGTTCTAAGAGAAACCATTGTAATTCTGTATTCCCATTTTTACCAAACATAGATTAATTGTATTCTGATTTCTTTGATTTTTTTGACGTAACTGGAGCAAATTACAGTTATGAAATGTAAGGTCCAAACTAGATCTGTTTCTAAAGATAAAACATCTTGTTCATGAGGCATGATGAGACAGGCACAGGACTATAGAGTAGTATGTGATGGAATTCATGATCTTTATCAAAACTGAACACAATAATAAACACCTAGAAACAGCATAAACTTTCAATGTGGTTCAAACACCAAAAAAAACTAAGAAAAAGAAAAAAAAGATACTAAATCTTGGCGTCTTGGTTTCGTTTTGAGGTTAATCCTGTATTTCTTCAATAAGTTTAAAGGGATATTTAAAATAACCGTTTGTTTTTATTAATGGGAAATAGCTATTGAATTTTTTTTTAACTTACATTGTGAAAGGTGCCATGGTACACTCTTTGAAAAAAAAGGCTCTATATAAGTAATGTCTTAAATTATTGCATAATACTTTTATGTTTAATAGGTTATTTACATTTTTTTTCGAGAAACAAAGTATGACATTAAAATTTAAAAATGATTAATTAAATAAAACTAAATCCATAAAATTATCCCATGATGGGAAACCCTTAAAAGTTATATATGTGAAGCACCTGAAATAACCCTTTAGGTTTCTATATAGAACCTTTATTTGAAGAATGTATATCAAAATAATTAATAACATTTAAAAAAATAGTGCATCTAAATAATTAAATATTGCTTTTGACATTTTTTGTGTGTTTAAATCAAATCAAATGAAGTCTCCAGTCATCCTGTATCAGTGTACCTGCAAAAACTTTATTTTACATAAGGCATGTTATTCCCATTGATTATGATGATCACAAATGCTCAAATACTCACTTTTTTCAGTAAATTATTGGACATTTGGGTTGTAGAACAAATGAACCATGGACAATGGATACACATTTAAAATCATCATGGAGAATCACCATGCTCCATGTGATTTTCTGAGTAAATTTCCTTTGATTTTCTGTATTCTTTGCTGCAGGTGATTGGAAGTCCTCTACCTCAGCTCGATCCTGAGGTCATACAGGTCTGTGCACCTCCGTTTGTGTCCAAAGATTGCGTCAGTGAACCGGCCGTGGGAAATTTCAGCCGGACTCAGCTGCGACGCTCCTTCATTAAGAAGAAAACTGATAGGCCCGTTATTAACACTGGAAACCCCAAGGACGAAATCTCAGAGGATGTCAGTGTTCCCAAAGACCTGGATCTGGTGGCTCTGCCACATCTTTGCTTTCCAGGTGAAACTAAATTGTGTGCAAAAGTTTTCTATGCATCTGCTGCAGTTTTGTTCCACCCAAACCTTTTTACATTTCACACTGTAATTCTTTAGAAACAGTATAAAATCTCTGTAGAAGAGGGTAAAGGACACAGACAGCAATATAAAGGACAATTCATGCTGTAAATGTTAAAAAGTTCAGTGCACAGTAGCGTTAACATTAGTTTAGAATGATTATATTGGACTAATATTATTTTCTTTCTTCTAAATCAGGAGGGCTTCAGCTGACTCGGGAGCAAAAGTGGAACAGTTTCACTTCCTAGTCTTCACTGATGTGTTTGGAAACCAGTCCCATGGTGTAGTTCTCCAGTACTATAGATCAATACAGGTCAGATTCTTATTGCCTCTCATTGTGGTTGTGTATTGACAGATCACCTGCGCCGAATGTTATCTGCTGTTTATGAGTTACCTGCTGTTTATGAGCTGTTTATGTCCTGAATTATTGTGACATGGTAATTGGAAGTTGCTCTAGATTTTCTTAAAGTTCATTACTGTTTGTATTTTGTTGGTTTGGCATCTAAGTTATATACAGTTATGACCAGACATAACATTGTGACCACTGACAGGTGAAGTGAATAACCCTGATTATCTCTTCATCACGGCACCTGTTAGTGGCTGGGATATATTAGGCAGCAAGAGAACATTTTGTCCTCAAAGTTGATGTGTTAGAAGCAAGAAAAATGGGCAAGCGTAAGGATTTGAGTGAGTTTGACAAGGGCCAAATTGTGATGGCTAGACGACTGGGTCAGAGCATCTCCAAAACTACATTTCTTATGGGGTGTTCCTGGTCTGCAGTGGTCAGTATCTATCAAAAGTGGTCCAAGGAAGGAACAGAGGTGAACCGGTGACAGGGTCATGGGCACCCAAGGCTCATTGATGCACGTGGGGCACGAAGACTGGCCTGTGTGGACCGATCAAAGAGATGAATACTGAAGCTCAAATTGCTCAAGAAGTTAATGCTGGTTCTGATAGAAAGGTTTCAGAATACACAGCCCATGCTGACCCCTGTCCACCGCCGAAAGTGCCAACAGTGGTCATGTGAGCATCAGAACTGGACCACGGAACAATGAAAGAAGGTGGCCTGGTCTGATGAATCTGATGAAGCGTGTGCATCGCTTACCTGGGGAACACATGGCAACAGGATGCCCTATGGAAAGGAGGCAAGCCAGAGAGACAGTGTGATGCTTTGGGCAATGTTCAGCTGGGAAACCTTGGGTTCTACCATCTGTGTGGATGTAACTTTGACATGTACCACCTACCTAAGCATTGTTGCAGACAATGTACACCCTTTCATGGAAACGGTATTCCCTGGTGGCTGTGGCCTCTTTCAGCAGGATAATGCGCCCTGCCACAAAGCAAAAATGGTTCAGGAATGGTTTGAAAAGCACAACAATGAGTTTGAGGTGTTGACTTGGCCTCCAAATTCCCCAGATCTCAATCCAATCGAGCATCTGTAGGATGTGCTGAACAAACAATCTAATCCATGAAGGCCCCACCTTGTAACTTGCAGGATTTAAAGGATCTGTTGCTAACATCTTGGTGCCAGATACCACAGCACACCTTTAGGGGTTTAGTGGAGTCCATGCCTCGACGGGTCAGGACTGTTTTGGCAGCAAAAGGGGGACCAACACAATATTAGGTCCCAGGTTATGCCTGATCGGTGTATGTAATGTTTGTTAGTTATGGTCTCAATGCCACCTTTTTATAAAGGTTATCTACTTAAAGACATGGGCTGGATCCAATAATATGAATATTATTTCTTTAAAGTCTCAAAATTCAAACAAATACCACTGATTAATGCATATATGGTTGTGTGCATGGGATTGAGTTTTGATTAATTAAAAGCATTGATATATTAAAACTTTTTATTTGGGGGACTGTGGAAAATCTTTATGAAAAAAGTGTAAAAATAAAACTGATTAATGAAATCGAAAGATATATGGTGGCATGCAGATGATGCTGTTTTGATATATTTCAACTTTTCATTTTAAACCCTGTTATACAGGAAGGGATGCTGTATCAGAATGGACAGCGGTCCACATACAAGTCTCCACAACTCTACACTGCTTATGCGATATGTGTTATATCAAAACACCCATTTTACAATACTCTCAAGGACTGTCTGTCCAGGTAAGGCCAAAAGTCAAAATTGAAGTCAAGATGCATCATAAACTGCATTCTGCCTTCATAAAGTATTCTGAACTAGTTTGCCAGTTTGATATCACCTCAGAGTCACCATGTTCACAGTTTTCAACTTGCAAATGTCATAATTGTTTCAGCTGTTTTTTTCCATTACATAAGTTTTCATTCTCCCATCCGCAGCCTCTTCAGGCAGCTCAAAATCTGCCAAATGACTGATATGGAAGAGCAAGTGAAGGAGTTCTCTGCTAAACTGGCTCTGGTCCCAGTTCCTCCTCCTGGTCAGCTGCATGTGGTGGGTTCATTTTAGGCATCTAAAGTTTAGAAAACTCAGAGAGCTGATTAAAACTGTAATGCCACGAGAAGATCTGATGAATACATAATACATATAAAGTATATTTACATACTTTTTTCTTATCAGATGTTCACCTTGCGACCTCTGACCATTGTCCTTCCATCCAAAGAAGATAAAAATCATCCTGTCATTGACCTGGACCTGCATATTCCGTTCCTCTGCTTCAAGCCCAGAGAGCTGCTGCAGGTATAAATATGATTACTAAATATGGAAAAAACAATAACTGGATTGTTTCCTTGATAGCAGTTTGAATGAACACAGACTTTGTTTTCACTCAAACCTCTAACAAAGAAAAGGTTCATCAGTCAATTTTAGATGCAAATTTTTTTGGGGGGGAAATGGAAAGTAGTTCAACGGAACGGATTTTTTTTTTTTTAAATGGAAGAACTCTTTGATTAAACAAACTGTTACTGAAATTCTTGGTCCACATCAAATAGGAATAATTTAGCATGTCTCTGTTTCCCTGTAGATCATAGCCAGTATACTCACAGAGCAGCGTATGGTGTTCTTTTCCTCGGACTGGTCCAAACTGACCCTGATCGCTGAGTGTTTCATGCTGTATATTCGGCCCTTGCGCTGGCAGCACCCACTGGTGCCAATACTATCCCAACAGATGCTTGACTTCGTTATGGCTCCGACTGCCTTCCTGATGGGATGCCACATCAGACACTATGAGGAAGTTGCCATGGTAAAAAATAAGAAATGTTCCCTATTAACTCACTTAACTGTTTTTTTTAGTTTAGGGGTTTTACTGTAAACTGGGGTCCGCCAGAGGGACTGTGAACATTTTAGTGTAATTAAAAAAAAAATAAAAAATGATATTATTGTTTCATTCTGTTTTCTTAGAGAGTATTATTGTTTATTATATTTATATCTATTTATTCTATTTATTTTTTTATATATGTATCTATCTATAGATAGATAGATAAACATATTTATAAAATATAAAGACATTTATAAATAAGTAATAATATTTTGTGAAAAAATATTTATCATGATATTAGACATGCAACTGCTTTGAAATTAAATTTTGTCAAAATTAAATAATTAACTTTTATTATTATATATATTTTTTAATTATGAAATCTATCTATCTGTCTATGTCAGGGTGCCAGTCTTCTCAGCTCAGGGTTTGTTTGTCTTGTGGCTGACACCTGGGGCCTGTACCATGATGGTAGATTAACAAAATCAGGGTTATAGGATGAGTTTTGAGTTGACAAAACCAAACCAATCAATTCAGGCTTTGTTGGTCCCATGATGCTGATCATCAACTTTCTCTGTCAACTCAAGCTTTGATCCTGAGTTTGTGGAGCGCATGCACGTGAAAGTGTGACATCAGCAGTGATCAGCCAATCACATGCCTTTCAACGCAAAGTGTGACTCATTTCTCGCGAGAGAGCTAACGTGATTCAAAACTCTTTTGCTGAAGATAAAGACATTGAAGTATACATAAAGTATTTAAATGCATTTACAAAGAAGAAAATACTTTTCCATGTAAGAGGATAAATAAAGAAAATATCTTGTTACTAGTGCAAGTGAAAGTTGTGAAATGAGTTTTATATATATAAAATTTAAGCACCAAGGCTGCATTTATGTTATTTAAAAAAAAAAAAACCTGTAATATTGTGAAATATTATTAAAATGTAAAATAACTGATTTCTATTTGAACATATTTTACTATGTAATTTATAAAATATCATTATATAATTATAAATTATATACAATTATTATATTAAGTAATCATCATTAGACCATTTTTTTTTTTTTGATCATGTAGTGACCTTTAATTTGGAGCAAGAGAAACAGGGGGAGTGGCTTTATTGCATCAGAGATGAGTCACATCTCACAGCTGATTGGTTCAAATTCAGTTTGCGATCTCTTATCCCGAACATAACCTGCTCCGGAGCAGGTTAGCTTCGGAGCGTAAGTTACTATGGAGATGAACACTGCTAAAAACCAAACCACTTTAATGGTACTTAAAACCCAGGATTGGTACAAACTAAGCTTAAACCTATCTGGCTAGCTAGCTAAACCGGCTTCATGGTATAGGCCCCTGGTGTTTGTGTTGTTATGCCATGTGCTCTGTCTGTTGTTTTTCTGCCCCGGTTACCTTGTCTCCTTATGCTTGACCTGTTTTAGTTCATTTGTCACCCTTTATATTCCCCTCTTGTTTTCTGTCATGTGCCAGATCAAATCTATGCCTTGTTTTTGAGCTCTGTCTGGTTAGTTTTTTTTGCTCCCCAGCTCCCCTGCCTGCCAATCCCATCCTTGAGATGGGAGAGAGAGTGAACCTGGAGAGTAGAGGTAGGGACCTGGTGGTGGTAAGCTGGAATCTTGGGCCAGGAAGTGGAGCAGGAAGGGTGCAACAGGAAGGATGGGATCCAGCAGCCAAAGCAGACAGAGGAGCAGGGCAGCAAAATAAAATAACTAACCATACAAGAGCTCAATATGATAATGTAACATAGGGGAATGGCATGACAACTCAAACACAGCTATGTGGTCCAGATAAACAAAGGGTACAAGACAAACAAACTTTGAGCTGATCAGGGGAGCATTTTCCAACGATGTGACTCGCTGCTGAACTTCGATACGATGCATCATTAAAGGTGTCATGAACTGTCTTTTTTTATTTTTTTATAATGTTGTCTGAGGTCAACTAATGACATTTGTGTGGTTTTTACATTAAAAAACATCATAATGAATAAGTAATAGACTATTTTCTAGACTGGTTTTGAGGCTTTCTCCTGAAAGCTGGGTTTCAATGGGCGTGCCGCACTGGAGACTTGGAAGTAAACGCCCACGGCTGGGATTGGATAAGATTTGCATATGTAATGAGCTTCAGATCCCCTGTCAGTTCAGTTCACATTAGGGAGGGATCGTTTTGAAAGCAGCAACCGGAGAGATTCTCTCGTACACAGGGCTCGTAAACGTCTTTATCAAACAAACACAATGATTTATTTCTCATCTACCCGATTGATTGGAATATTATTTCTGTATTACATAGCCCGACCGATCGGTTGATAAGCACGAACCGTATGCGCACACACACACACTCGTGCGCGCGCGCCCAGATCAAGAAAGGAATATTATTTCACTATTTGAGATTCATAGGCCTGCCGACCATTACATATAAAAAAGACGTTTTACTCACATAAGTTTGTTGCCCCATTCCTGTCGAATCCAATATAGAAGGTACAACACTGTGTCTGCAAATCCAGCATCTGAGACTTGTTTACAAACGATTCCGCAGTGAAATGAAGCGAACACACGTACTTGTCTTCCCCTCGTGAGCTGGAACTTCATTAAAAATAAAGTTCAACCACTCATTCCTAATAGTAGCATCCGAAGGAAGCTTATGCAGCGACTGCGTTCTTCAACAACCTGGCACAGAGCAATATATTACTTTGCTCGCCATGATTATGCTCTGTAAACCTGCAGCGTCTCGACTCTGTGGGTGGGGATTCAGAAGCACGCATACATATTCATCAGTTGAGTTGTGTTTCGTCTTCCCATGACGTCATTGGATTCCAGCTCTCGTTTTCTGGGCCTGGTGTCTATAAAAGCTTTTCTTTGACTAACAAGGACGTTTTCAGCTCTGAAACTTACAGAATATTCTTATATCATGATGAACTTTGATATATCAAAGGCTCAAGGGAAAGTTGGATTCTCAATTCATCACCCCTTTATTAAGAGATAGATAGACAGACAGACAGTATTTCTTTACTTACAGGGAGTGCAGAATTATTAGGCAAATTAGTATTTTGACCACATCATCCTCGTTATGCATGTTGTCTTACTCCAAGCTGTATAGGCTGGAAAGCCTACTACCAATTAAGCATATTAGGTGATGTGCATCTCTGTAATGAGAAGGGGTGTGGTCTAATGACATCAACACCCTATATCAGGTGTGCATAATTATTAGGCAACTTCCTTTCCTTTGGCAAAATGGGTCAAAAGAAGGACTTGACAGGCTCAGAAAAGTCAAAAATAGTGAGATATATTGCAAAATAGCCAAGCTTCTGAAGCTTCTGAAACAATCAAGCGTTTCATTCAAAATAGTCAACAGGGTCACAAGAAGCGTGTGGAAAAACCAAGGCGCAAAATAACTGCCCGTGAACTGAGAAAAGTCAAGCGTGCAGCTGCCAAGATGCCACTTGCCACCAGTTTGGCCATATTTCAGAGCTGCAACATCACTGGAGTGCCCAAAAGCACAAGGTGTGCAATACTCAGAGACATGGCCAAGGTAAGAAAGGCAGAAAGTCGACCACCACTGAACAAGACACACAAGCTGAAACGTCAAGACTGGGCCAAGAAATATCTCAAGACTGATTTTTCTAAGGTTTTATGGACTGATGAAATGAGAGTGAGTCTTGATGGGCCAGATGGATGGGCCCGTGGCTGGATTGGTAAAGGGCAGAGAGCTCCAGTCCGACTCAGACGCCAGCAAGGTGGAGGTGGAGTACTGGTTTGGGCTGGTATCATCAAAGATGAGCTTGTGGGGTCTTTTCGGGTTGAGGATGGAGTCAAGCTCAACTCCCAGTCCTACTGCCAGTTTCTGGAAGACACCTTCTTCAAGCAGTGGTACAGGAAGAAGTCTGCATCCTTCAAGAAAAACATGATTTTCATGCAGGACAATGCTCCATCACACACGTCCAAGTACTCCACAGCGTGGCTGGCAAGAAAGGGTATAAAAGAAGAAAATCTAATGATATGGGCTCCTTGTTCACCTGATCTGAACCCCATTGAGAACCTGTGGTCCATCATCAAATGTGCGATTTACAATGAGGGAAAACAGTACACCTCTCTGAACAGTGTCTGGGAGGCTGTGGTTGCTGCTGCACGCAATGTTGATGGTGAACAGATCAAAACACTGACAGAATCCATGGATGGCAGGCTTTTGAGTGTCCTTGCAAAGAAAAGTGGCTATATTGGTCACTGATTTGTTTTTGTTTGGTTTTTGAATGTCAGAAATGTATATTTGTGAATGTTGAGATGTTATATTGGGTTCACTGGTAAAAATAAATAATTGAAATGGGTATAAATTAGTTTTTTGTTAAGTTGCCTAATAATTATGCACAGTAATAGTCACCTGCACACACAGATATCCCCCTAAAATAGCTAAAACTAAAAACTACTTCCTAATAAACTACAAAAATATTCAGCTTTGATATTAATGAGTTTTTTTGTGTTCATTGAGAACATGGTTGTTCAATAATAAAATTAATCCTCAAAAATACAACTTGCCTAATAATTCTGCACTCCCTGTATATCAAATGCCTGTCAACTTCTGTGATTTGTGATCTGTGAAATCACTGTCCCTTTATCAGGAAGCTGATGACCTAATTCTGATCGATATTGATGAGGGAACTGTTTCCTGCTCCTGCTGTCATTACGTTGAGGTCCCAGACACCCCACGGGCAGCTGCTCAGAGTTTTAAGAGTCGGTAATTAACACGAAGTCATTAAATTCTAAGAGTCTTGGAGTAATCAAAATATACAAGATATTAATAATCTCACATTATCAGACCTAGCTGGTGAGACCAGGTCCCGTTATATACTGACAGTTATGTATTTGTCATGTTTGTAATTGTTTTGCTGGATATTCATGCAGAAGGAAAGGTCTTCAATTACACTATGACCTGGAAGTGGTTCATCAGAGCATCTGTGGAGATCTTAATGAGGTTCGGATGCAGAGAAGACGCTGGCAACACAGACTCAATTTGGAAATACAAAACATCACCCTGGAGCTCATCGTGAACATATTTAGGTCAGTGAGATCATGTGCGGGAATCTAGAACGGACTTTTGAACGTACTAAATTTAAATCTTCTGCATAGCTCTAATTGAAAAAAAAAATATTGTGCTTCTTTTCCCAGAGATGTCAGTGACTACCTTAGTTACGAACACAGAGTTTTTAACACTGATGAGTTTCTCAAGACCAGGGAGCCAGAGGACCAACCGTTTTATAAAAAAGTGACTTTCCAGTTAATAATATATCTGGTATCAGTTAATAAAATCAAACTTTATAACTGATGGCTTTTTCATTGTGACAGGTCTTGGAAACACACATTTTCCACTCCTTCTTGAAAGAACGTTTGAATGGAAAGATGGATACGTTTACCCGAATGGAGCATAGTATTCAGACAGATGACCAAAGGTAAGTTGAATCTGTGTTTTTTTTACAAATTTCCTCACTTAAAGTTGTATAGATAAAGACAGTCACACCCCAGTCATCAATCAGACCTTCAAATACAAAAGAAGAAAACAACCACAGCAAATGGGTCATAACACTATATTGCCAAAGTATTAGGACATCCCTCCACATCGTTGAATTCAGGTGTTCCAATCCCTTTCATGGCCACATGTGTATAAAATCAAGCATCTAGGCATGCAGACTGCTTCTACAAACATTTGTGAAAGAATGGGTCGCTCTTAGGAGCTCAGTGAATTCAAGCATCTTACCGTGAGATGTCCATTCATGAAATTTCCTCTCTCCTAAATATTCTACGGTCAATTGTTAGTGATATTATAACAAAGAGGAAGCACTAAAGAACAACAGCAACTCGGCCACGAAATGATAGGCCACGTGAATTCTCAGACCGGGGTCAGCCCATGGTGAGGCGCACAGTGTGCAGAATCAATAGCTACAGACCTCTAAACTTTGTGTGGCCTTCATATTTGCTCAAGAACAGTGCGTAGAGAGCTTCATGGAATGGGTTTCCATGGGCGAGCAGCTGCATCCAAGCCTTACATCACCAAGTGCAATGCAAAGCGTCAGATGCAGTGGTGTAAAGAACGCCGGCACTGGACTCTAAAGCAGTGGAGATGCGTTCTCTGGAGTGACGAATCCCGCTTCTCTGTCTGGCAATCCGATAGATGAGTCTAGGTTTGGCTGTTGCCAGGAGAACAGTGCTTGCCTGACTGCATTGTGCCAAGTGTAAGGTTTGGTGGAGGGGGGATTAAGGTGTGGGGTTGTTTTTCAGGGGTTGGGCTTGTCCCCTGAGTTTCAGTAAAAGGAACTCTTAATGCTTCAGCATATCTATACATTTTGGACAATTCATGCTCCCAACTTTTTGGGAACAGTTTGGGGATGTCCTCTTCCTGTTCCAACATGACTGCGCACCAATGCACAAAGCAAGGTCCATAAAGACATGGATGAGTGAGTTTGGTGTAGATGAACTTGACCTCAACCTGACAGAACATCTTTGGGATGAATTAGGCCCCATTTACACTGCATGAACCAAGTGACCCAATTCCGATTTTTCCCTCTCATGTGGCACAGATCGGATATGAAATGTGAACGTGTAAGCAGGAAAAAAATGCAGTAATTACGATATCCTAAGATTGGATTCAGGCCTCACTCATATGTGGTAATAAATACCTCTGCTAAACATGCATTTGCGTCTGCCATGTAAGTGGTCAAATCGGATATTCCCCAGTAAATGCAAGTCGTATGTCATTGTAAAAAGGATGGAGGCAAATGACGTCAACTGCAACAAGGGCTCTCCTCTTTTTTCTCCGCCTTACAGGAGCAATGTTTTGCTGAGCTTTAAAGATACTGCGGAAAGCAAAACATTAAATAATAATTTAATCTTCATCCATTGCATATCGCCCCGTTTACTTCCTTTTCCGGGTCAGAACTTCTTGGGCTGCTTAGGCAGTGTATAGTGTTAATGCAAATATCGGATAAGGGTCGTTTTTAACGTGTTGTCAAAAATAAAATTGGATATAGTCACCAAATCAAAATTGTCCAACAAGACCTGCAGTGTAAATGCGGTCTTAGAGCAGAGACTGAGAGCCAGGTCTTATCATCCAACATCAGTGCCTGACCTCACAAATGCGTTTCTAGAAGAATTCCCATAAACACACTCCTAAACCTTGTGGAAAGCCTTCCCAACTCCATATTAAACCCTACGGATTAAGAATGGGATGTCATTAAAGTTCATGTGCTTGTAAAGGCAGGCGTCCCAATACGTTTGGCAATGTAGTGTATTTTTTAAACTTCACAAGGAAAATTCTGTATCTTTATTTTTTATTTATTTAAAAAAAAAAAAGTGTGTGTGTACTATAAATTATTGTTAATTATATTGTATCTTTTAGATTTCTCTACAATTAAATATTTTGTATTAAAATATAATTTGTTATTAATTTCTCCAGTAGATGGAGGGGAACAGTAGATTACTCTCGCAGACCCACCATAAAGGAAATGGCTCTGAAAAGGGGTACATCAGAAAATGGTCTGACTAAACGTCTGAGCACAAGTCTAGCTAACCTAAACGCTGAGAAACACCTGTCTCCAACTAAAATTGTTCCTGAAATGCGTAAGAGAACTGCAGTAGTGTTTTTTTTTTCATCTGCACAACTGCAGTTTTGAAATTGCATTTAGATTATCGTAATATATATTTATGTTACTGATCATCCTTGCAAATCCCTTATCCCAAAAGCTCTGAATACACCAGCCAGACCAGTCAAGATCTTCCAGCTCCCAGATTTCCCTCCTCCATTTAACTACCCCAACGTGCGCCATTACTTTGGAGATCTTATTCTCCAGCTGAATAAAGCCATATCAGCCACCCCACCTGATGATTCCTCCCTGCTAGCCAGATACTTTTACCTCCGCGGCCTCATCAACATGCTGAACTCTAAGCGCTTGGATGCCCTCAGTGACTTTCAGAACCTTTACAAAACAGATATTGAGATTTTTCCAGGAGAGCTGGTAAAAACGCTGGTTGACTCTCTACAAATAGAGGAGAGAGTCCAGGCACAGAAGAGATCTGAGCTCAAACGGCTCATCTGCCATGTAAAGATCAATGAAAAGAGCGAGCATATGGAATCAGACTATCACGTGAAGAAGTTCAAGCTGCCCAAGGCCCCCATGCAGCTAGAGGAGTTTGTGAAATGTACTCAGGAATCAGGCATTGTGCGGGACGTGGCCACCACACAGAGATTGTTTGAAGCTCTCACTGTTGGTAAGTCTAAGCTGTAGTGTGTCACTAGCTGTTTCCCTCCAAAGGTGCGAATTTAACTTGTGCGCAAAATTGGAATATCACATAAAGCATTCGCGTATAAAGCACCGTATCCATCCCATTTGTTCAAGAGAACAAACTCGTTGCTTCCGGGGAAATTAATCAACTTTATTTTATATAGCCCTTTTAAAAGCAGCTTCTCAAACATAAACAAAACATGAAATAATGAATAAAATAACAAACAAAAATCACCAAGCATGCGCTAGTCTTAAAATATACGTCAAGCTGAGCTTTTAAAGTCTTAAAAGTCTGAGCTTCCCAACATTGAAGCGGAAGAGAGTTACAAAGAATAGTAGAAAAAAGCCCTGTCACAGATCCAATAGATTTTAAGAAAGTTTGAGGAACAGCCAACAGATTAGATTGTGAAGAGCACAGTCTTGCGACGTAGATTTGGGACGCAAGGAGTTAGTAACTTGGATTAATCATGTGGAGCCAGGTCATAAAGCGCTTTATATATGTCAGCATCGTGATTTTAAAATCAACACAGAACCTGACTAGGAACCAGTGCAAGGACTCCAAAATAGGAGTGATACAGGATTCTGTCAGCCAAGTTTTGTACACATTGCAACTTGTTAAGTGTAGATTTAGATACGCTGACTTACATTAGTCAATCCGTGAGACAACAAATGTGTTTAGCACTTTTCATCTACAGAATTTTTTTGCATATAGGATGCAGTCTTGCTATATTTCTGAGGTAAAAAAAAGATGTTTTAACAGTGCTCTGTAAATAAGGATCAAATGCAAGACTGCATCATTCCAAAACCATCAACAGACAATGTCAGAGTCAGTGAACCAACCACGTTAGTATGGGGAAATAACTTAAGTTTTTTTTTTTTTACTATTTGAAATAGGATGGAAATTGTTGGCACAAAAGAAAATGCTTCCCTGGATAACAATTTCCACCGTATTTCAAATCTTCAGTTTTTGGCAAAAATATTTAAATGTATTGTTGCCTCTCACTTGTATAACCACCTTACAGTTAAAAATCTATCCTAGATTCTATATTCTGAATCTAGCTGGAACAATCCCGTCTACAACTTATACTTTTTTTATACTGAGGACAGTAGAGTACAAAACATCAAAGCAAGATTTAAATAAATGTATAGGATCAAGCAAGTGGTAGATTTTCATACTTGATACCTTCCTTTTGAAAGCCTCAGAATCAAGTTGAGACAATTGTGAGAGATGAACCCTAAAACGAGGGATAAAATAGTGAAGCAGGTGTAACAGATTTGATTATGATCCTCATTATGGTCAATTTTAGAGGTAAAAAGTGCAGAAAGGAATTACTGTTGAGAAGCAGGCAGGGTAATGTCAACATTAAAGGGTTAGTTCACCCAAAAATGAAACTTACTCAACCTCATGTCGTTCGACACTCATAAGACCTCCGTTCATCTTCAAACACAAATGAATATATTTTAGTTGAAATCCGATGGCTCAGACAGGCCTCCATTGACACCAATGTCATTTCCTCTCTCAAGACCCGTAAAAGGTACTAAAGAAGTCGTTACAAAGTCTATCTCACTACAGTGGCTCTACAATCATTTTAAACAAACAATTTCAACAAAAATATCTTCATTTGTGTTCCGAAGATGAACGGAGGTCTTATGGGTGTCGAACGACATGAGGGTAAGTAATTAATGACAGAATTTGGATTTTTGGGTGAACTAATCCTTTAACTGTGCATGAATGTAATCATGACACTTTTGGGAGGTCATTGTACCAAATCATTAAATCACAGACTTTGGCATTTCCAGTTATCCAAGTTTTTTTTTTTGCCTATCAAGGGATTTATTCGGTAAATGTGGTTCCATCGTAGTTTATGTGCATGTCTTCTTATCGGATAAAAAAAAAAAATCTAAATTGCATTATTTAAATTTTGCACATGTTTAGAATGTATGCGGATCTTCACATTTACCGCATTTTTTTAATGCAATATCCCACAATTTGCATAAAATTAGGTGGATGGAAGCATGGCTAATGTGTAAAGTTAGGGATGCACAATAAATTGTTATCATATCAGTTATCCATTAATAATAGAGGTAATTTAATTTATCTGTATTGGTCAATATTATATAGGCCTCAACTGGATATTTCTATAGCTCAATAAGCTTGCTCATTTCCTCTGTTTTTATATTTAGATTACATTTGCTGTCTTCTAGCGCTCATTTAAATTGTATCTTCAGTGTTTAGCAACCATTAAATATAGCAAATTAATGAATATACATTTTCAAACTGAACAATATAATATTGCTGATACTTTAAAAACTTATCACAATTTATCACATTTACTTGTTGAGACTTATTGTTTTAAAATAAATGAATTGATTAAAATCTAAATAATCAGCTTATGAAATTATGTAAAACATTTTGTTCTTATCTAGTTTCTCCCTCTGCTTTCTCAGGCGGGCAGAAGCAGATTGATCCGGAGATGTTCAAGGTGTTTTACACCTTCTGGAAAGAGACCGAGACAGTAGCACAGGAGGTTCTCTTGCCTGCCACGGTCCTAGAAAGACTGGACAACAATGAGTGTGTGTACAAGCTGTCCAGTTCTGTGAAGACCAGTTATGGTGTTGGTAAAATTGCCATGACTCAGAAGAGGCTCTTTCTGCTGACCACAGGCAGACCTGGATATGTTGAGATCACCAGGTTTAGGGACATTGAGGTTTGTTAGTGTTGTTCATACCTGTGATATTCTATTCAAACTGAGAAGTTTGTGTTTGTGGTAACCTTATGAATCCTGTGAACCCAGGAGGTGAAGATCTCCACTGCTCCGTTCCTGCTTTTGAGGATCCCATCTCTAAAGATCAAGAACAGCTTGAAGAAAGAGATTTTCGAGGCTAATTTAAAATCTGAATGTGAACTGTGGAACCTGATAGTCAGGGAGATGTGGGCTGGCAGGATGATGGCAGACAACCATAAGGTAAAGTTCACCTGTGCTATGAAATATCTAAAACTGAGAAGTAAACAAAAAATTAAATTACCCTTCCTTGCCAACTTAATAGTAGAATTAAATATACATACCTTTCAAAGGTTTGGGGCCGTTAAGATTTTTCTGTCTCTTATGTTGATAAAATGCATCAGTCAAAACAGTAAAAATTGTGAAATATTACTATTTTAATACATTTTAAAAGCTTTTCTTCCTGTGATGACAAAGCTGAATTTTCAGCATCATTACTCCAGTCTTCAGTGTCACATGATCCTCCAGAATCATTCTGATATTCTCATTTAGTGTTGAAGAAACATTTCTCATTATTATCAATGTTGAAAACAGTTATGTAAAAAATTATTGATATGTTTTATAAACCATAGGGTTTATAAATCTGTACTGCAGAATATAAAAAAATGGGATTTGCAGTCATTCAGTGTTTTTAATGGAAACAGGAAGGGTGTGTTTAGGATGTAGGGATGATTCAGAGTTGTCAAAATAATGGAAATTGAAAATAATTTTCACAATCGCTTTACTACTTTACTTCATACCATCAAGATAAACCATGCACACATACACGTCCTTCACTATGTGTAAATTGTTCAATGTGCTTTATGATATTAAGGTTTCAAGTTTCTGTTTCTCTTTCTTTGAGGAGATAACTGCTCCTCCTGTTACACAAATGCACGAGTACTTTAGTTTGTGATCTGTGATCTCTTCTGTTATCAGGACCCCCAGTATGTGCAGCAGGCACTGACCAACGTCCTGCTTATGGATGCAGTCGTGGGCTGTTTACATACACAGAAGGCCGTTTATGCTGCTTCCAAACTGGCCTATTATGAAAATCTACGTAAAGAAGGTGCGTTTGTGTCTATAATGTGTCTGATTTTCTACCTGAACATGATGAAGACAGGAGAGCTGTATTAATGTCTTTTGTCTTCATTCCCACAGTCCCCGTGATCATCCCCAGACCCACAGCAGAGACTCTGAAACACAAGATCAGTCCATCCCAGAACATGACGAACCCTCAGTCTGTCGACGTTTTGCTATACACTCCAGGTCTGCATGCATGAAATAGTTATCTTAATATATGCTAATGGTATGGATTCCTCCTGTCCCCATGACATTTCGCCATAGTTTTGTATACATTCTTATAGATTGGAATTCTTTCAAATTGTAATGCACAGGACATAGCTGAAATTGTATTTATTTGTTATATATGTTGTACAACCCCAAATCAGAAAAAGTTGGGACAGTATGGTAAATGCAAAAAAAAAAAAAGTGATTTCTAAATTTACTTTGACTTGTATTTCATTGCAGACAATATGAACAAAAATATTTCATGTTTTGTCTGGTCAACTTCATGTCATTTGTAAATATACATCCTTTCCTGTCATTCAGACCTGCAACACATTTAAAAAAAAGTTGGGACAGTAAAGCATTTACCACTTTGTAATGTTTCCATTCCTTTTCACAACACTTAAAAGACGTTTAGGGACTGAAGACACCAAGTGATGAAGTGTTTCAGGTGTAATTTTGTCCCATTCTTCCTGCAAACAAGTCTTAAGGTGGGCAACAGTACGGGGTCTTCGTTGTTGCATTTTGGACTTCAAAATGCGCCACACATTCTCTATTGGAGACAGGTCGGGACTGCAGGCAGGCCAGCCAAGTACCCGTTCCCTCTTCCTCCGCAGCCAGGACTTTGCGATGTGTGCAGAATGTGGTTTTGCATTGTCTTGTTGAAATATGGATGGACGTCTCTGGAAAAGATGTCTTTTTGAAGGCAGCATATTATGCTCCAAAATCTCTATGTACTTTTCAGCATTAATGGTGCCTTCAAAGAAGTGCAAGTTACCTTTGCCAAGGGAAGTGACACAACCCCATACCATGACAGACCCTGGCTTTTGGACTTGTTGCTGGTAACAGTCTGGATGATCCTTTTCTTCTTTGGTCCGGAGCACACGGCGTCCATTCCTCCCAAAAAATACCTGAAATACTGATTCATCTGACCACAGTACACGGTTCCACTGTGTGATGGTCCATCCCAGATGCCTCCGAGTCCAGAGAAGTCGACCGCGCCTCTGGACACTGTTAACACAGGGCTTCCTTTTGGCACAGTACAATTTTAACTGGCATTTGTGGATGTAACTACGTATTGTGGTACTTGACAATGGTTTGCCAAAGTAGTCCTGAGCCCATGTGGTGATATCGCTTATAGATGAATGACGATTCTTGATGCAGTGCCGCCTGAGGGATCGGAGATCACGATTGTTCAGCTTAGGCTTGCGCCCTTGTCCTTTACGCACTGAAATTCCTCCAGATTCCTTGAATCTTTTAATTATGTTATGCACTGTTGAATGTGAAATATCCAAATCTCTTCCTATCTTTCTTTGAGGAACATTGTTTTTAAACATTTCAATAATTTTCTCACGTATTTGTTGGCAAACTGGCGATCCTCTGCCCATCTTTGCTCCTAAAGGATTAGACCTTTCTTGAATGCTGCTTTTGTACCAAATCATCATTACAATCACCTGTTGACATCACCTGTTTCAAATCACATCATTATTTAACCAATTTACCTCATTACTAGCCCTAAATTGCTCCTGTACCAATTTTTTTTAAATGTGTTGCAGGTCTGAATGACAGGAAAGGATGCATATTTACAAATGACATGAAGTTGACCAGACAAAACATGAAATATTTTGTGTTCATATTGTCTGCAATGAAATACAAGTCAAAGTAAATTTAGAAATCACTACTTTCTTTTTTTAATTCGCGTTTCCATACTGTCCCAACATTTTCTGATTTGGGGTTGTATATATCCACAATTGAAAATACATACTACTCGAATTGAGCATATGCATTTTTTCAACATCATAAAATTATTTCAGTATGATGTAAATGTGTGTACATTTCTCAACCCGTTTGTTCTGGCAGTGTCACGTGACAATTTCTAGGGTGCGGAATTGTCCGATTAGCATTTGTGAACATGTTGAGCAGAAACAAGGGGAGCAGTGAAGAGATTTGACCTAATTGTTTCTTCAGATACTCCACACTACAAAGCCTTTAGTTAACCCGTATTTAGGCCTTGACTTAGAGGATGTAGAAAATGAAATATAATTTTACAGTCAAGGAATACAGCAATCCCTGGTAGTTTCCTTATATATATGGTTGCTTTGGATCCAGATGTTGTAAAACAACTAAATGAGAACTTGGAGAACTTTTTTTTTGCTTCATGAAAAAACTTTTTGTGGAAGGTTTAATGTTAAAAAACCTCTTTTTAACTCCTTCCAGGCCAGTTAACTTTCTGCGACAGTGGTGTGAATGGGAAACCTAAGCTATGGTGTGCTCTCAGCTGTGGGACAGTGGTTGTGTTCGATGCTGTCAGTTGGTCTCTAAAGCAAAACTGCATTAATTTAGGAGATTCTCGACTGGTAAGATGCTGCTAACCAATTTTTAATTGAATATATTAAATATGATACACAAGTAATTGACAGCAATATCAAATGTCCTAGGTAAAAACTTTTCATCCTCTATTTAGTGACACTGCAGTCAGTAACAATGTGTTTTTGGGATATTGGGATCTTGGGAAGTAACCGATTAGTTTTTTACCTGTTGACAGTTTAATAATAATTGACAGTCCTTTCTTAGAGTTTTCTTTTTGCCACAGTAAAATGTACATGATGCCACCTTGTGGATTGGAAATTAGTGGCAGCTTTGTTTTCCGATGTCTTGTACTCCTGGCTGTAGTTTTTGGATCTGTGGAAGAGTGAAAGAAAATGAAAGTCTAAAGTATATCTCAAAACAGATTTCACACAGCAGTCTTTTATTTTTGCCCAGAACTGCATGATGGTATTGGACCAGGAGCAGGTGTGGATTGGTTCTCAGGACTCTGTCATTTACATAATCAACACTCACAGTATGCTGTGTCATAAACAGCTGACGGAGCACCATGGAGAGGTCACAGACTTCGCCCTGGTGAAACTGAGCCCTGAAAACAGATTAAGGTAAGTATTGGACCGTAACCTTGTTCATTGGATCTGGCCTTAATGTCCTGGCTGAGGATGGAGACTGACTTAGGTGTTTGCCAAAATCTGGATCCAAAGCGACCATATATATATATATATATATATATATCATTTGTTTTATCTAATTTAACTATTATAATACATTTAGTTTATTATAGATAGATAGATAGATAGATAGATAGATAGATAGATAGATAGATAGATAGATAGATAGATAGATAGATAGATAGATAGATAGATAGATAGATAGATAGTTGTAGTATTTTATGTATTTTTGATTTCACTTTTAATTAATGCAATTTTTTTGTGTTCTCCAAGACAAGCACATGTGTATTCCTGTAGTGCAGATGGCACTGTGATTGTTTGGGACGTCCCCTCTCTGAAGGTGAATAGGCAGTTTCATCTGTCCTGTGACAGACTGCTGTCCATTCAAATTTATAATGACGCAATATGGTGTGGTAAGTTTGTCATCATCAGCCTAGTAAAACATGTCCAACACTGGACTGAGTTAGCTACAAGCTGCAATACTCACTATAGAGTTTTTTTTACATATTGTATTTTTAAAAAGATGATAGCAATGAAATTACCCTGGCATATTTATTCTGAGGTTATTTGGCAACGGAGAGCTTGACATTAAAGGGATAGTTCACCCAAAAGTGAAAATTCTATCATCATTTATTCTATCATCATTTATCATCAGTTGTCCCAAGCCTGTATAAATATCTTTGCTGAACACAATGAAAGATATTTTAAATAAAGTCTGCAACCAGGCCGCTTTGGGGCACCATTGACTTCCATAGTAGGAAAATAAAATACTGTTCCAGAACTGCTCAGGTTTCCACATTCTTCAAAATGTCTTCCTTTGTCTTCAACGGAACAAAGAAATTATTTTAATTTCAATTGAGCTTTTTTTTTATTGTTTTGTGAAGGTGCCACGGATTGTGTGATGGAGCTGAGACTGAATGGAGCTTTGCTTCGGATTATTTCCCTCCCAGACGATATTAAAACCACTGCTAGTGCCTTCAGCAAAGTCACCCTGCTTATGGAGGTTTGTGTCACCACAGAATCAGCTTTATCCAAATATGATGATCCTCCTTCCTAAAAAATTGCAGATAAATATTTTATGCATAAAGACCAATTTATACTGTGTAAAAAACAAAATCAAGATATAAGATATAAATCTTATTTTACTATCCTATTAAATCAGGATTTATGGTGTCTCTCTATGTAAGATGTGTTGCAGCTTTGTTGTTTTAGTTTGTCATTTTCAAGTCATTTTCCTTCACTGTTTCATGCTTTTGCACAAACAGACAGTCAGAGAGGTCAGCCATGCCACTAAATGGTGTGAACTGCTTAAAATTATAATGTGCTTGGATATAACTAACGATCTTAGGGCTCTTGTTTTGTGTTTTTAAGAGAAGACAGATCTGGACAAGTTTTACAGACTCAGCAGAGCTTTGTATATGGGACTCCACCGACCCCGTCAAACCACCCAAACGGCTCACACTCCCCAACTGCTGAGGTCACCTGTATGATCAGAGTTAAGAAGCAGGTACTCAGTCTGGAGGTGTAGATGTTACATTTTTCATGACTTTTCACTCCTACTGGAATTGTAAATAAAATATTTTAAAGAGATTAATTATTATATTATGCAATTAAAATGAATTGAATTATTCAATTAAATATGCTAATATATATGGCAAAATTGGTCAATAGTTTTGGCTCAGTAAAATTTTGTATTTGAAAGAAGTGAATACTACTCAGCAAGAAAGCAATAAAGGATTAGTTCACTTTTTAAAATGAAAATAGCCTCATGATTTACCCACATTCATGCCATCCTAGGTGTATATGACTTTCTTCTTTCTAGTTAACACAATCAGAGTTATATTAATAAATATCCTGATGCTTCCAAGATTTATAATGGCACTGGCGGGGTGCATTGAATTTGGCACACGGCTCCAGGGGTTAATAAAGGCCTGAAGCAAATCGATCAAGTTTTGTAAGAAAAACATTCATATTTAAAACTTTATAGAGTAAAATATCTAGCTTCGCCTGACCACCTCCTGTATTCCACTTACGGAAAAGTGTGACTGACACGACTTATGACGTCGGACGTTGCGTAAGCATTTTGAACTGTGAGAGGCATTACACTTCCTGCGTAAGTTGAATTCGAAAGGCGGTCTGGCTGGAGCTAGATATTTTATATTATAAAGTTTTAAATATGGATATTTTTCTTACAAAACTGGATTGATTCGCTTCAGAAGGCCTTTATTAACCCGCCAGAGCCTCGTGGAGTACGTTTATGTTGGAGTGATGCACTTTTTTCGGCTTCAAACTCAATGCACCCTGTCACTGCCATTATAAGGCTTGGAAGCGTCAGAATATTTATTAATATAACTCAGGTTGTGCTCATCAGAAAGAAGAAAGTCATATACACCTATGGCTAGAGGGTGAGTAAATCATGGGCTAATTTTCATTTTTAAGTGAACTCATCCTTTAAATCAGGGGTGTCCAAACTCGGTCCTGGAGGGCTGCTGTCCTGCAGTTTAGCTCCAGCTTGCCTCAACACACCTGCTAGAAGTCTAGTATGCCTAGTAAGACCTTGATTAGCTGGTTCAGCTGTGTTTCACTGGGGTTGGAGCAGGATTGGACACCCCTGCTTTAAATGAATCAAAAGTGAGAGAAAAAACATGTATAATGTTACAAACTAACTTTCTATTCATCAAAGAATCCTCACAATTTCCACAAAAAAATGAAAGATGTCATGACATGGATTTTATAAATCACTTGTTTACATTGTCAAAGCCAATGTACTTTCACTCGTCCATTTGTCCTGTTGTCGACAGACTCAAGTGCATGGAATATGTCAGAAACTGAATGCGCATATGTATACTGTATTCAGTCTAGACAACTTCAATGATTATAATGGGGTTTATATGGTGAGCATTAGAGACTTACCAAAAATCTCGCCAACCCCAAACTTTCGAACAGTGTGTCTTTTTTGTTTGGTGATCTCATTTGTGTGATATCACATGAGATGAACTAAGAGCATTATAGAACATTGGATATTGATCAAAATTCCTCCTCTTTCTAGGTCTGGATTGGTTGTAGTGGTGGGTCAGGCCTCAGTAAGGTTGTGGGGAAGATCTTTGTGTTGGACTCTGAGAGCCTGGAAGTGGAGAAGGAGCTTGAGGCCCATGAAGACACTGTTCAAACGCTATTCTCAGTAGAGGACCGATACATTCTCAGCGGCTCAGCAAAACTTGATGGTAAAATCGCCATCTGGAGAGTAGATTAAACCAGTTTTAAGCCCTAAGCTTCACTTACACAGATGCATCAGGATTTGTGACAGGCGATAGTTCCTCAGCGATCTTTACATAGTGGAATAGTGTTTCTGTGGACCCTGCTTTTAATTTTCCTAAATTTGATTCTTGGAAGATAAAGCAGATGAAAGGGAGATTTATTTTCTTCACTTTATACAAAAACTGTATTATACAAAAATATTGTATACAAAACTCACATTTCATATGTTCTTCACATTCTCTCTGACTATATCCGTTTAGTGAATTGCACGCATTGTTGCCTTTTGAAAGTGTCATGTAACCCCATCAAGAAGTGGTGAGTGGAGTTAACCAGTGATGGCACTATGAGGGCGAATTAGAGTAACCAGCAGTTTGCAATTATATCATCAAGCCTGTTAAAGGAACACTCCACCATTTTTATCTAAATGTAGGAAAAAAGTTGAATAAGCCCTATTTCTAAAAACGGTGGAGTGTTCCTTTAAGAGAGTCAACCAACTACTACAATACTTTATGTACAAATAGTCCTTACTAGTAATTGCTCATTAGAAGTCATTCCCTCTTGCCTTCTCCAGGTTTTGGATGTTGTAGGGTGAAGAATTTGATGCATCATAAATGGCATTCTAGCAAATGGTATAGTCCCATCTTGTCTAAAGCATGCTATACCTTGATCCTTTATTTGTTAGTGACTATCGCCCGATTTCAAAGTTGCTTTTTTATCTACAATTTTGGAGAAGGCTGTCTATCATCAGCTTCTCTTTTATTTATAAATAAAAAAAATGTTTTTGATATATTTCAGACAGATTTTAAGTCTATACACAGTACAGAGTCTGCTTTTTTAAAAGTGTGCTGTTCTGCTTCTACTTTAATAGAATTTGATACAACTGAATATGATTTTTTTGCATTTGTTTAAGTAAGTAGGTAGGGATCTAGGGAAATGCCCTCAAATGTTTTTCTTATTATTTAAAGGACAGAAATTCTCCAGTACAATCAGGATTTGGTTTTGTTTTTCTCAGATTCTGCAGTTTGTTTTTGTGGTGTTCCTCAGGGCTCATTTCAGACAAGTTTTAAGTCTATACACAGTACTAGTCTGCTCTTTTAAAAGTGTGCTGTTCTGCTTCTACAATAGAATTTGATACAACTGAATATGATTTTTTTGCATTTGTTTAAGTAAGTAGGTAGGGATATAGGGAAATGCCCTCAAATGTTTTTTCTTATTATTTAAAGGACAGAAGTTCTCTAGTACAATCAGGATTTGGTTTTGTTTTTCTCAGATTCTGCAGTTTGTTTTTGTGGTGTTCCTCAGGGCTCAATTCTGAGGCCCATGTTGTTTTCATTGTACATGCTACCACTCTACATTATTTGTCAAAAATATAATGTTGCTTATCATTGTTATGCAGATGACACTCAACTGTATCTTCTGAAGTGAAAACAGAATGCTTAGTGTTTGGCTCCATTATGTCACCCACGCATATGCTTGATCGCCTAGGCCCTCCTGCCTCTAATGTACAAAAGCAAGCAAAGAATCTAGGAGTTTAAATTTGATAAGCATGTAAACTGGTGAAGTCTGGTTTCTTTTAAGGAGCATTGCAAAATAAAAGCCGGTTTTATCTTTTAATGATTTGAAGCAGGTTATACTTTAATATTTTCATGTTTGGACTACTGCAATTCTTTGTATCTGGGGCTTTCTCTTGTTTTGTTGAACTGCCTCCACTTTTACAAAATGCAAAATGCTTTTGACTGGGACCAAGAAGCAGGTCAGCGTTTCCTCAGTGATAGCCTTGTTGCATTGGCTCCCAGTTCATTTCAGAGTGCAGCTTAGGGTTTTAAAGACCCTGTAGGAAAATCAAGTTTTTAATGTTGTTTATGGGGTGGTTTTAATATGCTTACAGACAAACCATCTGCAAATTCACGAGTTAACACCATCACTGCACATTTTCTCCTTAAAACTGCAGTGAACTAAACGCACTTTGAAATCGTTCTTGTTCTCTACATCTTTAGTCTTTACGTCTTTATCTAGCTACATGCTTTAGCATCATCTTTAACTATACTGAGAAGCAGGGGAGTTTCAAGAGAAGCCAGGTTATGCTGGTATATTTTTCTGTTGATATGCAAAATCGTGTACATTTAGGTGAATTATGTATTTGATGTATATTACCAATTTTTTTATTTTTTTTTTTTTATGAACTATGCCTTTCTCCACTGACATCCTAAGTTGTTCAAAGTGTTTCTAAGGATACAGATTTTTAGAAGGAAGGCCGAGATGGGCAACAGGTACATGGTTTGTGAAACATTGTGAACACATTATTAGCTGTCTGATAATGTAGTCAAGCAAAAGGCTAATCATATTAATTACTGTTATGTGTCCGACATTGTAGAGAGTGATACATAAATCGCATTACCATTCTGATACATCGACTTGTAGATGACCCACTTCTTCATCTGATTCAGTTTCTGGTTCGAACATATATGGATGAATTAAACCAGTATTCCCACTTGCCATTGTGCAGCATTTACTACAGTAAAGTTGACAGAATGGATCATGTCCAAGCTTATGTGATTGATTGGAGGTGGGGCTAATTTGCATATTCATGGCTCTGTGTATACTAAATTAAGCAAGGGTGTGGGAGTTTTAAGGGATACAATGATTGACTACAGGGGGACTTTAATGTTTGTTTTGAAGGCCTTACATGGCCTAGCTCCCAAAAATATTTTTGGATCTTCTCCAGCTTTGCCAGACACCAAGGCCACTGATGTCATCTCAAACATTACTTCTAAAGGTCCTCAAATCTCGTCTAAAGTCCAAAGGGAATCGTGCCTTCTCTATTGCTGCGCCCTGCCTCTGGAATAACCTGCCTTTGGATATTAGATGCTATATTGGGTCATTTTAAATCTCACATCTGATGACGCATTTGCTTGCCCAGTTAGCAGTTAATTACAACTTGTTTTACTGTTGTCTTTTGTTATCATGTATTTTTAGCTCTTTGTTATTTATGCTGTTTAAATATTTTAATGGAAAGCACTTTGGCCAACTGGAGTTGTTTTTAAATGTGCTATCCAAATAAATAAAATAAACCAAGAACCGATTGCTGTGCTTTTGAAGCGTATGCTACTTTAGAAATGGTTTTGCTCAAATCTCAACAGTGGAAATGTTTTTTTCTGTATAAGCAAAGTCTTTGAAGCTTGTAGCTGTAAAATATAAATAACAGTTTAATATATCTTTCTGAATTAATTTGAAAGCTTTCATTCCCTTTAAAAGCTGATCTTATTCCAAAAGAGCTGAATATAGAATCGGGTGAGGTTTGTGGAGCTGCCATGTACACAATTTCCTGAAAAGCCCTGGATCAAAGGGAATTGAGGTCCTGCACTGCCTGAGGATGGACTGAAGCCATAATGAGTAGATTGCGTAACAGTGTGCAACTCTGGAGTGGCTTGAAGATTGTATTAAACTCTCTTTGAAAGACACTTCTATCTATCTATCTATCTGGATTTGTTATTGCAAAGGGCTGTAATTATTTAATATCAGAAATGATTTGGGGGAATCTTGTAAATGTCTGGGTCATATTTAGTCCCCACCAAAAAAAATGAAAAATATTTAGAGATTTTAAATTGTTTTTGCATTTTGACATTTTCATTACTTTTTAAAATTCACATTATTACATAAAAATATATAATTACTGTAATTATATCCTCAATTTTTTTTCTAAAATAAACAAATTAAATTCCAAATAATGCCCTTGATTTTATACTATAAATACATTGGACAAATGTATAAATACAAATGTATTTTTTAACATTACAATCATTAGAAAAAGGGCGTGGGGTAAATGGCATTTATTGAAATTAAAATAATTTGACAATACATACATAATATTATAAAAAAATATGATTTCATATTTTTTTATTAAAAAAGGATTTATTTTCTTAAGAATTCTAATTTCTTACAAAAATATATTATTTTCTATTATTTCATAAAAATATATTATTTTGAGGTAAAACATTTTGCTTTGAGAATAGAATCATTTTTTAACACAACAAAAAAAACTGAATTTCCTCCTAGATCAGCTCTTTTTTCTTGCTAAGACAGATAGTTTAATATCAAATCTCAGAATAGAAATACTAATGTTGAGTCAGTATTTGCCTTTAATATTCAAATAAATATGACTTAATGAACATTGAGCCATTCTGGATCAGCCCTCTCGCTCTGGAGGTGTTTGCAGAAGGGGCCCTTGGCTGTGTTTTTGCCGCCCATGCAGAGAGGAGTGAAATTGGCTGATGTGTAACACTCTGACCCTGGGGTCAGCCATCTAACTGTCAGACGTCACTGGAAGGAATTTTGGGGATGTGTCTGGAAGACAAAGCCGGCACACATCTATCCTGTCCCTAAGTCCCTGGATTGTGTGTGTGTAGGCGTGCAGCACATATCAGTGCTTTCAGAGCTTGTGTGCGTGGCATAAGAATGAATCTGTATAATTAAGCAAAATAGCAGACAGTTTATTCATGGAAATTATTAGTTTTGATGTCAAAGAAATATTTTGTGAGCACATTCTTGAGTAAAGTTGACAGGTACATGTCATATTGATGTAGTCAAGTGGATAGAATAAGGTAGGCTATTTATTTCCCTGTTTGTGGCAACACAAACTTCAATAGGACTATCTATAGTAATATAGTCTACCGTAATATAGCTTTTTTCTCATCAGAAAATTATCGTCAGCTAGTTAATATTTTTGTGAATGCCGGACTGCCTCAGGTCGAGTCAGCCATATTGGAGCGAGCGATTCAGAGCTGTAGCAGCCAGCGTTGGGAAGCCCGATTCATTTACCGTATCGGTTCGTTCGACCCGTTCGGTTTCGCTACTGATTCACTGTTTGGTTTGAATCATCGTTACAAAGAGTTACCAGAAGTCCATGAAGTCCTAGTTAAATTCGTTGCATATCGCTGTTTATACAAACGTGTGTTGTATAAATGTTAAAGATGGTTTGCATTTGTTGCTTTAATTCACTCGAATTGGGACTGAAAGATTGTATTTCTCCTCCTTTTTCTTATTTTTACAGATAATGTACCTACCTTTCACGCATGCACCGTTGTTTATAGTTATCGTGTCACATACATTTTTTTAATCTTAAATGTTCCTCATTACAATCCATTGATTTGCAAACGCTTTGCAAGTCGGTTCTAAAGAACGATTAAAAGAGTCAGTTCAGCATAATTCATTCGCGAATCGGTCATCACTAGCAGCAGCGAGAGTGAGAGCAAGAGGGAGGATTTCGGCTTCAGATCCACTACATACCCCACGGAGCCTGGACGGACCCACAAACAGCGTTAACACGGGATACAAACCAAAGCCAAACATTACAGGGTGTTTGTCAAGAGGGCTCGTTTTTGGAGACATTCGATGAAAAGAATACGGTAACGTTAAATATTGGTCCTGGTTAAGAATGCACATTTTATATTTGCTATAATAATTGCAATAAGTGTGTTAGCCTGGTAGCATAGCGTGAGGGGCTCGGATCTGCACTTGGACCTGGAGAGTGGGCTTTCCTGGGCCAATCTGACATGTTGTGTTGCGTTAGATTGTGAATGCGAGGCGTGTTTTTGTATTGCAGCGTGCTTAGGATTCCCGTATCATTATGAAATTGCTGATAAAAGTCAGCTGTGCACGGCTTTACGGGACAAAGTGCTCCTGGCGATGTGAAAGAGATCATACCCAGTAATTTCAAGCCATTCTCAATGTTTTATTCCTCACAGAAAATGCGTCGTGTCACATTTAACACCAATCTGCATGTTTAATAACCCGGTTTAAATGTATTGATCGCTGTTGGTTTATTATCTTGAATTAAATGTGTTGTGTTAGGGGCTGTGTATTGTTTTCAGACTGTTTCTGTTCACATGGTGAACTGAAAACAATAACAAAAGACAAACAATGCAACCAGTTTAGTGCGCAGGCAAGCTTTACTTGCCCTATGATGCTTTCTACCAATATTATGTATCAAGTGCATGTATTTTCACTTAATGACTAGTTCTGGCAATATGCTGTAATTTCGCTTATGTAGTCTAGTCACCTGCTTCATGTAACTCTAGCTCAGTATCTCGGATACATGGTTTAATATTCTGGGGTTGATATAACTGGTTAAATTCAGTTCGATTATTATTTTATGAAATAGAAGAATATTGGAAAAGCTACAATAATTAGCAAGGAGAACAAGATATCTGTCAACAACCATATCACATTACTGATACGTTTATCAAAGTTTTATTCTTTATTCTGATTCTTTTTATTCTGACAAATTCGTGAACGAATTGTTATTTTGAGTCGGTTCTTTCTACTAAATCTGTTCAACACATCGCACAACTTTTCGTTCTCGAATCAGATATTTTTTTTTAGGTCAACAACATGCAATTTCATCAAAACGTTTGAAATATAAATAACATAACCTTGATGTAAAAACGACAACTACTAATGATGCCGATTACAGAACCGGTTGATTGCAGGGAACTGTTCGAGAGAGCCGATTCACTGAAATGAGTCACTAGTAAGTGTTTGCTGTTCACCTGCTTGTGGATGTTGACCAATCAGAGCAGCGTTATTTGGTGGGCGGGGCTTCTATAGGCGTGGGTATGTGTGGGCATCGGGAACCTTTGCAGGTATTCTCTAGCGTTACGTCATTAGCACAGGTAAGGAGCACTGAGGAAAGAGCTTGGAAAGGTACATGGAAATACATCATGCAGTTCTGGAGTTTTTTAAGTTGTGCTAGTGCAGGTACGTGGGTCTTTGTTATAGTGCTGACATTAATCACAGGGGCATTGTATAATGGTAATCATTCATTATTTACAAGCTGCTCCAGGACAGGAAGAGAGTTTCTAACAGGCAGCATAGGGTCGGAAGCTTATGTCACATATATATATATATATATAAAACTCATCTAGGTAAAGCATCTATTTTGAAAACATTGCTTTGCGTACTCGCATATGGAATCATCTATAAAACAAAGGGCATTTTTTCTGCTTCAGGGTGGAGTAGGGTTACCTCAAGCCATATTTCATATTTCCAATGCAAATGTGATCGGAAGAACTCCAGGAGGCTTGGCTTGGTGCAGAGCTGCGCTTGAGGCTGTGTTTTTATATGGTGGTGTATTTTCAGTCAGCCTCAAAATTTAACCTCAAATACTAAATAAAAGGGGTGTCCCTGTGTGTGTGTGTGTATATGTATAGCCGTTTGCACTGTTATTGCTTAATGTACACGATCCTGCAAATGTGTTAAAGAATGTTTTGGTTCATTGTTTAGGTTTAGGTATGTGATAGGATGATAGTGTCTTTAGCTTGTTGTGGTCTTTTACATGGTTGTTTCTGTGTAATCATTTATAAGGTTTTGTTTGTAATGTTGTTCGCTATGTAGGTAATCTGTAATGCATTGCAACATTTGTTTAGAACAAATTCCTTTGTATTTGACAAGTCTCAACATAGCTTTGGTCCGCTGCAGGTATTGGAATGATCCACCAGGCAGACAGAGCGAATGTTGCTTATACATTAAATCAGCACTGATGTACGTTTTTGAAAACTATACTGTACTACACTATCATTTTCAGTAACCTTACAGTCAACTTGGCTTGATGAATAAGGACACCATTAAATATATTTTATATTATGGGTTCAATACAAGTTTAGCTCAGTTGACAGTGACAACATTTGTGTCGTTGATTACCACAAAAAAATGACTTTGACTCATCCCTCTATTTTTTCTATCGCAAAACCAAGGTTGAGGCACTTCCAATGGAAGTGAATGGAGTCCAGCCCTGGTAGATTTGAAAGCAGATTATGTAGTATTATTATTTTAGGTTTTGTGTTGTGGCATGGCAACAAAGTTCAAAATTGAACATAACTTCACAGAGAACTGCTGGTTAATAAGCAATTTTTGACACTAAACCATTTTAACATGCATTTTGTTTACATTTGGTCTATACATTTGCTCTGTTTAACAAATGGCCTCCATTCACTGCTATTGTAAGTGATTCAACGTAACTGCAAATTCTTATCTTAACTTTGTACTGAACTTGGAATATTTCTTTAAATATTTTACCTTTATAAATAGGTCATTGATTTTTTTTTAGGAAATAAATTAATACTTTTATTCAGCAAGGATGCATTAAATTGATTAACCCTTAAATGCATACCATGGGTCTTTAGAGACCTGGGACATCATTCTCTACCCTCCTCCTCATTCATTTTTTTTAAAGTAGGACATCAACCTTCTTAGTATTCCTCAGTCAATTCATTATAAACAATATGACAAGAAAAAAATAATACAATTATAAAACAATGCCTGTTTTTCCATTAATTTTTTTATAAAAATGGTATAAGGTCGCTAACGACCTGAGGTGTGTAGAATTGTACGTATATATTTTTTTATGCACGATAATTTAATCTTTAATGACGGAATAAGTGCAATTGCCCTTTATTCCATAAGGTGGCAATGATACACAACGATGAAGTGACGTTTCACTCATAGTTACTGCATGACTGAAAACAAAACAATAATACATATAATCTGCAAAACTTGAAAACTTCGAGTACTGAACACAATCAAATATTAGTGTCACTGTCACTTGATGGAGGATCTGGTGAAGAAGCTGTCAGTGATCAAAATATTGATTTTTGAGAATATGTTTGAGATGTCGAAAATGAGCCAGATGCTGAATTTACTGGAAATGACCTCTGACGAGGACAGTGATGATGGTATAAAACATCTGCTCAAACTGAACACTCCCAAGCTCCAAAAGGCAACGAAATATGCTTTATTTTATTCTTCTGTAATTGTTATACTATTAGGAGAGTTATATATCATCGTGGCAGGTAAAGATCCATCTGTGTTAGATATAGATATGGGTCGCTAAAAACCAGAATATGTATGAATGATTGGCGAAACAGTCATGCATTTAAAGGTTAAACATGACAGTAATAACTTACATTATTATAAATAAAAAAAACTATTTCAAATAAATGCTGTTATTTGGAATCTGTTAAATTCATCCAGTGCTAAAAACAGAAACCAGAAGCACATAAAATTCATTTGGTAAAGAAGATCCAGTTTCTCCTGAAGTGCAGCTCAAGCTGAGCATTGGAATTGTCAGGTGTATTTTATTAAGCCAGGACATGATGAGTGGAATGTGGATTTATTCGGCTCAGCCAGGCCTCAGGGTCTGTCTCCTTGTGGGCTATTCATTAGGGAAATTATCCTGGGCTGCATTTAGGCCACAGTGTGACATGGTGACAATTTTCCCTGTTATTATTCCTATTGATTGGCAGAGGTCTGCACTCAACTGTTTTAGAACAGCTGAGGGTTTCATTCTATTATATTACAGAGTGACAGGGGTCAACCCATATAGCAGCGATGAGACATTTCTGTCTGATGGATTGCTTTTTAATGCTGATTTTTACTTTTTGGGGGATACTGTTCTTATCAAATTATCCTGTGGTACCCAAAAGAAGATTTTTAGAAAAATGTGGTGCCTTTAGAGTCAATGGAATCACTATGGACAACATTCAAACATTCTTCAAAATACCTTCTTTTATGGTCCACAGAAGAAATAAAGTCATAGGTTTGGACCAGCACAAGGGTGAATAAAATTACCAAATTGTCTTTTTTGGGGGGGAAACATCCCTTGAAGTCATCAGTGGTAAAGCCCTGCATGTCATGCACTGATTCAGGTCCTGTTTTCACCTGGTATTAAGATGCCTTTTGTTCAATCGGATCACTAGTAGGTGAGGGAGACGCATTCCTTTTTACACCTGGAGATTTAATCCATCTCTTTCTTCGAGGGGAGGGAAATGTATGGGCTTTTTCAGATCTTTTGATCTAATAGACAAAATAAGCTTGTACAATTTACATATGAACGTGCCCTGAGACGATGGAAAAACACACAGAGAGCAGCAGCTTTCCTTTCTGCTCTGACAGCCTCAAGACCACGGCAGACACAGTGAGTGCCTGTTAGAAATCAGGAATGGTGAGAGAACATTGTGCTTGATACATTTTTCATTTAAAAACAAACTTGGGTCTTCCGCCCGGCAAAGTTTAAATCCTGTCTGACGCACTTCCATAATGTTTACACATTGAGTCAGTAGGTGGAGAGTAGACGTTTTTTTGTGGTTGTTGGAACGCATTCAACCACATGAGCGTCTACATTACAAAATCAATCCACTCTATTGTGTTTTAAACTACCTTCGGAAGTTTAAAAACGCCTTTGTTTCCGTTTACATCTGTATTTGCCATTGTTTCCATTTACATCTGTATTTGCCATTGTCCACTTATAATCCTATTGATGAAAACGCTTCTTAAAGGGTTAGTTCACCCAAAAATGAAAATTCTGTAATTAATTACTCACCCTCATGTATTTCCAAACCGCCTTCATTCATCTTCGGAACACAAATTAAGATATTTTTGATGAGCTTTCTGACCCCTCCATAGCAAGTGACAAGGAAACCTCGTGCAAGTGACAAGTGATCTTGTGCATCAGACTGGAGTTGCTATTATTGTTATTAAAAATATAGACTGCAGAAAGCTTGCAATCCAAATTGTCTGTGCACCGATTTGCAGCGAAAGATTATGGAGGAGGAAATGGTTGGGGAGACACATGGAGCAAGGATTGTGTGTTCTGCAAAGAGAGTTTGGAGGTAAATAAATCATTTTGCAATGTGCTGCTGTTGCGGTTGGTCAAGCAAATGTTTGTGCTTTGTTTCTGTTTGACATAATTGTAAATATATCTATTAAAATACTGAAATCCTGGTTCTATAACCACCCCCCTGAATCTCCCGCTGCGCTGTATCTTGCTCTCTCTTGTTGGCTGTAGGTCATCTACATTTGCACTGTTTACCAGGGCCGTGCACAGGGGGTTGGCCCGGTGGCTAGAGCCACTGCCCCTCTGCCCTCATTGGCTGAGGTGCCCCTCTTGTCCCCTTCCCTCCCTTACCCTCAGATGATTCCCATAAAAGTGTTCTGTTCCGCTAAAAATCCACTAATTCCGCTAATCCGCTCCGTGTTTTCCCACAGCATCACTCACACTCTGTGGCCGCTCTTAGTTCCTCAGGTAAATTACAAACCACAATCCACATTACAGACAGTGATTGATCCGAATTAGTCATTTGGTAGTTTTATTTTGTATTTCTGTCGGTAATGTATTGCTCTGGTCTTCTAATAGTGCTAACAACTTGTGCAAAATATTCACGTTCTGGAAGATAATTGTCTTATCAAATTATTGTACTTGTTCTGATCTAATATAAATAACACAGCATTTGCTCTTATCAGCACACTTTGTAGACTTAAAACAATGACTTAAGAAAAAAGAAGACCAATGGACTCAAAAAGGGAGGCTAAAGCCCATTAAAAATTGCAAATATGGATTCAAGTCTCCAGCATATCAGCGGGTAAATCATCATATAGAATATTTAGACAGTTTGTCACTCTTTAACGCCTATAAAGTATATTTCCTATTATAATCAATTTTCTGAGTTAATATCTATAACATCATATTTATGATATTTAATTAAAACCATGTTAATAGTATATACAATTAAAAAAGGTAAAATACTATAAATGTTCTTCATTAGTTGTATCATAGGGTACAATGGGGCTAAAGGCACACCCTAAGAAAAATGTGCTTTTTAATCATGTCTAAGTTAATACTTGTTTGAAAACTATGCACTATGTTTATTTTGATAAATAAAACAATCAATTATTGTTCAATAAATATTAAAATATCTTAATATAAAAATATATTTCAAAAATACATAAAATATTGTTTTAAAGTAAAGATTCTGAAAGCATTGAATGATCCCATAATAATTTAATAAAGCTTTACAGTAGGCTAAAAATATTTTTATTATATGATGATTATTATCATATTTTAAAATCTGATGGTTTCATTATAAATATGGTGATTATCTCTAAGGTGGACACCCAACTTAATATATTATATTACAATCTGAGTCTGACCATGTCATGTCAACACATGTGAAAGTCAGCCGCTGTTTATGAGCATGTTAAATATGGTGCCTTTTGCCCCAAACACCATACTTTTACATATTCTTCAGTTATTGAAAAACTGACCTTTGTCTCAAAATATATTCAATAATTGAAGAGATTCTTATCTACAACATTTTAAATAGCATTAAATATAAGATCATCAAATTTGCGCAGAATCAACCTTTTAGAAGCATAATTACAAAAACATAAATTGAATTAGCACTAAAGCCTAACAATTGTATTTACAATATGATTGTAAAAGGTTTGTTTTTCATTCTCTATGTTAAGATGATACTCAACCCCGTTATAGTGCCCCTTTTTTTGGTTTGGGCCACTGCCCCTCAAAATGTCTGTGCACGGCCCTGCTGTTTACACTACATCAACAGCGTAAGAGTCTGACAAAGGCTAAAAGAAATTGTTAAATAAAGTCATTATTTTTGTCTGGTTTTTTTTTGCACACAAAAAGTATATTCGTCGCTTCCTAAAATTAAGGTTGAACCACTGCAGTCACATGGACTGTTTTAACGATGGCTTTACGACCTTTCTGTACCATGAAAGTGTTAATTAAATTGCTGTCTATGGAGGGGTCAGAATTCTAATTTTTGGGTGATTAATACCAGGTATTAAACATGGTCTAATTAAAGTCCTCTTACCCATATCTGTACTTTAAAACTGCTCTCAATTCCACCCTCTGTCAGTCAGCACCATCGTGATGAGTCTTTATGGCAGTGTCACAGTGGTGTGACTGCTGGGGGGAAAGATAAGAGGTTAAGAAACGGGGGAATTTGTGTGCTGTAAGCAGAGGGGGGCTTTGCACTGATGGATGTCTTTTGTAGATGCTGTTGAGAGAGGTCAATCCTCTCCTCACTGTCTCTCACTTTTACTCTTCCTTCTCCCCTGTGGCTTACAAGCCCTCCTCTCTGCCCCGAGTGAAACACCTCTATCTCTGTTATGTTTTTGACTTTATTTGTACTTGCTTTCAAGAATACAATAATACAATTCTTTTAATAATTATACCAATAATCATTTTGATGTAATGGCTGATAAATGGATACTTTTTTAAATTAAATAAAACACTAGCAACAAAAAATAATAGTTTTAAAGTGAATTTAGTCAAAATTATAATGTAAAGTATGACTAATGTACATTTAACAATGTTATTTTAAAAAGCTATTTTGAGTGAGTGTAGGATGATGGCAAAAATGTACAAACAGTGGAATTGAGCATGTGCAATTAAATATCTAAATTTGATTGGTACAGAAAAAAATACAAAAATCTTGAATGTCAGACGACAACTGATTGGGTAAAGATATTATATCAGTGCAACTTCCTGTTTGCATTTGTCCATTCCTTGGACAGGTTTGATTGAGGATTTTAACATTAAAGGGTTAGTTCAGTGATTTAGCATTAAGCTTTGAATCAGTAGAAACCCAGGAGTATATTCGAATTATCGTACTTTCCCCCCTCATATCCCCCTGAGACAAGAGAATTATGCATTTTATTTCTGGAAAAACTCAAGCTCACTCACAATATATTGAACAGACACGTTCAGTTTTTAATTGTAGTGTCTCTAACTGAACTGATTTTATGAAAATGAACGTGGTGGGCAAGTGATCCAGTAATCCAGTAGCCATGCCTAGAGTGGCCTCGCAGGGAAGCAAGTGCATTCTGGGAATTGTTGTCTTTCATCCCCATGAGACAAAAAACATTCAGAAAACATTCTCAGTCTAGAAGGCACCAAATTCTAAAATAATTTCACATTTCTACTACATTTAATGACCCAGTTTAAATACCGATTCATCTTCCCACCCCTTTAAGAAATATATTTTCCGTTTTGCTCTCTGTCATCGTGAGCATAACATTTAGCCCGTTTCTAATCTTAGTTTTCACTTTATTTCCTAGATTTATTCTTTGTATAAAATGCTCTGGGTGTCATCATAACTTTGCATCAGCGTTTCATAATAACAACTGATGTTCACAGAAAACTTGTGCAAGATCATTTGGCTGTTATTCAATAAGCAATAAAGGCATCATTAAGATATTGGCTGTCATCCTTCTTTAGTCTTGTGTTTTGCTTTTTTTGTTGGGAAATCCAGATAAAACCAGCTTCTTTTGGTAGAGTTTTGGTCCAAGCTTGTCATTTATGGTACTAGTAGGTGAAAAGAGTTGTTATGGCTGGAGGTTGTCCTTGTTAAAGCTGCCGTATTGCAAAAATATGTTTAAGTTAGTATGTTTTTTCTCACAGCACAGAATGTTTTTGCCTTCTATTTATTTACAGTAATATTTCCGTTATATTCCTTTTTTTTTTAAAACATTGCTGTAGCATGACTGTCAGTTTTTGGGATTGAACGCTTTCTCGGGTTGGTGTGATGAATCAATCAGGAGATTATGTGAGCGATAACATCTCTCCCTTCTCCTGCTCTCACTCTTCCGATCAGACCTGGAGCTACAGCGCAGCATATCACAATAGATGAATGCTATGCGTGTGTTCATTTATGACAATTTACTGATCTTCTCTTTTCTCTATGAAGGATGGCTTCAGCGTTTGTTTCTCTGAACTGTCTATTTTTTACAATTACTGTCTGCTTTGCTTTTATTTTCCTCTGTAGTGCTATTTGAAGTTTAGGTTGATTGCCAGTTTGATAGCTGTTTATGAGAAGATCTAACTGGCATAAACTCTAAAGCTGATAGTTCATTGAGTTAAAGTTGGTCGCTGGCAGATAAAAACAATCCAGACTTTGTAGTTTTATAGGTTTTGTAGAGTACTGCGTTGACCTTTTAAATTAAATGCAGTCTTATTTATCATTGCAGAATTACAAAGTCTGGCCGCCTTTTGTTTATTAACCTTTTCAGAAGAATGCAGTGTGAGATATTTATGCTTCAAATGGCTGAATTTCACTGCATTCCAATTAAAGTGAAATTCAGCATCCACAATGAAAAGATTATCCAGCGTTCCCCGTATAATGAGACAGACTTTTCTGTGGTTCTGATCGTCGCTCAGCCTTTGGCTGACCTGCTGATAGAGTCTGAGTGAGCAGTGGGATCAAGAATGACCTCATTCTGTGCTTTTTGCATCACTCTGTCCTTTCTGTGTGCCATAGTTTCATGCTAATGGTCATTGGACCTCATTCTATTCTTTTGTGTTGTGTTATGTTGTGTTCTAGACAAAAAAAATGTCATGTTCAGTTCCCTTTCGTTCAGTCACTACGACGTAACGTTAGTGACTAACGAATGGGGGTTTCGCTTAGAAGCCTATCATCTTTGAGCTTAGAGAAAACGCCCAATGGCATGCCAATGCCATGGGGCATGCAGCATTTGCATACGTAACTCCGCCTCACCGCATGAGTATATAAGGAGTACGTGGCAATATCGCATTATGTTTCTGCTTTCGGAGCCAAGAGGACCTACCTCTTCACTCCTATAGCCTTCTGAGACTCTGTCAGCTTCTTCGAGACGAGCAGCTTTCCATTCGGTGTTGGTGTAACGGCGTGTTCCAGTGATCGCATACTTCCTGTCTGCTGATCTGCGCAGTGGTCTGTTTGACAGCTGGTTTGTGTTTCCCTGGGCGCTTCGGCATCAACTGCGAGGGTTCCTCTCACAAAAAGAGCTTGCGCGTGGCACGTCTTTTTCAAGACGGTTAGCCTGCGCACTTCCGGGTGCGATCGATATCCATTGCTGTCTATGGGCACTTTCACTGCTCGATGTGTTTGGGCTTCAGCACGTTCGGGCAGTGTTTGTGGATGTGTCATGTTCCCACTACAGGAGTGTGACCATCGCGATGTTGTGGTCGAGACTCCACAGCCGGCCGGGCGATGTCCACAGTTGTGGTCCGGGAGAAACACCTGGCCTTACCTGGTGATGTGGAGGTAGTTGAGTGAGCCCACCTCCTCAACTCGCCCATATCCCAGGCTGGCCTCTTCGGCGGCGTGGCTGAGAACTGCGCCCAACGGTTCTCAGCTGCCCGAGAGCAGACTGAGGCTGTAACACGTACTGCCCCGGTGGCCAGCTGCTGCACCAGCCGGCTCAGTCGCCTCTCAGTCCGCGCCGCCGAGGGCTCCCTCCCCCCTCCCGTCCGGCCCCAGCAGCAGCCTTCACCTGGGCCGTGTTTGGAGGAGGTTGCAGGATGGCGTCCAGTCCGCTCCACAGCCTGACTAAACGCCAGGCTGGAGGTGGACAACTCAGAGATGGGTTCCAGTTCTTTCCAGGGGATGGTAGCAGGGCCTCTCCTTCCCCCGGTGGAGGGCCGGGGGAAAATCATTTCGCCACTGGCCTCCGGGCTGGCTGCGCTTGGAGGGAACTGGTGTCCCCATTTCTGAGGACATAGAGTCGCTCTCGTCCCTCTCTCTCGCCAGCCTCTCACAGCAGACCCCAGTGGAAAGCGTGTCCTTCCCTGGTCTCCTCTGTCAGGACGCAGCTGCTGGCTGTGCCCCCACAGCGGGACGCTACGCCTCCCACGTCTGGGCCAGTCACGCTGCCACGCTGCCCCACCCGGGGTACGTCTGTGGTTCGAGTGACCCCCGTGGGTCAGTTCCTGGGAGTCTGGCTACAGCTTCCGGGACTGTCCGCCGGGCCGCGAAAACCATCAGGCTCGGCTACGCGATTCAGTTCGCGCAGGCTCCTCCCGCTCATCATGGTAGGGCCCAATGTCCCAGTCATGCGTGCGGAGATTGCCACCCTACTGGCGAAGGGTGCGATCGAGCCTGTCCCTCCACCTGAAATGAAGTCCGGCTTCCTCAGCCCTTGCTTCATTGTACACTAGAAAACCGGTGGGTTACAGCCAATCCTGAATCTGCCCGTCTTGAGCCGATCCCTTTACAGGCTTCCGTTCAAGATGTTGGCAGCGAACGCCTTCTCGAATGCGTTCGTCCAGTAGATTGGTTGCAGCGATTGACCTGAAGGACTCCTACTTCCTTGTCTCCTACCTCGACGCAGACCGTTCCTACAGGTCTGCTTCGAGGGGCGGACATTTCAGTACGCGTTCCTCCCATTCGGGCTAGCTCTGTCCCCTCGTGACTTCACGAAGTCTGTCGAGGCAGCCCTTGGTTCGCATCCTGAACTGCCTCTCAAGGTCAGGGTGCGAACACCGAGTTCTATTGCTCCAGCACGTAGCTCGTCTGGGCCTTCAGGTCAACTGGGAGAAGAGCAACTCTGCTCCCTGCAGGGGATGGTATGATTTTCCCGGTATGGTTTTCAACTCGGTCGCCATGTGCGTGCAGCTTACCAGCGAGCACGCGCAGTCAATGCTGACTTGCCTCTGTTAAATCGAAGCAAGAGTGCGGTTCCACTTAAGTTGTTTCAGAGACTCCTGGGGCATATGGCATCTGCAGCCGCTGTGACGCCGCTCGGATTGCTTCATATGAGACCGCTTCAGCAGTGGCTTCGCGATCGAGCCCTGAGATGGGCATGGCAGTCTGGCACGCTCCGGGTCCAAGTGACTCGGGCCTGCTTGGAGACGCTCACCCCGTGGTCGAACCTCAGTTTTCTACGGGCCGGTGTGCCCTTAGAACGAGTTTCCAGGCATGTTGTCGTATCGACGGATGCCGCTGCCACGGGCTGGGGTGCCATGTGCAATGGGCAAGCAGCCGCAGGCTCCTGGACAGGACCCCAGCGCCGTCTGCATGTCAATTGCCTCGAGTTGCTGGCAGTACGGTTTGCCCTGCACCGCTTCCGAGCGTTGCTGTAGGGTCAACATGTGCTTGTCCGGACAGACATCACGGCCGTAGTAGCGTACATCAACCACCAGGGCGGTCTACGCTCCCGCCATATGTCTTAACTCGCCCGCCATCTCGTTCTATGGAGTCAGAAGCGCCTGAGGTCCCTTCGTGCTGTCCATATTCCGGGAGTCCTGAACCTCGCAGCCGACGAGCTCTCGCGGGTTCAGCCTCTCCCAGGAGAATGGAGACACCATCCCCAGATGGTCCAGCTGACTTGGAAACAGTTCGGGGACGCGCAGGTAGATCTGTTGCCTCCCACGACTCTTCCCACTGCAGCCTGTTCTATTCCCTGACCGAGGGCACACTCGGCACGGATGCACTGGCGCACAGCTGGCCGCGTGGCCTACGCAAGTATGCGTTTCCCCCAGTGAGCCTACTCGCACAGCTCTTGTGCAAGATCAGGGAGGACAAGGAGCAGGTCCTTTTGGTCGCCCCGTACTGGCACAGTTGGACCTGGCTCCCCGAACTCTTACCTCTTGCGACAGCCCCTCCCTGGCCTATTCCCCTGAGTCCTCACTCAGAGACGGGCACCATTTGGAACCCGCGTCCCGATCTGTGGAGCCTCCACGTGTGGCTCCTGGATGGGACGCGGCAGGTTTGAGTGGCCTGCCACCTACTGTGGTCGCCACCATCACTTCCGCTAGGGCAGAGTCCACTCTGCATGCCTATGCGTTGAAGTGGAACCTCTTCGTCACCTGGTGCTCTTCCCACCAAGAAGACCCCTGGAAATGCCCGATCGGGTCCGTACTCTCGTTCCTCCAAGAGGGGTTGGAGCGAAGGCTGTCTCCTTCCACCCTCAAAGTTTATGTGGCCGCAATATCTGCCCACCACGATCTCTTGGAGAACAATAAGGTAAGTCAGCATGACGTGATCATCAGGTTCCTGAGGGGGGCGAGGAGATTGAATCCTCCTCGCTCTCCTTTCATACCCTCTTGGGACCTCTCAGTAGTTTTAAGTGCTCTGCAGAGGCCTCCCTTTGAGCCTTTGCGGGCGGTTGATATTAAGTTCCTGTCGATGAAGACGGCTCTGCTGACCGCATTGGCCTCCGTCAAGAGGGTCAGGGACCTGCAGGCATTTTCGGTTGACGAAGCGTGCCTGGAGTTCGGGCCGGCTAATTCTCACGTGATCCTGAGACCCCGGCCTGGATATGTCCCCAAGGTTCCCACCTGGTTTAAAGACCAGGTGGTGAACCTGCAAGTGCTGCCCGTGGAGGGGGCAGACCCAGCCTTGGCACTGCTCTGTCCAGTACGCGCGCCCGCGCCACGTGAGACATGACGCAGTGTTCAGGACCTCAGACCAGCTCTTTGTCTGTTATGGTGGAGAGCAGAAGGGAAGTGCTCTCTCAAAGCAAAGGCTGTCTCACTGGATAGTGGACACCATTGTTTTGGCTTACTAGCAGCAAGGTTGACCATGTCCCCTTGGGGTTTGGGCTCACTCCACTCGGAGTGTCGCCTCCTCTTGGGCTTTAGCGCATGGCGCCTCGCTAACAGACATCTGCAGAGCTGCAGGCTGGGCGACACCTAACACATTCGCCAGATTCTACAATCTTCGAGTGGAGCCAGTGTCCGACTTGTACTCGCCCCCCCGAAGGGCCGGTATGGGCCAGGCTCAGGTGTCTTCGCTTGCTCGCCATTCCACTCCTCGGACTGGATACGTGCGATTTTTCCTCAGGTGAGCTACCCGAGAGCCCTGAGTCCCTCCAGCACTGCTTACGCCGATACCTGTGTGTCTGCCCTCTAGCGAGCCCAGACCCTCGTGTCCGGCCGTGTGCATGGTTCCCCTCCGGCGACCCCCACACGTGTATTTCACCATAAGCCTCCGCAGTGAGCGGGTTTCTTCCCTTGGCATGTCCCTGCCACCCCTAGGGTTAAAAATCCACCTTCGGCTGCTACCCTAGAGTTTTCCCATATGCAGCCTGTGCGGGTCATATGTGTACTCTTAAGTCCTCCCTATGGGTAGGCATCTTGGCATTTCCTCACTGGAATATGCTTCCCAGTGTACATTGGTATTCCTGTGATAAGGGGGAGTCCTTCGTCCATGCTATTCTTACAACAGGGTACTCACACTTACGCAGGGCACTGGAAGACAGCTGAGTGGCGGGATTATATTGGACCCCCATTCGTTAGTCACTAACATTACGTCGTAGTAACTGAACAAAAGGGAACATCTCGGTTACGGATGTAACCCTCGTTCCCTGAGGAGGGAACGGAGACGTAACGTCCCGTTGCCACATCAGCTGTGCTACCTGGAACGCAGGAGTTCAGTCTTGGCTCCTCAAGCAGGTAACATAATGCGATATTGCCACGTACTCCTTATATACTCACGCGGTGAGGCGGAGTTACGTATGCAAATTCCGCATGCCCCATGGCATTGGCACGCCATTGGGTGTTTTCTCTAAGCTCGAAGATGATAAGCTTCTAAGCGAAACCCTCATTCGTTAGTCACTAACGTTATGTCTCCATTCCCTCCTCAGGGAACGAGGGTTACATCCGTAACCGAGACGTTTTATGTTAATGATCCCTGGACAGAATTCTATTCTATTGTATTCGACAAACATTTTCTTTCATGTTCTGTTTTATGTTAATGATTCCTGGGCAAAATTCTATTCTATTCTATTCTATTGTAATTTTTTACGTTTTCTTTCATGTTCAGTTTTAAGTTAATGGTCCCTGGACAGTATTCTATTCCATTCTAATTTCTAATGTTTTCTTTCATGTTCAGTTTTATGTTAATGATCCCTGGACAGTATTCTAATCTATTCTATTGTAATTTCTAAAATTTTCTTTCATTTTCAGTTTTAAGTTAACGATCCCTGGACAGTATTCTATTCTATTCCATTCTAATTTCTAAAATTTTCTTTCATATTCAGTTTTAAGTTAATGATCCCTGGACAGTATTCTATTCTATTCTAATTTCTAATGTTTTCTTACATGTTCAGTTTTATGTTAATGATCCCTGGACAGTGTTCTAATCTATTCTATTCTATTTCTAACATTTTCTTTCAAGGTCAGTTTTAAGTTAATGATCCCTGGACAGTATTATATTCTATTCTAATTTCTAATGTTTTCTTACATGTTCAGTTTTATGTTAATGATCCCTGGACAGTGTTCTAATCTATTCTATTCTATTTTCTAACATTTTCTTTCAAGGTCAGTTTTAAGTTAATGATCCCTGGACAGTATTCTATTCTATTCTATTTTCTAACATTTTCTTTCATGTTCAGTTTTAAGTTAACGATCCCTTGACAGTATTCTATTCTATTCTAATTTCTAAAATTTTCTTTCACGTTCAGTTTTAAGTTAATGATCCCTGGACGGGGATCACTTATCACTAAGTGGTGCACATAAACATAATAGTCTTCTTGACTGTAGCTGGTGATTTTGATTAAAAGTTGAATGTGTAGATTACCAGAGACATTGACAGCTAGAGGGCTCTCTATACACACTAGTGCTTGAACATACTAGTTTCAATGCTTTTGTAGAATACAGATAATTTCTGTTGCCGTATAAACTCTAACATGGTTTGTGTTATTCTTTTGCAGATATTTCAAGGATATCATATTATGCAGGTAAGACAACGTGTTTTACTTTTTCTCTCTCTTTCTCTCTCTCTTTCAAATTGATCGGGGAAATGTCAGCCTAACCTTAATCCACCATTTACTGAATGTGAATTGGGTAGAGCGTGTTCTCCTGTAAAGCAGATCAGCACAGTCTGTTCCAAAGCCTGTCAGCTGCCTTTGGGCTGCCCATATGACAATTGAGCTGCATTTTAATTACCCCCTCATTTGATGTATTATTCATTTATGTAAAAACACTTTTTAATGCTGTACGCACTTACATTTTGGGTTATATTAATTGTATTATATTGTAATTGTAGGTGATTTTTCTTTTGTCTTTGCTCATTTGGTGGTGTTGAGGAGGGAGTGTTGTTCAAGTCTAGATGTGCAGTTTTCTGGTGCATCTTCAATTCATTCATAGTTTTCTGAGGAACTGGAACATTATCCAATCAGATTCGAGATGCCCAACCAATCAGCTGATGCTTCATATTTTTAACCTTGTTTCTTTCCATCGCCAAGGGCATTACTGTTGGAGGGAAGGAGGTCCTTTTTAGACAGTAGGGTTCCTGTGTGTCTGCATGGCATCTATGGAGACCATTATTAAGCACAAAATGGGGCCTATTAGCTGATATTTGAGAATGCGGTTAGTATAGCAGGAAATGACCTGTTTGCCCTCCCTATAGGGAACGAGTGCTTGGAATGATAATGAATATCTCTGGCAAACATGGCAAGGTGAAACTCTTAAATAACAGCAAATAATTTTCTGCATTATGCTTTGCAATCAAACAGTAAGTTAGGACTGGTATTATAAGCACAAAATAATGCACAAATCTGCTGGTACAGTACTTGTACTGTAGAGGAATAACTAGAACAGTTCTTCATGTACTCCTGTATTTTATTGACCTTTTGTCTGTTGAAAAAGAAGAGGTCAGCATCCCTTCATCTTCTCTTGAGCACTCTCTTAAAGAAAAGTTTTTAAAGGGTTAGTTCACCCAAAAATAAAAATTCTGTCATTAATGACTCTAATGTTGTTCCAAACCCGTAAGACCTCCGTTCATCTCCGGAACACTGTTTAAGATATTTTAGATTTAGTCCGAGAGCCTTCTGTCCTTCTTTTGAAAGTGTATTCACACTCTACTGTCCTTGTCCAGAAAGGTAAGAAGAAAGGTATGAAAAAATCATCAAAGTAGTCCATGTGACATCAGTGGGTTAGTTAGACTCTTTTGAAGCATCGACAATACATTTTGGTCCAAAAATAACAAAAAATACGACTTTATTCAGCATTGTCTTCTCTTCTGCATTTGTTTGAATCCTGCTGCTGACGTAAGACGCTGCTGCTGCGTTATCTGGCTTCCATGTAGTCTGAGGGAGACGCACGCTTTGCGTCTTATGTCAGCAGCGTCACTGTGGACTCGTGAATGCGGATTCAAACAAACGCGGAAGAGAATACAATGCTGGATAAAGTCGTTGTTTTTGTTATTTTTGGCCCAAAATTTATTGTTGATGCTTCAAAAGAGTCTAACTAACCAACTGATGTCACATGGACTACTTTGATTGTTTTTCATGCGGCACCTGTAGCCCATTTGCTGCACACGCCTGTGCACGGTGGCTCTGGATGTTTCTACTCCAGACTCTGTCTTACCCTCTCGCTTGAGGGTGTCAATGATGGCCTTCTGGACAGCAGTCAGGTCGGCAGTCTTACCCATGATTGCGGTTTTGAGTAATGAACCAGGCTGAGAGTTTTTAAAAGCCTCAGGAATCTTTTGCAGGTGTTTAGAGTTAATTAGTTGATTCAGATGATTAGGTTAATAGCTCGTTTAGAGAACCTTTTCATGATATGCAAATTTTTTGAGATAGGAATTTTGGGTTTTCATGAGCTGTATGCCAAAATCATCAGTATTAAAACAATAAAAGACCTGAAATATTTCAGTTAGTGTGCAATGAATCTAAAATATATGAAAGTTAATTTTTTATCATTACATTATGGAAAATAATGAACTTTTATCACAATATGCTAATTTTTTTAGAAGGACCTGTAGCACACAACAAAGACATTGTTGTAGTTGGTAAGCTGAAAAGGTATGTTTGGGATTACACAACTTCTGAACTATTTCTTCAGTACTTTGCCATAGTACCTTATAGAGTCCTTCAACATGAAGCATTTTGTTGAAGTTATGCAAAATGGAAAGCTTGATGCACTTGTTTGCTTTAAAAAAAAACTTAGCTACATTTGCAGCAATGTTTCATCTTTTATTTATGTGCATCTCTGCAAGTGTGGACTGTTGTCAAAAACAGGAAACGGGCTTCCTTCCTTGAGCCTTTGTCAGGTAGCTGACGGACATTCCTTCAGTCCCTCTCTACATCAAACTCCACAGCTGTCCTGAGGAGCCACAAACAGCCTATTTGGTGTGAAGCATACAGTATAACATTTCTACCATCATTCATAAGGTGATTAGGGGTTTTTAGAAACGATAATGCTTTGTATTTAAATGTGCAACACAATGCCGAGAATGTAAACAGAAGCCGCACCGCCCCGACTGAATAATCCTGGTCAAAGCCTGACCCTGAAAAACCTGCTCGGCTGCTTCTTTTGGCTTGGGGTCTCTGTTTTGTAAACATAAACTGGTCAGCCAATAGCAGTTGATTTCACAGATACTCATTAGCATATTTAAAGACACCCCTCCTCTTATTTCAGTTGGCCTGATTCTCTCTCTCTCTCTCTCTCTCTCATCTTACCCTCTTACACACACTTTCTCTCCTGACACACTCTGCCGGATTGTGAAAGTTACACATGCCGTCACCGCAGTCTCTCCTAATCGGGATGAACCTCAGAAAGGCAGCTAAAAAGGAAGCGTTTTAACATGTGAGGATTATTTTTTTCGACATTTCTGCTTTTGTTCCAGCCTTCCAGCATCCATTTGCTGGAATACTCCGGGCAGCTGTGGGATTTCCCTGTCCGAATCTTTGAATCTTTTTCCACTGCACTTGTTAGTGATTAGCGCTTCTAAGGCAAACAAGACCAGCACACCTTGCGTTTGCATCTACCTGCCGCCCTTGTTCCTTCAACCGCATGCTCTTCTGGATCACTTCATGTTTTCACACTTCTGGATTAGAGCACCAGTCAACTGACCGATCACCTTCCTGTGACCTCACACCACACCACGCCCCGCCCCAAGCCTTTGAGGGCCATCCCTGGTGGCCTGGTCAAAGTGCGTTGCGGTGGGCCAGGGTCGCCCCCTGCTCCCTATGACTGTGTCAGGGAGTCGGAGAGCCGCTGGGCCTGGGAGAGAGACGAGAGAGGAGGCCAGCGGATGGAGAGCAGCGGCTGCAATCCCTTCCCGCTGTGCTGGGCACGAGGAGCCTGCATCTACTCCTACCCTCCCCCCCTGCCAAGTATGTCACCCAGATACAGCACTGCAAACCGCTTCCAGAAAACCTCCACGATACTGTTTCACGCTGGCTCTGTCTTACAGGATGTGGAGTATTGATTTAAAGGCAGTTTAGGAGAAAGGTGTAGGTGGTCCGATATGACCTCGCAGAGGTTTTCATCTCTAGATTTTAGCCTACAGTCCTTTATTGTGGTATTTGCTCTCAATAGAAGTGCTTTTGTATTGGGTTTAGTTTAATATCTCGGCAGATGCCTGCTAGCACATCATCTATATTTGTAGGGCTGTGCTGTCACAATCCTGGACTGATTTATTGTACTTATTTTGCCTCACAATATTGCATCAGTACTTTTATTGTAGTTTTTTGGTACTAGATAAAAGTAAAGAGAATCGCACGAGAGATTAAAATTGATACCACATTCAATATTTAGCCAACATGTGAATTTCATGTTTGGTGACATGTCAATCATGATCAAATTATAATATTTTTAGTAATGTATAGTGAGATAGTTGGCCAATCTAACCTTAGTTTATACCCGAGTCGACAACCTGTTACACCTGATTTTTAATTTATATTTTAAACACTGTCAAATCATGTTTCAATTTATTTTGCTATATGGATTAGACTACTGTTCTAAACGTTGGGGTTTTTAGTTGTCTTTGAAAAATAAAAAGTATGTATTAATATTAATACATTAATAAATATTGTGAAATGTTATGCAGCCGTTACTCCAGGTTTCTTCAGAAATCTTTCGGTGCTCAATAAACATTTCTTAATATTAATAATCTTGTAAACAGTTGTTCTGCTTAATACTATATTTTGTGGAAACTTTGATATATTTATTTCTCAAGAAGCGCATTTATTTGAAATAGAAATCTTTAGCAACATTATTAAAAGTCTTTACTGTCAGTTTTGATCACTTTACTTAATCCTTGCTGAATATGAGTATTCATTTTGTTAACCCCCAAACTTTTGAACAGTAGTGTATACCAGTTTAGGTGGTTTAGTCTTAGATTTGTCCCTTATATGAGCAAGGGTCAGATTATCATTTTTGCAATCTGACTTGAATCATTTAATGTATTATTCACTCACCAAAGAATATTTTACTTGCATCTGCCACTGGCCTGTGTGCCTATACCCTTCCTCATTCCAAAAGTTTCTGATTTGCTATCATGTGTTCAAGTCTAGGCAAAGATATTCAAATTAGCTTTATTACTTTCAATTATTAATGATTTTAGGACATGGTTTCAATGAAATTAGCCCCACTAGAGCAGCAAGTGTGAAAGGATCTCTTCTGTAATATAGGACTGAGAAATCCAACTCTCTGTCTCTAAGAGCTCCAATACTCATTAGACTGAGTTTAATGAACAATCAGAGAGCCTGATTATCTCTCCGCTGACATCAGTGCAAGAGCAGTCATGTAGGTGGAGTGTAGCTTCATTAATGAGGGGTGAATTCCCATCTGAGCTCAACTGATTGTGTATGTGGGAAGCTTGGCTCATACTGAATACAAAATATACTGCTATTTATTGTCAGTGAGATCTATGCGTTTTATTGTGTGGTTGTGTACTGATACAAAAAGATATATTTTTTTTATTTTACTGGCCCAATCTGACTGAAATTGATCATTTTAAAAATGCAAATAGGCATTCCTGATATTAGCGTTCCTACAGTAGGCTACATAGGTATCTAATTGCTGGGAAATTAGTTGTGTTTATAGCAAGTTAATCAAATCTCAGCAATACGGGTGCTAATTAGAGATTATGCCTTTACCAATTAATATACCAAAGGCTCACAGCTTGACAGCCACTTTCAGTGCGTTTCTCGCATCTCACATCCCGGGCCCTATTTCACACAGCGATTGCAGTTGACAGCCCACTGCCACCCAAGCTGCAGAAAGGAAATTTAAATTGTATTATTGTATCATAAAAGCAGTGTGAGTTAAACTTAGGGCTGGAAAAATAATCGAATAGTAATCGATACAGAAAATCAGAACGTAAAACAGTCATAATTTTCCCATGTTGGTTATTTCGTTTTTAGTCACGTGACTCCGTCAGTCACATCAACTGCAGTTTGCAAGATCACGGAAAGATTCGGGAGCAGTTATCTTTGTTTATACAATCTGGATGCTCAGAATTAAGGTTAATATGGTAGTTGCATGTTTTACACAGTTTATACAGGTAATGGCCGTTATTATGTGCGCTGTTACACACACATAGGGCCTACATTGTGTATTATGTGCAAGCCCCGATGCCAGATCATTTTCACTTGTGACCTCACAACTTTGTCAATTGTATGTGTTTTAAGGCCTGCCCGTTTGAACATTGAAGCAGTTTTAGACCATCGGATGTGTATGTTGAATGTTGTATATTGTGACACATGAACACTCATACAGAACACTCACATGACTCGCACATCATGTGAATATCGAGCGCAGAAACTCATTGTCAATGCTGTCCTGTGATTTATCATTAAAGTAGCTTAGAAACTTAGAATTGTCTACCATTGAAGTAACAAACCACAGCTTCATAATTAATAGAGACGGTATCACTAACACACACACACACACACACACACACACACACACAATCACACATTAATGTATTCAAATAAATGTAAGGCCTACTGTGCTTATTTATCTGTATCTGATTTACAGCAAACATAAATCTGTAAGAAATGTTATGACTCATAGACAATAACTGCTGAAAGTGAGCCGTTTCGATCATGTATTTTGAAATCACAAAGAAATTATTTTTCATTAGAAAAAAATACCCCATCTTTAATAGTTGAACATATTAACAGTACAGACCTTATCAGTGAAATATGTGGGCGTACAAAAAAAAGAAATAAAGTTAAAAAGAAAATTTAATTAATCGCAATCGAGGTCAAATTTAGGTAAAATCATTCCAGCCCTAAAACAAATTCCTTTTGTTTCTTCTCTAACTGTCCAGGCCATAGATGAAATCAGACCTCCTGCATGGCTTGCTTCTCTCATCACAATCACACAGTTTCCTTTTACTGTGCACCAAATACAGATTTTCTATAGCCATTAAAAGATGAGAATTAACTGTGTGTGTGTGTGTGTTGGATTTTTTGATTTTACTAAATTTAAAGCAAGATTGATGAACTTAATCAATGTTTTTTTAAGATATTTAAATTAAAATATATTGGGTAGATTAATAGTCTGTGATGAGTAAATGGAAAACTGTTTGTATTTGACATTTTTGTAGCAGCCTACATTTCAAAGAACATATAAAATAATACTTAATTTCAACATTTACTCTCCTGATCCAGCCATATGCAAAGCATGCTGGGTAATGAAAATCCTCCGCCCAGTTTCAGTTAAAGCAACAAAAATAATAATAGCAATAGCAAAAAAATCGCCTAATCCCAACGCAAACAAATTAAGTGAACTTAATTTTAATTTTAAATGTATTTAAGTGGATTGAACACACTTATATTATTTAGGAAAAAAGTAAAGCAATTGTGTTGCATTAGCTTGTTTGTATTAATAAGTAAATTGAACAAGCAGCATACTTTTTTTTTTCAGTGCAGTTGTTGTAGCAATATGGTGTAATACATATAAAAAAGTAGGATAACTGACCTCTGTTAGCCAAGAACAAAGAAATGAGGACACAGGGAGCAATGACAAGGCAAAAGTACAAGAAGAGGAACAAGAGAAGAGAGATGAAAACTACCTTTCTCATGTGCAGGGTTTTAGTCAGATCCAATAAGGCAAAGAAATGCCAGTCTCTCACTCTTTTTTAAATTGGTATTCCTTCCAGCTCCGGTCTTTAAAGAAATTGAGCTTGGAATTTGAATAGACCATTCCTGAGGCAGAACAATCCCCTTTTTTACTGTCTCTGAGGCCTGTACGTTTGCTGCAAAGAAACTGTATGTCTGTTGGTGTCATCTTGTGAGAGGAGAACGAATCCTCTACCCATATGTCTGTGCAGAATTACCCCATGAAAAGAGTTTCTCTAGTCTTCTTTGTTTAACCTATAGCTGTGGAGGAGCCAGAGAAAGAAAAAAGAAACCTTTAGTGAGAAAGAGATATTGAGAGAGACCACTCTCACTATCAGATGTCTCAGCTTACGTTTCTTGAGCTCAGATACAGGAGCTTTTTTGTATGGTGTCCATTCTCTCTGGCAGAAAGTGAGCTCTTTGAAAAGACTGTTGCTGGGAGAAAGATAAGGTGAAGGCAGCACATGCGTACTATACTAGATAAAATGACTGACACCAATGTGTCTAAGCAATGGCTTCTGTTTTATCTAAATAATGTAGTTTCTGACATGTATGGACAATTGTTTTCTTTTGGTTTTGTTTTTACTTTGCTTTGACTTTGGCTTTGGCAACAGTCCAGTAAGAGAGAATTGACAAACATTCTGGCTACTGGATGACTGAGATTTTGGAAAATCCCACTGAAGGCATCAAGAACTAAAGCAAAGCTTCTCTCTCTTGCCTCTGATTCAGTCAAGGACATTTATCTGTTTCATCAATTCATCATTCATCAGTTTTATGCGCAGTGAATGAACTACCGTTTAGTCATTTTTCTGATTTCATTCAACGTAATGCCACTGGACCTATTTTCTCAATGGAAATAGCACAGCTAAATACAATACTCTCAGGTGTTACCGTGCAAGCTCTTCTGGCCAAATTTAGTGTCAGGATTCATAATGTTTCAGGCTCAAGCAAAAGATTAGAAATTTGAGTGTTCGGTTGGCTTACAGCTGTTGTTTTTGATATTTTTGATTCCCCCATTTTGACTCTCCCAAAGGTCCCCCATTGTCCAAGACAGTAATCAAATAATTTTGATGTATTATTATGTCACAGAATGTATCAGAAATACAACAAAATTCCAAGTAAATGCTAAGCTCCTTTGTTATCAGTCAGATGTGTGTGTGAACTCCTCCTCCTGACCAAGGTCCCATTGGATCACGTGTGTTTACTTTGTACAGTCACGTCTGTATGTAGGCCGGTGCGAGTGAATGCGGTCTATTAGCTGGTTTTACTCTTGTGTTGTGTTTTTGACTCATGACCGTCTTGTCAGGAAGTGTTGTTTATTCTCCTGGTCTCCTTAGGACAAACGGACAGGAACTGGATCACCGGTTACATGAACCATGGACACATTATGATAAGCAGGATGTGATGTCACACAGAGGAAGCTACTGAAATGTATTGTCCGTTTGAATATGTGAGGGCTGGAATTTGTGTCTGAAATGTGTACCAAAAGACTGACAGCGTCAACATAGATTTAACGCTTTGTTGACGTCCTTTGGACCCACCAAAGTGTGTGTGTGCTTTGCACTTTAGGGTTTCCGTCAGATTATTGTTTGAGTTTTTAGAGGGCTGTTTGAGCCCTGAACTGAGATCTGCGCTGGCGTGTACCTGCTGGCCCTTCTTCAGAAAAGGTAGGAGAGGAGCTCTAAATGAACTAAAACTAACTAAAAGCTGCTATAAAATATGTCTTATGTACTTATCGGATGCTTCACATTGATTTAAATTTCCCATTTGCAGGGTTTATTGTGTTGGTGATCCTAATTTTGTTTGTCATCGTATAATTCTTCAGTATTTTAAACTGACAGGTGAAATAATTGAATGATGTCCTGTTTTGTTTGGGATTTATTTCACGATAATGACCATGTAGGCTTATCGCCACCTTTATGCTTAGCTGTTAACCCTCATAATAGAGCTGTAGACAAATCGTGGGAATGTTTTGGGGTGATTTAGCTGACGTGAAACAGTCAAGCATTGTGGTGTTGACCTTGCAGCTTTGGAATGCTATAGTTTGCCATCATGGATTGTTGTGCTTGAAGCTTTTTTGGCAGAATATCTGACATTATCATAGTCCCCAAGGCCACTTGTTTGGCATGCTTGCAGGAGACATCTGTCTGTCTGAGGTGTTGGTGTCTGGACCTTTTCCTTTATTTCCTCCCAGGAGTCCAACCTCCTGTTAGTGTCTGCAGCATCCTGATTCCTGCTGTAAATTTCTGTGACATTTAAATATTTTGCTGATCCCACCATCATCTTTATCAGCGTAGAAGATCCAAATCCTTGGCATAGCCTCGCTGCCGTTCATTGCCTAGTTGTGTTCAGGTGACAGCTCTGAAGCGACTTGACTGAGAGCTTTCATTGTCTTGTCAGTGTGTTTTGATATGAATGTTTTGTGCTTTTTTTCTTTTTGTTCTGAACAAGAATATTCACTAATGCAGTGATCCTATTTTTATTATTAATATAAGACTAAATAGTCTGAATACATTGTAAATCTGATAGTTTAGCCATTTACTATAGCTTTCCCATACTCTAAAAATATTACATTGTGGATGTTCCTGCAAGCTTTTTCCTTTTGGTTGATTATCAGATTCAGAACCAATGATATTCTGTAACAATTACGGATTTTTTAAATTAATTTTTTTATAATATTGTAAAACCTTCTCAGTATTAGTTCACATTGACAAATGTAGTCTACCAATGTTAACTCTTTTCTCACCAGCGTTTTTAAAAATATTTTGTTGTATATGAATATCGAATATTAGGTGTGTAACAATATATTTTGTGACAATATCGCAATACTAAAATGCAACATGTATTGTGGATAGTGACAATATGTATGGTGGATAGTTCACCCAAAATTAAAATTACTGAGAAAAAAAATAATTAACCAAATTTTAGTACTACATTTAAAGTACTACATATAATGTATAATAATGCAGTGGGGGAATATTTGTGGGTCCTGATAATGCAAAATTTCTGTAAGTGTCCTACATTTTAAATATATTTTTTATAAATAAATAAAACAAATATTTTATTCTTACTTCATGTACTTGAAATTTTATAAAAAAGCAACATATTGAGCAAAAAGCTGAGATAATCGTGTTTTTGTCAGACTACATCTGGATCAGATTCAGCAAGATTTTCAAAACACAGATGGAGTAGATTGAGTCAAGTCAAGTCAAGTCAACTTTATTTATATAGCGCTTTTAACAATGCAGATTGTTTCAAAGCAGCTTCACAGTGTTAAACAGAAAAATAATGCAACATAATATATTTTGATTATCATACAGTAACAATGTGGGCTTTAGATCAGTAATTAGATAAGTAATTTGGTCTATATGGTTAATTTAGTTTAATAATTAGATTTATTTTGAAATATATTCCCCAACACCCATCAACCATCAACACCCCCAAAGCTTCACAATCCTATAGCTCGTCCTGGGTTGACATGTCCGTCAGTAACGTTATGCAGTTATATGCTGTTTAATGTTGATGATCAAGTTATTTTACATATTTAATTATTTAAAAATGTGTAATGTGTAATTTTACGGCCTCACTTTTGCATCTGAAAATGTAGTTCTCTGAAACTTTGTTCTCTGCAGAATATGACAGACAGTTAGCACCCACCAAAGCCATGGCAGCGGCTTACCTGGACCCCAACCTGACCCATGCCCTGAACCAGGGGATCAAGCCTCGCTTCAGCGCAGGGATGGAGCGGACGGCAGGGGCTCTGGAGCGCGTGCTCAGAGTCTTCCACTACTTCGAGAGCAGTAGTGAACCCTGCACCTGGTCCAGCAACATCCGACACGGGGACTCAACCGATGTCAGGGTGAGTCTGCAGATCAACTGGGTCACCCACTTCATGTTCTCCAGGATACAAATTACAACACTATTAGGGATGACCATACATTTTTCAGCCAGGAAAGAGAAATGCAATGTCATGGTCATATTGAGACTGATAATATTAGGGTTGGGGTGTTATTTTTTTTTAATGGGGGGCCCTATTACGATTTATTGATAACTATAATTGAAATTGTTTACATTATTTGATGCTTTATTTAGTGCAGTAGGAATCATTAGTCTAGGTATAATTATAGTACAACCCCAAATCAGAAAAAGTTGGGACAGTATGGAAAACGCAAATAAAAAAAGAAAGTAGTGATTTCTAAATTTACTTTGACTTGAATTTCATTGCAGACAATATGAACACAAAATATTTCATGTTTTGTCTGGTCAACTTCATGTCATTTGTAAATATACATCCTTTCCTGTCATTCAGACCTGCAACACATTTCAAAAAAAGTTGGGACAGGAGCAATTTAGGGCAAGTAATGAGGTAAAATGGTTAAATAATGATGTGATTTGAAACAGGTGATGTCAACAGGTGATTGTAGTCATGATTTGGTACAAAAGCAGCATCCAAGAAAGGTCTAATCCTTTAGGAGCAAAGATGGGCAGTTTTTAATCCAGGGAAGTAAAACCACACAGCTTGTGCTTTAAATGTGAATGCTGTAATGTGAGTGTATGTGATGTGAATCCGGTGTTACACTTGCTGAAGGTACATAATCGACCAATTGTTGTGTATGAGAATTCTGGATTTACAGAGTATGTTCAAAGAAATGTAAATATGTATATACATAGAATGTATGTCGACTGTAGAGAGTATGTCAATAGGAAAACAAATCCAATAATTTCGAGCAACTACCACTTTGAAGCTTCAAAAAGTTCATAAAGAGATCATAAAGCTAATCCTAAAAGCTAATAATATGATTTGAGCAGTCTAAATTTTCTGAAGAGACTCGATCGCTTATACAGTACGATGAACAGATTGAATTTAGGCTTTTATTAACATACAAACATTCATCATTGATGCATTAGTCTTCTTGATACTGACATTCCTGTGCAAGACTAAATATGATATTTCCTCTGAGCTTCAGTCTTTTCAGCATTATTCAAAGTGCAGCTCTCCGTGGCCTAGAACACTCATGGTAAAACCCCCTCAGACAATGGCATGCTACTCTAAATTATTTAATGAGGTTGGTTTTTGAAGCCAAGTAGCCATTGTTACTTCAAAGCGTAGTGTCCCGCTTTCTTCCCTCAAACATTCTCCATCGCCCCAGTTTTATGCAGATTTGATTTGACGCTCTTTAGTCGTATCAGGTCTGAACCACATCCAAACCTGGACCACACTAAACACAGAAGCGTCACATTAACACACACTAATTCAGTAAATGAAATGGATTGAAGTTGACATCTCAGATGAAAATTGTGGGAGTTTATTCAGGTGGTTTTCGTGTGATAAAGCCCTATGATTGATCCATGTTTTCCCGTTTAAAAATGTTATTTGTTTTTTAAACATGTAATATTAGTAGTCTGTATTGTCTGTAAGGAAATAGAAAAGATAATGGCCATGACATATAATTCATCACACACTAATGTGACGTCAGTTCTTTCCTCATGGCTTATGCATTTAGCAATTTGCATAATAAATTAAATAACAGTTTTTCCATCCTGTTAGACATCATATATTATACCGCAGCAGACACTTATCTCCTCTCTCACAATCCCACAGAACCAAAGAACTTACTGACCCTGTTTCCCTCAGAATATTCTTTCAGATTCACTCTAAAATGTGTCCTACTTTGAATAAACTATCATAAACTCTATAGGGTACTATACTATAAGTTGTCACCAAATTGTTGTGTGTGTTTTTCAGGGCATTATACAGAAGATCGTGGACATCCATAAGGTGAGGTGTGTGTCCTGCTTTGGTCTGCGCCTTTGCCAGCTGAGAACAGGGGAAGTTCATTGGCTCCACCCCGACATGGGTGTGTCTCATGTGAGGGAGCGGTATGAGCACAGCCATCCTCAGGATGACTGGAGGTGAGTCGCTGTTTTAAAGCTGATGTCATAAGCATAAAAGCATTATTGGCTGGGTCGCAAATGGCACCCTAAACCCTCGCGGTCTTTCTCTGAGTTTGCACTTTTGTGACGCAATGGAGCTTTGACTGCCGGCTAAAGTCCTCTGCGTAGCTCGCAAACTTGCGGGTTCAAGTGAAGTGTGCATCGAGGGTGCATTACGGCCGCAAAACGGGGCGCTCGCGAGCACCATTCTGAAACCTAAAATTATGAATGGGACACCCTACAGCTTAACGGACATGCGCACATGGTAGCCATTGTAAGTCCACAAGACCGAAAGTGCATAGAAGTGTGCCATTTGGGATTCAGCCATTATGACCAAGGAAACATGGCCATTGACTTGTTTCCCCTTCTCAATGGCTGCTGGGATGTTGAGATCATATCATGAGTCCAGCTGTGTCGTGTAGTTCTACTCAGTTAATGGATTTACAGTTCAGGCCATGTTTTTTTTTAACAGTTTTTTAACCAATGACAAGCAGGGAGAGTGTTTGAAGTTTGAGGTCAAACTGGGGTCACTAACGTTTTTTGTAACATTATAAATGTGTCTGGTCATTTTTGGTCCTTGCTGAATAAAATACATTTCTTTCAAAAAGATCTTGCTGTCCCCAAACTTTTTGAATTGTGATGTATTTGAAAATTATTTTATTTTTTTTATTTTATTTGGTGAGACTAGTGGGGCATACATTAGCTGGCCGAAATTTGTCTATTTTGAGATGTATACATACCGTTTACATATATATTTGAGATATTTGGTAACACTTTAGTTTATGGTCCAATTCTCATTGTTAATTAGTTGCTTATGAGCATGCATATTACAACCCCAAATCAGAAAAAGTTGGGACAGTAAGGAAAACGCAAAAAAAAAAAAAGTGATTTCTAAATATACTTTGACTTGTATTTCATTGCAGACAATATGAACACAAAATATTTCATGTTTTGTCTGGTCGACTTCATGTCATTTGTAAATATGCATCCTTTCCTTTCCAGGAGCAATTTAGGGCTAGTAATGAGGTAAAATGGTTAAATAATGATGTGATTTGAAACAGGTGATGTCAACAGGTGATTGTAGTCATGATTTGGTACAAAAGCAGCATCCAAGAAAAGTCTAATCCTTTAGGAGCAAAGATGGGCCGAGGATCGCCAGTTTGCCAACAAATACGTGAGAAAATTATTGAAATGTTTAAAAACAATTTTCCTCAAAGAAAGATAGGAAGAGATTTGGATATTTCACATTCAACAGTGCATAACATAATTAAAAGATTCAAGGAATCTGGAGGAATTTCAGTTCGTAAAGGACAAGGGCGCAAGCCTAAGCTGAACAATCGTGATCTCCGATCCCTCAGGCGGCACTGCATCAAGAATCGTCATTCATCTATAAGCGATATCACCACATGGGCTCAGGACTACTTTGGCAAACCTTTGTCAAGCACCACAATACGTAGTTACATCCACAAATGCCAGTTAAAACTGTACTGTGCCAAAAGGAAGCCCTGTGTTAACAGTGTCCAGAAACGCCGTCGACTTCTCTGGGCTCGAAAGGCATCTGGGATGGACCATCACACAGTGGAAACGTGTACTGTGGTCAGATGAATCAGTATTTCAGGAGAGTATTTCATAGAGAATGTGTGGCGCATTTTGAAGTGCAAAATGCTACAACGAAGACCACGTACTGTTGCCCACCTTAAGACTTATTTGCAGGAAGAATGGGACAAAATTACACATGAAACACTTGGTGTCTTCAGTCCCTAAACGTCTTTTAAGTGTTGTGAAAAGGAATGGCAACATGACAAATTGATAAATGCTTTACTGTCCCAACTTTTTTTGAAATGTGTTGCAGGTCTGAATGACAGGAAAGGATGCATATTTACAAATGACATGAAGTTGACCAGACAAAACATGAAATATTTTGTTCATATTGTCTGCAATGAAATACAAGTCAAAGTAAATTTAGAAATCACTTCTTTTTTTATTTTATTTGCGTTTTCCATACTGTCCAATCTTTTTCTGATTTGGGGTTGTACTTGGATATTGACTGTTTATTAGTACTTATAAAGCACATATTAACGCCTTATTCTTCATGTACTATCAATAAACATTAATTAGGAGTTTATTGAGGCAAAATTCATAGTTAATAGTTAGTAAATAGTGAGAATTGGACCCTAATGTGTAACCAGTGACCACCCGTTCTTGTGGGGTGTTCCCGGTCTGCAGTGGTCAGTATCTATCAAAAGTGGTCCAAGGAAGGAACAGAGGTGAACCGGCAACAGGGTCATGGGTGGGCGAAGGCTGGCCCGTGTGGTCCGATCAAACAGACGAGCTACTGTAGCTCAAATTGTTAATGCAGGTTCTGATAGAAAGGTGTCAGAATACACCGTGCATCGCTGTTTGTTGCGTATGGGGCTGCATAGCTGCAGACCAGTCAGGGTGCCAATGCTGACCCCAGTCCACCGCCCAAACAGTGGGCACGTGAGCATTAAAACTAGACCACGGAGCAATGGAAGAAGGTGGCCTTCTTTTACATGGATGGCGGGTGTGTGTGGATCATATTTTTCATATGCATTTTTTCATATGCATTTAAAATAAAAGAAAGCAGAACTATGAGCTTTCTGAAGACCACACACATTAGATTTCTGACTGGTCTATGTGGCCGCACAGGGGCTTAGTAAAGTTTTTCATCACTTATTTCTGATAATCTTTTCCCGTACAGCTTTGTTATTGTCTACAATAAAATCAAAACCTCTTACTCCCTGATGTAGCACATTTTTGACCACTGTGGTACTGTGGCACATTATTAACTTTTATATGATTTTCTTTGTCTGCTGGTCTCTGCTGTCAGTTTTAGGGCTATTAAATGAAATGTTGGTGGTTCAAGAATCAAAACTTAAATTATTTAAATCTTCCCTAGTTGAATTACATAAAACAGGATTCCTGTTCCAGAGTTACTATATCAAGTACATACATTGTTTTATGTGGTTCATGCCTGTTTTATGAGGATGACACTTGCACATCGCTCTGTTGTAGAGCATTATCGGAGCGAATATGCTGTTCATCTTTAGAGGATGATATAATGGCTTATGTATAATTCATTCAGTGGGGGTAGATAATTCTGCATCAAAATGAGGTTAACCCAGTGGGCGGAGCTTCAGAATGAATGTGGCTAGACGTGGTGAGTTTTATCTTAATGAAGCTAAATAAAGCAGTCCCTGCTTCATTGCTCTATTGTTTATATTCCATTCACGCAGCCCCGAGGCTTGTTTCAACCTTCTTTCTTCAACCGTTCATTATGAATGAATGGGCTTTTTATGCATTTACGGGGAAGTCCGTGGTTCAAAGGATGAGTTTGATACTGTTCGCCCTCCAGCATGTCTTCATAATGAAAAACAGAGCTCTGATAATAAATGCAGCATTTGCTTCATTTTATTCACTGCAAATACAGATCAGCAGGTTAAATTCCTCCTTTTCAGTTGAAATGGAAAAGAAATGGATAGGATTTGACTGCAGGCTACCTATTGTTTTTCATGGCCTATGATCATGTTTTCTATATGGAAAAATATTAATCAGCACAGCCTAAAGTACGGTGGGATAACCTGATCTAAACCAGAAATCCAATCTGGTTCTATTTTATTAATCTTTTTTTATTAACACTATTACATTAAACATTATACAGGGAGTGCAGAATTATTAGGCAAATGAGTATTTTGACCACATCATCCTCGTTATGCATGTTGTCTTACTCCAAGCTGTATAGGCTGGAAAGCCTACTACCAGTTAAGCATATTAGGTGATGTGCATCTCTGTAATGAGAAGGGGTGTGGTCTAATGACATCAACACCCTATATCAGGTGTGCATAATTATTAGGCAACTTCCTTTCTTTTGGCAAAATGGGTCAAAAGAAGGACTCGACAGGCTCAGAAAAGTCAAAAATAGTGAGATATATTGCAGAGGGATGCAGCAGTCTTAAAATAGCCAAGCTTCTGAAGCGTGATCATCGAACAATCAAGCGTTTCATTCAAAATAGTCAACAGGGTCGCAAGAAGCGTGTGGAAAAACCAAGGCGCAAAATAACTGCCCGTGAACTGAGAAAAGTCAAGCGTGCAGCTGCCAAGATGCCACTTGCCACCAGTTTGGCCATATTTCAGAGCTGCAACATCACTGAGCGCCAGCACAAGGTGTGCAATACTCAGAGACATGGCCAAGGTAAGAAAGATAGAAAGTTGACCACCACTGAACAAGACACACAAGCTGAAACGTCAAGACTGGGCCAAGAAATATCTCAAGACTGATTCTTCTAAGGTTTTATGGACTGATGAAATGAGAGAAGTCTTGATGGGCCAGATGGATGGGCCCGTGGCTGGATTGGTAAAGGGCAGAGAGCTCCAGTCCGACTCAGACGCCAGCAAGGTGGAGGTGGAGTACTGGTTTGGGCTGGTATCATCAAAGATGAGCTTGTGGGGCCTTTCGGGTTGAGGATGGAGTCAAGCTCAACTCCCAGTCCTACTGCCAGTTTCTGGAAGACACCTTCTTCAAGCAGTGGTACAGGAAGAAGTCTGCATCCTTCAAGAAAAACATGATTTTCATGCAGGACAATGCTCCATCACACGCGTCCAAGTACTCCACAGCGTGGCTGGCAAGAAAGGGTATAAAAGAAGAAAATCTAATGATATGGCCTCCTTGTTCACCTGATCTGAACCCCATTGAGAACCTGTGGTCCATCATCAAATGTGCGATTTACAAGGAGGGAAAACAGTACACCTCTCTGAACAGTGTCTGGGAGGCTGTGGTTGCTGCTGCACGCAATGTTGATGGTGAACAGATCAAAACACTGACAGAATCCATGGATGGCAGGCTTTTGAGTGTCCTTGCAAAGAAAGGTGGCTATATTGGACACTGATTTGTTTTTGTTTGGTTTTTGAGTGTCAGAAATGTATATTTGTGAATGTTGAGATGTTATATTGGTTTCACTGGTAAAAATAAATAATTGAAATGGGTATACATTGTTGTTTTTGTTAAGTTGCCTAATAATTATGCACAGTAATAGTCACCTGCACACACAGATATCCCCCTAAAATAGCTAAAACTAAAAACTACTTCCAAAAATATTCAGCTTTGATATTAATGAGTTTTTTGAGTTCATTGAGAACATGGTTGTTGTTCAATAATAAAATTAATCCTCAAAAATACAACTTGCCTAATAATTCTGCACTCCTGTATATATATATATATATATATATATATATATATATATATATATATATATATATATATATATATATATATATATATATATATATATATATATATATATATATATATATATATATATATATATATATATATAAATATGTGTGTGTATATGGTCTTCCTCAAAAGTTTACACATCCCTTGCAGAATTTTTGAATAATTATTTCCCACAAATAGGTAATATGCAAAATCTTGAAGCATGTGCACTAAACTTAAGTCTTGGAATAGTTTCTTCACTGGAGGTGTAGAAGGCACAAAATTGTTTTACCAGGGACACACCAAGCCGATAGTCTGCAGTCGGACAACGTCAAGCCGTTTCTGAGTGTCGACCAACTCTCTAATTGGACGCCGTCTGTTTTTTGTTGTTGTTTTTTTTGGCCTATTTAACATGCAGAATCAGAGACGGGCCGTCAGTGAGAGAGAACTCTTGATTGGCTGTTCAATTTAGCAAATGAGTCAGTGCATTAGCGAGCAAAAGTGATGAAAACAAGCAAAGAAGTCATGAAGGCATGGACAGAAGGCTTTTAATTTTACACCATCTTACCTGAGCATTTTACTGAGTGAATATTTTCATAATAACATGAGTGGAGTGGAGTGGAATCGTTGATCAGCAGGATTGATATTCAAAATGGTAAACAAGCACTGCTTTGTTTATGGTTTGTATACCTGCAGTCTTAGTTTCGCTTTCCCTTTTTGAATGACAAATATAGATGAATATATATATTCTATATATATGCATAAATAGACAGTTAACTCCTTCACATGCAGGTGCAGAACACCCTTGGGCTGGACCCGAATATTCAAATATTTGTTTGATTTTCAATTTTAGGATTCTTTTTTGGGATTTTTTTATTTTTTATTTTTTTTGCAGACCTGGCATCCCTCGAAACGGTTCTCATTTGCACTTGTATTTGTTTACACTATAAAATCTGCCAAAATAAATGTAGGAGCTTTTTAAAGCTCAAACATGAGATTTTACTGGGACGCCATGTGCCCAAGTAAAATCAGCCATGAGTGAACATCATGATTCAGTTCATCTGGAAGAGAAGACAAAAATGCCAAAGACCTCAGCAGTGTGAGAGCACTTTAAATTGAGTAAGGACAAGACAAAGGAAGTGTGCCAAAATATGCAAAATATAAAATTTGAAACTGGCCTACCACAACACATCAAGTTTGAAAAAGTTCTGTAGGTAGTATGCCTATAGCATATTGTTGGTGTAAAAATGAGCTGCTTTTATCTGCCATCAGTAATTTTACACATGATAAAAACGTGCACTTAAACTTGAGGCTGTTATTGAAAGTATGCTACAGTGTTCTTTATTTATTACAGTTTGTTCATTTATTTTTTGTTCTTCTTTTATTTAAATAGCTACTGTCAGTAACTACTGCGCTGCTAATGTCTGATTTGGGAGTGATTTTGTCAGAAAAATGTATAATGTAAAAGGTTTGCTCTTAACAGACCTGTGTGTTTTGCATCACTACTGCAGTGTCCGTTCTCCGAGCACATAAGCCCTGCCCGCGTGAGGCGCGCCGCTTCCGGATTGCGCTTTTATGTTGTTCATTAAAAGTTTATTAATTCTGAATGTGTCGCGTGTCCATGTTGGACCAAATGCGACACTGCACTCCCTTGGGTCCACAGCAACACTCCCGCCACGTTTGAAATCGATGAAGTCGACATTAAATGCAAACAGACAGACAGAGACTCCTGCCTTTTTATTAGAGAGAAGAATATGTTCAGCCCCCTCCCTCAGAAGCTTGATTACTACCGAAGCTTCGAAGCTTAAAAAATGGTATTCGGATCAGCCCTAGAACGCATACGCTAGTTGACAGTTGCCTGTAGTTCTCAAGGTGTGTTCAAGCACAGTTTTCCCCTGACGCAGGTGACGCGAGGCGCCAACACAGTCGGCTTTCATCAGTGCTAGTTCTTTGCCGTCGGTTTGGTGTGTCCCTACCTTAAAAGTCAAATGAGGCAATTTAAACAAAGTGACAGAATCTGTCGCTGTTCTTCCAGATCCAAATGCTCACAAATTTCCCGCACAAAAGAGCCCAAGCCCACATGCTGTCTTTTTCAGCACATATTATTTCCACAATGCATTTCAAAGCCTTCTCAAACGCAATTTTGTCTTTATGTTCTGTGCATCATGTCTGAGGCAGATGGTAGCAGGTTCCAGGTACATCATCCCCAGTCGATTTAGGGAATGTTGTTTTTTGAACGTGTGAGGCAGGTGCCACCGCATTCTGGCTCGTGCTCCTGTAGAGAGATGTGTTGAACTAATTTAGTGTAATTGAGAGCAGACAGTGAGCCAGCTGTGAGAGGAAAGGGTGTGATTTTACCTCCCAGACAGACAGCTGCTGAGAGCAGCCACTGATACGACAGTAATTGTGTTGTCTGGCAGACTTTAGAAGATCATGTCTCACCGGCATCTCTAATCAGTCACATATGAGAGGGAAGATGAGTAAACAGCTCCATAATCGGAACCATCATCGTTGTTAAAGATTCAAGACACACAGTAGAGATGTTCAACCTGGGGGCTTCATTTTCTAAAGCATCTGTTGTGATTGGTCAGGCTGTGACAGCTGGCAATCATTGATGATCACCTGTGATTGATGAATATTTTGAGCTTTATGCTGAGATGACGCATACGACTTCACGTAGAGCTCGACAGCATGTGAGTTTTGTTATTAGATAATTTCTTTCTTTCATTCTCTCTATCTTCTCTCTCCAGGTATGAGCTACGGATTCGATACCTGCCTAAAGGATTTTTAAACCAGTTTACTGAGGACCAACCAACTCTTAACTACTTTTATCATCAGGTGATGGATAGTTTAAACCCTTTGCTAATGTTTTACCTCAATATAAAAAAAGGTAGAAATTATACTTAGTTTTACATTATCATTGTATTAAGACAGTGAAGCCTATATTGTAGCACTCCCATTTCTCTGTACAGAATGGCAATAAAAAAAGTAGTAGTATTTTGGCATGATGTTATTTGTTGTGCAGTTATGCAGATTATCTATCTATCTATCTATCTATCTATCTATCTATCTATCTATCTATCTATCTATCTATCTATCTATCTATCTATCTATCTGTCTGTCTGTCTGTCTGTCTGTCTGTCTGTCTGTCTGTCTGTCTGTCTGTCTGTCTGTCTGTCTGTCTGTCTGTCTGTCTGTCTGTCATCTATCTATCTATCTATCTATCTGTCTGTCTGTCTGTCTGTCTGTCTGTCTGTCATCATCTATCTATCTATCTATCTATCTATCTATCTATCTATCTATCTATCTATCTATCTATCTATCTATCTATCATCTATCATCTATCATCTATCATCTATCATCTATCATCTATCATCTATCATCTATCATCTATCATCTATCATCTATCATCTATCATCTATCATCTATCATCTATCAATCATCTATCTATCATCTATCTATCAATCATCATATTAAAATTCTTGTAAAAATAAGAATGATAATAGTCATGAAAATAATGTCACAATGCAAAAAAAAAGCAGTCCTACAATAGGTATTTTTTTGTTTAATTTATTTTGGTGGAAATGTGAGATTTATTTTGGGGTGAAATATATATTTTTGAGATATTCACACCTCATAGAGTGGTGTTTTAGTGTTCAAGGCACAGGGTCCATAACTGAGCTCACACTCACTTAAACAGCAAGTGTCTGACCTTGTATTAAAAGTGGGGTAAGCGATAAATCTAAGTCATTGCTGAACATTGTTGAAATTTGAAATCAACCCAAACAAACGCCTCCAAAGCTTCCAAAAGACCACTCTCCAATCCTAACCACCCTGTTCCAAATCGGTCTCCAGCCTCAATCGCTGGCATGCAATTCACACTAACAAGGACACTAAACACCATTCTCTAGGGTCATCAGCCTGCACAACTCTCACTAGCTGGCACATTTATCGTAACCAAAGCAACAAAATAATGCTTCGAGAAAAATAAAGTGAAGATGATGGATGAACAACAAGGAAACACAAAAAAAGTACACAGGAATAAATGCAAACAAGAGTTTGTTGTTAGCTGCCAACAGCACAGGAGCTCCAGACAAATAATGAGAGTCAAAACCAGTGCTACTCATGTATGAAACGGAATCAAAGCAAAATCCACATCTGTTTTCAGGTCTTCCTGCTTAGGTCTCTCCAGTGCTGGAAAGCTTTACTAATATTAATGCCGGTCCTAAAGCTCTTTCCTTATCACAACCCTTGATTTTCCAGTGATATTCCTATGAGATTTTCTCTTTTGTAATGTCTCTCAGGCATCTCTTTCTACAGTCTTTCTTCAAATCTCCCTCTTGCTCGTTCTCTCTCCTCCACCGTCCTACGGCCCCTAATGCTCACAGGCTACACTTTGTTATTGTATCTGGTTATGTCGGTCCGACCAACTTTCAAACAGCGTTTTTCAAATATCGCTTACCCCACTTTAAGTTCATGTCTCTGTTCTGTTGTCATCACATGAAATTTGCACAAACCAATTCCATGCAATACTTGTGTGGTGATCTGTACAAAAGACATTAAGACAAACAAATTACAAATAACACAGGAAAACTTCATTTGATTTTAATGAATTGAGAGGAAAGTACCGCTACATCAGTTATCGACCTACATTATTATTTTTTTCATGTATAGCAAATTAGCTTTGTATTATTGTGTTTGTTGTAAATTAAAACACATTAGTGTCCTATTATTTCTTTTTTATTTATTTGATGCAGTATCGGTCGGTTCCACAGGAGGAGTGAAATTATGAATTCTGTCATTATCCACCCTATACAGTCAGTATCTCTGTCTTTCTCCTTGCCTTCCCCAGCCTAGCCTAATATTTCTCTGTATGCCCAGGTGAAAAGTGATTATATGATGGAGATTGCCGATCAGGTTGATCAAGACATAGCACTTAAACTAGGCTGCATTGAAATCAGGTATGTGTGATACACACTACTGTTCAAAAGTTTAAGGTCATCAAAGAATCATGAAAAAAACGTACAAAAATATTAAGCAGCACAGCTGATTTCAACATAATAAGAATATGTTTCTTGAGGATTTCTGAATTATCATGTGACCCTGAAGACTTGATTAATGATGCTGAAAAATCAGCTTTGCATCACAGGGATAAATTAAAATATATTAAAATAGAAAACAAATTGTAATAATATTTTGCAATATTACTGTTTTTATGGTATTTTTTAAATGTATACAAAATAAATGATCAAATTAATGAAGCATTAGTGAGCATAAGAGGCTTCTTTCAGAAACAGTAAAAAATCTTGCCAACCCCAGACTATTGAAATTAAGTGTTTTCCAATGACTTTTATCAACTAAAGTGTGAATTCAGACAAATCACTTTCCTCTTCTCTGTTCCAGGAGGTTTTTCAGGGACATGCGTGGTAACGCCCTGGATAAGAAATCAAATTATGAATTATTAGAGTAAGTAATACTGTCTATGTTTGGATCATTAGTATCCATCTCTCTGTGCCCATATTTAATTACGTGAGGCTTCTTCAGACAGAATCTTTTTATTGAACTTTGGTTAGCTTTGATGTGGGGGATTTCTGTCCCAGAATGAAGAAGGTAGTTGGAGAAAGTTAAAAATAAACTGCACTGTTTTGTGAGAAGTATTCAACATTTTTGAGATGTAGTCACAATTAAGAGAAATTGGGAGAAATTAAATTGCAGTTGAGAGATGCAGGAGGAATTAGAAGAAATATTCACAGTTATGAGAATATGAGAGAGTTACCAAAAAGAGGGCTTTCATATGGGAAATTGATGTGACACCACAACAAATGACTAGCAAAATGTACTACTGCTTGTTGCTGTCACTATTAACTTGCTCATCATTTTTTCTGGACATTGTTCTCATATGACTCATATTATCTCATAATAACATATAGAGCACTGTTCCGTAATTATGTAATGCTGTATTTCAAAACAAGCTCATATTAGACTGAAAGGAATACTCTAGTTCTTTGAACCATTAGAGGATTTCTCTCCATCTCTTTTTCTTTCAGATTGTATGTATATGGGTCAGAATAACTGGTCCGTGTTGCATGGCCCTCTGAAACCCGTCTGATCTATTTTTAGTAGAGTATAATTGATCTTTTCGTATTTTCTGCAGTGGTGCAGGGGTTCCATTACTGTTGTGTTTACGCTGGAAGAGACAATAACCTCTACCAATGGTTCAGCATCTTCAGCCTCAAACAATTAGAGGTTTCATTTATTGTCCTTTTCCCCCAAAATCTGAAAGTCAGTGTCTTTCTGTATTCTCTCCCTGCAGGAAGGACGTTGGTCTGCGGAGATTCTTTCCAAAGAGTTTATTAGATTCAGTAAAGGTAATAAGACATTTCTGATGCTCCTCCGATGACTTCCACCAAACGGTGGTTGTCTTGATGTATTGGATGTGAGAAAATGCTGTTGTTCAGGCAAAATCAATGTTATATTACCTGCCTGGCTTCCTCTGTGGTCTCACACCCCTGAGATGATTTGGCCCAGTTCTCTCTCTCTCTCTCTCTCTCTCTCTCTCTCTCTCTCTCTCTGAAGAAGCAGCCACTGAAGGGAGCCGTTCTAATGAAATACAGTTTGCCAGAGAGCCAGTTTCCTTTTCCACCTGACCTATCTAGTCCGTTTCAGTCTTCAGTATGCTGTGGCGTGATGTCTGCTGTTGTTTTAGCTGCTACAGCATTATTCTTTGTGAACAATTCTATACAGTCTAAAAAATGCTTGGTAAAAAACAACCCAATTTTGGGTCAAATATGGACTAACCCAGCAGTTGGGTTGTCTTAAGCAAACATTTAACCCAACCGCAGGGTTAAAACAACCCAACTGCTGGGTTAGTCCATATTTGACCCAACATTGGGTTGAAACAACCCAGCATTTTTTAGAGTGTACAAATTAATTTCCGTTGTGTTTAGATTTTTAAAAGAATTGCTTAAATTAAATGACTAAATTTATTTACTTTTTTTTGTTTTGTTTATGTTTCCATTTATAAAAGTTACTATATGTAAATATTTTCTTTTATTTTTATAAATATACAAAATATGCTTTTTATTTTACATTTCTGCTTATGACATCATTGAGATTTTACAATTGTAATTTTGTTGGTTTAAATGCATTAGGAAATTGAGATTGAGAGTGGGAAAGGCATTTGTGTTCCCTAAGGGATTTCCCTTTTCTTTGTTAAAGGGGATTTTTGTGGTTTTCGCTCTCTTCTGCTCTTCCTTTCTATAGTTTATATTCTACTCAAAAGCAGCCCAAAATTGCCTTCTCTTCATTGGTTGCCATGGAAACCCAAGCCCATGTCAAGAGAATTACCGGCCAGTTTTTAATTTGACAGTCTTTAGATTTGCAAACATTCTGCATCTCTTAAGGAGAGGACCCTGATTCTAATTGGCTAATTATCATGTCTGAATAATGAATACTTTTTTTGATAGTGTTTGCATAATTTGACACAGCTTGTTTACACCATTAAAGATTAATTTGAAAGCTATTAGGAAACTGTTTAAATTTAGATTAAGACCCCTTATTGAGATTGATGTCATTATTGATGTCGACTACGGTCTCATTCTTGTATTGTGCCATCAAAATGATTCACATTCTCTCTGAAGAAATAAACCCAATTCCTTTTAAGAGGTTCAAATGTCCCAGTTTGTTGGAATAAGGTTCTTGTTGTCTAACACAATTGTAACTATTAACTTAATTTGACTAAACGTCATTGTGTTTGGTCTTTTCAGGCTAAATCCCTGCGGAAACTGATCCAACAGACGTTTAAACAGTTCGCCAATCTGAACGATGAGCAGTGTATCCTCAAGTTCTTTGAGATCCTGTCGCCTATATACAGATTTGATAAAGAATGCTTTAAATGTGCTCTCGGGGTGAGTTGAGTTTTAGATGTTAATTAATTTGATTCATTACAATAAAGCCACAAGTCATGTGATAACTCTTGATTTATTATTTCTGTCTTAATGGTCTGTAGTGCCCTCTGTTGGCTGAAAGATGAATGTCATCGTCTTCAAATGTTCATCTTATTTGTTTAATATGGATACAGCCTTAATCATTCATCAATGTGATGGGAAAATAATGTTGCATTGTTTTTATTAGTTTGTTTGTGTTTCATGAAGTGTTTGAGTTGAATGTGTCTGCTGTTGTGTGTGATAGTCAAGCTGGGTGATATCAGTGGAGTTGGCCATCGGGCCAGAGGAGGGCATCAGTTACTTGACGGACAAAGGCTCAAACGTAAGTACTGTGCAGTCTGATGGATTGGGATGGACTGATAGACATTTACATCGAGTTTTTAAAACCTGTATCTCTTTCTGTGTAGCCAACACACCTCGCCAACTTCACGCATCTGCAGAGTATCCAGTTCGAGGAGCGAGAGAGGAAGGGAATGCTGCAGTTAGATGTGGCTGGAGCACCTGAGGTAACACCCACACATTTTTCAGTGTATTTTGTCTTATATGTGGTTTTTGTACATGGATATGGTGCAGCGTTCTTGTGCATTTCTCAGCCTCTGACGGTAACGACTACAACACTGAACACAGCGGAAAACATGGCCGATCTCATTGACGGTTACTGTAGACTTGTTAACGGAACTTCCTCATCATTTATCGTCCGTGTACAGAAAGGTGAGAACACAAACACAGAGATACATATACACACAAATTCTGATCCAAGACAGAATAAAATAGCCTACTGTTCAAAAGTTTGGAGTATGATTTTTACATTTTTTTATTTTTATTAGGCAACACTTTGTTTGTACAAATAAGGTTTCATTTGTTAACATTAGTTAATGCATTAACTGACTTGAACTAACAATGAACAATATGCTAGTTAATAAAAATGTATCATGTTAGTTCACAGTGCATTTAACTAATCTTAACAGATACAACTTTTGAGTTGACCGAGTGAATCAGGTAGGATTTCGAGCTCATGTGATTGAGTGGAGGCGTGGGTCCATTTGCATATTCATGAATTCACGTATATAAAATGAAGCAATGGTGTAGTTACATTCAAGCTATTTTAAGGCATGAAGAACTGTGGATACAATTATTGACTGCAGGGGGACTTTAAAAAATGTATTAGTAAATGTTGAAATTAACATTAACTAAAATGAATAAATGCTATTGAAGTATTCTTAGTTCATGTTAACTAATGTTGTTAAATAATGTTAATGAATGAAACCTTATTGTAAAGTGTTACCGAAATGAATACTTTTATTCAACAAGAATAGGAGTAGTATAAAATATATTTATAATGTTACAAAAGTTTTAATATTTTAAATAAATGCTGTTTTTTATTTCTATTTGTCAAAAGAGTCACATAAAAAAAAATCAAATTTTCACAAATTCAGACTTCTTTCAAAAACGTATTAAAAAAATCTCACAGACCCCAAACATTTTGAACTATATGTTCTATGTGTAAAACAACATACTGTATTTTCCTAATCAGCTAGTTTGAGGTCTGCTAAAAATAAAGCTAAAACAAAATTAATTGACCTTACTAATATATGCACATCTAGTTGATCGTGCTAACCTATGGTTAAAGGTGCACTATGCAAGATTTTTGCAGTAAAATATCCAAAAACCACCAGGCCAGTGGTATATATTTTGTTCAGTTGAGTACTAATAATATCCCAAATGTTTCCTACTATTTGTAAATCGTGAGAAAATTGCTATTTTAACCAAGGAACCGGGACGTGTGAGGGAGTCGCCTGTCAATGGCTTCATATCTGCGTTACCCTCGGTTTCCTGCTTTACTTCTATGGCAGTGTGCAGGAAGTGTCACAGCAGCCGCCGAGCGAGCGCACAGAATAAAGTCATAGCATCATTTTAAACACACCTGAATGTATCTAATATGATAAACAGAGCTGCGTTATCTTATACTCATGACCAGAAAGAGGAAATGGTGCCGCCGACTGTGTCCCATTATAATAAAAGTCCCGCTGCTCGCAAGCTGTGTGTTGCGTAACAATCGCTCCAGCGGCCTTGCTCAGCTCCCACAACACTCGGCCCTGCTCTCCTTCATACTACAGTAACGTTAATAACGCATCCATGAACATGATTTCTGCCCGAGTCCTGTCCCGATTCTTTTCCACCGGCTGTGAAGTGAAGACCTCCCAAAATTCTGCGCTCAAACTTGCCGTCATCAAGCTACGCCTTTGTTTTGAATAGGCGCCCTCTAGCGGACGGAAAAGTTGCATAGGGCACCTTTAACATGTTCTCTCATTAATTATCACATGAACTTCACTGGATTTGCTTCCATTGGTAGTCTCTGTATTGTCACTCCTCATTTGTATAAAACATAGCTATTGCACATTGCCAATGGTCACTGTTGCTCATGTCAACTCAAATCCTCAATTAAACTGATTGAAAATTATATTTCCTTAGTTTTTTTGTTTGTTATTTTTTTCTGTTTTGGTTTTCACATTTCAATTTTATTTGTCAATGTTTGCCAACAGAAGGAGAGAGAGCTCTTCCATCTATCCCAAAGGCTCCAAAGTAAGTTTCAAAACTTTAAAAGCGGGTTTTATACCTTTTTTTTCATTAGATAGACTCGATTCCTCTTGTACACTCTGTTCTTGCTCCTTTGGCCTCTTTGGCTCAGACATGTGGAATCTCTCAGTGTACCCTCAACTAATGTGACGCGCAGCCCAGCTCCCATTAAGGTGACTGTGGTAGTGCCCATCTGTTCTGTCATCCCCCCTGCATATGCTAATGGACTAGACCAGCTCAGTGGCTTCAGTGTAGAAAAGGTCATGCCGTGATTTAAGTTTGATTGAAAATGTACACGATTCATCTTCTTCAACCTCTGTCACACAGATCAGCAAACCATGAGAAACGGTTGCAAGGAGTCCGGGCCAAAGCAATCTCCATTTCAGGTAAGACTCACCCAAGAGGACTGCACTGTGGCCTCGCATTTTCACTGATAATGAATTTCATTTATTACTAATTCCACCCATGTTCTTTGAACCTCTGATGTTTTCTGGAAATCTGTTGAGATCTCATTAATTCTGAGCAGTTGTTCTAGTTTAAATGAATGTGGTTGAGTCTGTTGCTCTGTATCTAAAATTCAGTTACTCTGTAACCCTGCTTCAATTTACTTTTGTGTGTAGAATATCCCCACATGGTTAAAACCTGATGTCACCTAAATGACAGTGGTCAGTGTTCCTCACAAGGAAAACAGCTTAATAACCATACTTAATAATGTTATAATAAAAATATAAGAAGTTTTGTGAGTTTTTATACGGGATAGCAAATTATTATTTCGTGGAAGAGCAATTGAGATCACTGGAAAGTCCTTCGCCATGATAGTGCATGTGTGTTTAATATAACCTAAAGAATGCTTTTTTTCATAATCTTCCTCTTGCTAATAATGGTTTGGGCTTTGTTTTATTGCATTGTGCAACAGCCATGAAATACTCTCCTCCTCCAGTACCAACTTCTATCTTATGATAAAGACATTAATCTAATGCTTTCTTTTTCTCTCTGTCTCTCTTTTTTTAAATCTTTTGCATGCTGATTGGATCCACAGATGATATTGGTGGGGATGGTAAAGTCCAATTTTGTCTTATTGCTGAATTGAGCAAGGCTATTCACAGTACATTATCATGAGTCATCTTGATCAGTGTGATTTTGCTGACAAAAAAAGTGTGAATACCCCAATGATTCTAATGCGCATTTAAGTGTCATATAGACTGTCAATACACAATTTTAGTCTCTACGTGGCATATGTATGTGTATGTACAGTCCCTGACAAAAGTCTTGTCGCTTGTGTACAAATTGACCTGAAGTGCCGCTGAAATATATTTCTTATCAAGATTTATTTTACAAGAAATTGCTCATTTTAATCCCAACAGATTTTGCAATAATGTTTCAGTGCAAAATGAAAGTGTCAAAAAATATTCTAATATTCACAGCTTGGTAAAGCCCATTAAGTGAATTTTTGCAAAGACATAAGTGTTGTCGCCTTGTCATATGAGCTTCACCTGTGACTAATAATGGATCAATTAGATCTCAGGTGTGTATAAAAAGAACCCCAGTACACTAGACCTTCACATCAACTGCAACTAGACCTCTGCAAACATGCCTAAGATTCACCCTGAGACTAAAGTTTTGATTATCAAGAGGCTGAAGACCAGATCCACTGCTGATGTGGCAGACACCTTCAATGTGTCTCAGCGTCAAGTACAGAGGTTAAAAAAAAGATTTGTAGAGACTGGAGACGTTTTTGACAAGCCCAGGTCAGGCAGACCCCGCAAGACAACTGCTCGAGAGGACCGTTTGTTGGCTCGAAAATCCAAGGCCAGCCCATTTTCCACTGCAGCAGAGCTCCATGAGACCTGGTCACCTGAAGTCCCTGTGTCAACCAGAACAATTTGTCGGATTCTGTCTCAAAATGGCCTCCATGGTCGAATCAGTGCCCAGAAGCCAGCACTAAACAAAAGACAATTGAAAAACCGTGTGGCATTTGCCAAAGCCCACAGCCTGCTAAAAGGATGGATGCTGGAAAAGTGGCAGAAGGTGGATTTTTCAGATAAATCTTCTGTTGAATTACACCACAGTCGCCGGAAATATTGCAGGAGACCTACTGGAGCCCGCATGGATCCGAGATTCACCCAGAAAACAGTGAAGTTTGGTGGTGGAAAAATCATGGTCTGGGGTTACATCCGGTATGGGGTGTGCGAGAGATCTCCAGGGTGGAAGGCAACATCAATAGTCTAAAATACCAAGACATCTTAGCTACCTCTTATATTCCCAACCATAAAAGAGGCCAAATTCTGTAGCAAGATGGTGCTCCATCACATACTTCCATCTCCACATCAAAGTTCCTCAAGGCGAAGAAGATCAAGATGCTCCAGGATTGGTCAGCCCAGTCACCAAACATGAACATCATTGAGCATATGTGGGGTATGATGAAAGAGGAAGCATGGAAGACGAAACCAAAGAATATTGATGAACTCTGGGAGGCATGCAAGACTGCTTTCTTTGCTATTCCTGATGACTTCATCAATAAATTGCATGAATCCTTGCCAAACCGCATGGATGCAGTCCTTCAAGCTCATGGAAGTCATACAAGATATTAAATTTGGATCTCACAGCACCACTACTTAATTTGCTGACATATTTTTGTATTTGCAGTAAATTTGTTCAATTTCTGTATAGGCGACAAAACTTTTGTCTTGCCAAAATTTGACCTTTCTGTCTTGATTAAATGATAAATATTTTTTCAGTGAAACTAATTTATTTCAGTGCATTAAACGTCATTTGGGAGGGTTTTAGCTTTTCATAAGAGCTATTTCTAACACCAATTGATGAATGTATTTGTATATGTGTGTGTGTGTGTGTGTGTGTGTGTGTGTGTGTGTGTGTGTGTGTGTGTGTGTGTGTGTGTGTGTGTGTGTGTGTGTGTGTGTGTGTGTGTGTGTGTGTGTGTGTGTGTGTGTGTGTGTGTGTGTGTGTGTGTGTGTGTGTGTGTGTGTGTTATAACATATGTGTGTATGTTGTTTTAATATATTAAATTAATTGCTTCAACTGGACTCCCAACCATTTGTAATTGAACTTATTTCAAAAGTTCAAAAAAAATATTAATTATATATCATAGTGAGCTGAAGTTTTTCCTTCTGGCCTGCTGCTCAGAAGACAAGTGAACAGTTGCTTCAGTGCTTTCCTGTTTGATAGCACAGTTTGATGATGCAGTCCTGTGAACTCAAGAAAAACAAAATACCTAGGTGTATCTGTGATCTCCCGCAGCAAGTTTACAGTGGAATTTGATGTTGTTTTGATCTGGTAAAACTATTCAGCGCTGCCATGTTGGAGACCTTATCTACTGAAAACACACATCCCTTTCTCTCACGGTAAGGGGAAAGTGTTTGCTCACAGCACTCCACTCTTGGGACTTCACTGACAGTCAATATGAGCTGTCAAAACCTGTTGGCTTTCGCCGCATTGCTGCATAGAGAATATTTGACATAACTTTTTCCTTTAAAACCAGACAGGACCGACACAATAGCTGTCAGATTACCCATGACTTCATTTGTTCCCAATGACTCCAATGCTTTAGAAAGAAATGTCCCCCTCACTGCCAGATGTACTCGCTCTTTAAACACACACTCCGATATCACAGCTGCGAGGATGTGATCGAAGCCAACTCAAGCTCTTGCAGAATACATAGACCTCCGAACACTTTTAAACTTAGCACTGTGGCGTTAATGGGGAAGAGACATATGGAGTGTGTTATGGAGTGTGTGAGTTGTGCCGAAGATGTGTTTCTAAGGGGGTTTCTGGTTTTGGAAGGGCTGTTTTTAGCTGGTCCTGGTTCATTAGGACTTAAAATAGTGTTTTCCCTTTTCAGAAACAGACGACTACGCTGAGATCATAGATGAAGAGGACACATACACCATGCCTTCCAGTGAGTATCACAGATTCGCACTGATCTCAGATCAGTATTATGGTGTTCTGGCTTAAAAATTCACTCTGAAATTGTCCAACCAGCTAAAATTAGCTTGTTTTGTCCTCAAATATTAACTAGTTGAGGAAATCTGAGGTTGTATATTATAAATATTTAAAATTTGACTTAAATGAATCTGGAGGGTAAACTTTTGTTTTTTTTATTGTGACATCCTTGTGTTCATGAGTTAGTTCAGCTGTTCTGTATTGTAAAACATCCTCTAAAGCAAATATATCACTCTGCACATTTTCCTAACATACTTCCTATTATCTAGATGATTTTTGAACACGCTGTTTGGCATCACAGACGCAGAGGCTCTTGAGACGTTTATAGTTGCTTGAGTCGGTGTCGCTTTCTGCTTAGCTGTCCGTTTAGGTCTGAAACTGAACTCTAGAGTAACGTTGGCGTTCAGTTTTGACTCTTTCTTTCTGTGCGCTTGCATCTCAGTCAATCATCCTTTGCTTAGTGTGGGTTTCATTAGAGGAAGTTGTATTATAAGAATATAACTAATTCCAAGTATTGACCAATACTGGTCACATGGACGCTGTGCCATGTGCTTATAGGACACAAGGGAAGCATTGAAATGGATATGATGTTGAACTCCGGATTTATAAATGGAACAAACATTTAGCTTTGTCATGCTGTCATTTTAGGGTAATTTATTTAGTGAATAATTGAAAAGAGAGTCAGGTCGCAGTCAGGACTTGAACGTGAGCATGTGCAGTATTGTTGTGCCCTGATTTTAAATACATTCTTGTTCACTAAGAATCATTTTACTTAACTTTTTAATTATATTCTACAAGCATTTTTAAGTATTACCTCCTGCACTACTGATTTCACTGCTACCCAGGACATATTTTTCTATTTACCAATTTATTCCATGGCTATTATTGTTTTTAAAGTGAAATTATGCTGTTTGATATTAAATAATCTGCCCACAACTGTGAAATTAACATACAAGTGTTAAAATCACCGGACCGTGATAAGAACTTTTGTAAACATTGCTTTCATTAATTAAAATGTTCTTATTAAAAGGAAATCATTATCAGTTAATGGTGATCTTAATGTTATCCAGTGTTATATTTGCCACTTTGTTTTCTCTCATTATTGGCACAACAGAATATTATGGACTAGATGAAGGTAAAGCTGTTTTTCTCCAGCTGTTTTCATTCCTTTCCCTCCATATGCCTGAGACTTCATGTGTGACGGTGGGGCTTGTGTGTTTGTGTGCTTTTGCTTTGCCTGTCTGTGTTTATTTTGATTGAATCTTTATATCCTTATTTACCAAAATCATAGTTTTTGGGGGATTTACCCACATATATGCTGCAAAACTGACACATTCAAGTTCCACTAAAGGTGCTCCGAACTGGCTTTGACACTTTTACATATAAATGTTTCAAAGGGCTTTTTCAGTAATTATTAATTTTCTCTTGTTGATGAATAATCCTTGGTATATTTCCTTTGTATGCGTTTTTGTTCCATAATTGTGTTGTAATAGCATGAATGGGATGGATTCTATATTGGAAAGCATATATGAACCGATTCAGACGGAGTAAAGAATTGCATGGTGTCTTGGTCTGTGGTTCTTTTTCTGAGTACATGGTGTCATAATCATATATGAAATGGTATTTTTAAGTGTTTGTTCACTGGAGGTCCATTTTGTCTTTCAGCCAGAGACTATGAGATCCAAAGAGACAGAATCGAGCTGGGACGGTGTATAGGAGAGGGCCAGTTTGGAGACGTCCATCAAGGGATCTACTTGTGTCCGGTATAATTGACTTTGTTACATTTTATTAAATTATTTAAACAGTAATTGTGACACTTTTTACAATTTAAGTCTTCACTGTCACTTTTGATTCATTGAATGCATCCTTACTGAATAAAAGTATTAAAAGGTTAGTTCACCCAAAAATAAAAATTCTGAGTGATTTCTGTCCCTCCATTGACAGTCCACGCAACTACTACTTTGATGCTTCAAAAAGTTCATAAAGAGATTTTATTTACATATAAACATTCGTAAAAGCATATGATAAACGGACGCATATGGTTCCCAAAAAACAAATGCACAAACGCATATGGTAAAACGTACTTGCTTGACGCGCAAGAACAAACCTCACTGGTTCTTGTGGAAGCTCAAACGTGCGGCATAAAAACCTTGTTGGTTCTTGCACGTCAAGCAAGCATGCTTGAGCTTCCGTTTACCACAACTGATGTGTGAGTTGATGAATGTTTATATGTGAATAAAAGCCAAAACTCAAACTGTTCATCATGTAAAGCCATCAAGTCTCTTCAGAAAAGTTGAATTTAACGGCTTGATTCATATGGATTCGTTTTATGATCTCTTTATGAACTTTTTGAAGCTTCAAAGTGGTAGTTGCATGGACTGTCAATGGAGGGACAGAAATCAGATCTATTTTAAAATATCTTCATTTGTGTTTCGAAGATGAGCCTTAAGGGTTTGGAATGACATGACGATGAGAAATTTATGACAGAATTAAAAAATTTTGGTGAAACTAACCCTTTAATTTCTTTTTTAAAAAAATAAAAAAAAACTTACTGACACTAAACTTTTGAATGTTTGTGTATATTAGATTATTAGATATTAAAGGTTCAGTCTGTAGTAAAGTATAATTTTTACTCTGTGATAGGAAAGAATGTGATGAGAAATGGAATAAACTGGAATAAAACTGTTATTAAATACTTTTTTGTTCCTTTTTTGCCGTCAGGAAAACCCAGCTCTTTCTGTGGCAATAAAGACATGCAAGAACTGCACCTCGGACAGCGTTCGAGAGAAGTTCCTCCAGGAGGCCCGTGAGTGTAAAATCTCTGATACCCAGCAGCCCCATAACAGCACTGCATATCTGCGTCATTCCCATGGCTTTGTCCGTCAGCTTTCCCTCACTTAAATCAAGAGGAATGTGTTTTGGTTAGTTGGTGCCGAAACTCCAAACATTTTCAGAATGTGGAGTTTGTAAGAGCACAGCTGTTGGCTTTTGTACACTGAGCAGGTGCTGGTATGAGTGAGAGTGAAGAAAAGGTCAGGCACTAATAACTAGGACATGATGTTTTTACCACATCTTTTATAGAGTCTTCACAGATAATTCGATTTAACTGCATAATTCAGTTATTTTGTCTGATTTAGTTAAACATGATGCACATCTCACTGTTTTGAATATCTAGTAATGTCATACCAAACTTATTAAAGGGATAGTTCACCCAAAAAAGAAAATTCTGTCAAAATTTTCCTCAAGCTGTTCCAAATTTCTTTCTTCTGCTGAACACAAAATAAGATATTTTGGGCCCCATTGACTTCCATAGTATGTGTTTTTTTTTCAAAACTATGGATGTCTCTCATTTGGTTTTGCCCAGATTTTCATGACGACATACAGAAATATACTTAAAATCTAAAAATTCTATACATAATATGATATTAATATAATTAATATAGTTATATATTGTTCTTTCATTATGAATGCAACAAAAAATATGTACACTACCATTTACATTTTTGGTTCAGAAAGACCAAGGCTGCATTTATTTGATCAAAAATATTTTGAAATATTACAAGTATTAGAAGATTTTTTTTTTTAAATAACTGTTTTCTGTTTTTAAATATTTTAAAAAGTAATTTATTCCTGCAATGATGCAGCTGAATTTTTAGCATCATTACTCCAGTCATTCATTTTTTTAGATAGAAAATAGAAATCTATTGTAATATTATAAATGTCTTTACTGTCAATTTAGATCAATTTAATGTGTCCTTGCTGAATAAAAGTATGAATTTCTTTTAAAAATTGAATTCTTAGAAGCCCCAAACTTTTGAATGGTAGTGTATGTTTTTCATAACAAATGCAGTGTCAGTAAGCCTTGCTAAAATATCATAGCGGTGATGTTGGGCTAATTTTGTCTCTCTGTGTTCCTGCAGTGACCATGCGACAATTCGATCACCCGCATATTGTTAAGCTGATTGGCGTCATTACAGAAAACCCAGTGTGGATCATCATGGAGCTTTGCACGCTGGGAGAGGTGGGGTTTTTTCTTATAGCAGGCAATCTGGGTTGTGTGTAGCAGTTTGCATTGGGTTTGAACACGCATTATGTCCAAGGGAACGTGACCTGATATTAAACGCATTAAGCTCACATTATTCACAAGATGGCAGCCGAGTTAAGACTGGAGGAATCCATCATGACTGCTTGTCTCATAAACCGGCCGTAAAGATGATTGCTAGCGGAGGCTGTTTGTCATAGCCTGTCTCAGATGATTCAATCCAAGACACTGTGCATGAGTGTATATGGGTATATATGAGATCCCATCTTTCTGCTAAATAGCTAAAAACTCTCTAAAGTGTCTACAGGGGTTCTGCATTAACTTAAAGCCCTATTTACACCTGATGTTAACATCTGTCTTGGGTGATCTGATAAAAAAATTTTCTTCTTCTTGCTGATTTTTTAAATTCCCAAATAGGGATGGTCTTATATTTTTTTGTATAGGGATAGTTCAAATTCTGTCATTATTCCCATACCTGTGTGACTTTTTCTTCTTCTGTGGAACAGAAAGTAAATTATATGAACAATCCCTTTAAAGGCACAATATGTAATTTTCTCTGCTAGAGGTCGCTTATTCAAAACAAAACTTTTATTAGCTTCCGGTCATGCGTATGTGGGGTAGTGCAGCGCTGTTTTATCATATTAGATACATTTGAATGTGTTGAAAGTTCTGTTATAATGCTACTCTGTGCATTTGCTCGACGGCTGCGGGTAACGCGGGTATGATGTCATTTGATAGGCGACGCATGGACATGATTTGTGTCCTGGTTAAAATGACTTATTTCTCTGGATTTAAACATTCTTGAAACATTTGGGATAATGTAATGTACACAAGTCAACAACATATATAACATTGTTCTTGTGCTTTTGGATATTTTAATTAAAATATCTTGTATATTGTGCCTTTTAAGATTGTTCTTAAGACAAACCTTAACCAAAATGTAAATGTTCTTACAATTCTCGTAAATAACTTTGTAAAGTTATAATAACCTCCTTATATATAATAAGCTTGTCTTTAATCTCCAATGGTAACATTACAATTATTTGGTTTATATTCATTTATTTGTTTTAAGCATCAGGCGTTTTAATTATTCGTGCAACTATATTAAACCAATTTTTAAAATGGAAACTTTACATGATTTACAAAAATCTTTTTTTTTTTTGCTAACACTTTAAGTGAATTATCTGTTGCAGCATACAGACGGCAGGCATAATCAAGATGTCCCTTGAAGTTTTGTGCATATACACTGTGTGTATCTAAAAACTTATTTTAACTTATCAATTCACTCCTTTATTTTCAGACCTTCACTAAATGTGATTTTGAGTGATCACAAAAAATAATTTGGACCTTGTTTACACCTGTATTTAGTGCTGACTACTTGTGGTGACCACTTAAGCTGCGATCTCTTAAACCTGTGTACAGTTGTGGGAGGAAAATCATAGAAATGCAATAGAAACTCATCGCTAGGGGTGATACAGGCTGTGGTTTCCTGTGAACGGTACAACAGCTCCATCTAATGTTCAGCTTTGGTTTTAACTCATGACAGTGCTGTATATGTTCATTGTTAATTGATGTAGTTAAATTAGCTGTGCATTTGCATAAAGATCACATAGTATTATTTCAAGATTTACTGATATATTTTTCCCCTCTTTTATTTTCCAGTTGCGTTCCTTTCTTCAGATTAGGAAGTACAATCTGGATTTGGCATCGCTCATCCTGTTTTCTTACCAGCTCAGCACAGCCCTTGCGTACCTAGAGAGTAAACGCTTTGTACACAGGTAAGTGTCCACATCTTGCAAACACTGCTGGTGTCGTAGTCATCCCTTCCATTTCCTGTTGAATGTTTTTGCAGGAGCACTTATCTAGTTGCACGTATTGTACTGACAGTCTGGAAATAAAGCAGTTCTTAAAGAGCATTTTCTTACCTAACTTTTTTTCAGGGACATTGCGGCACGGAACGTTCTTGTGTCTTCAGTGGACTGTGTGAAGCTGGGAGACTTCGGGTTGTCTAGATACATGGAGGACAGCTCTTATTATAAAGGTATGAAGGCACTGTCGACATGTATATTTGTTTAGTTTTTTTTCCTGAAAGAAAATAATACTTTTATACAGCAAGGATACATTAAATAAGGGATGCACAGGCCGATACTGCTCTCATGTACTCATACTCATTCTTATTAAAATGCTCTGATATTACGCAGCATGTGTGCGGTTTTTGTATCCACAAAAAGAAACAGTGACAACAGAACAAACAGAGCAAAACGGTGATATCGCAGATTAAGGTTGGCTAAATAGTAAATGTTTCTAATTGATATGTTCCTAATATTTAAAAAATGTAATACTCATTCATGTATACGTGAGCTGATGAGTGAAGCACGCTATATATGAAGCATATATATAATATATATATATATAATGTCTAAAAAAATAAGCACAAGTTAAACTTAACTTTTCAAGGCAGCATAAACACTTTGTTAACAGTGTACAGAATGCAATTTGACTTTTTCATCTTCAGGTTAAAATGACGACTAAATTTTACCTTGCAATGTTACAAAATAAAAGGAACATCAAATTAAGATGTTTAAGGGGTAATCAAGAAATAAAATATACAAAATTACATTAAAAATAATGAATAATATTTGAGAGGTAACACGTCTTATTCTAACCAAATAACAATAGTAATAAAGTGATTATATATATATATAATTTAGAAAATATGCACCTTTGAACATACTGTAACAGAGAAACAGTGCTTTAACACCATGATTGCAGACACTGCACGTAGGCTAATTCTGTCACGTGACACCACATTTATTTGCGTTAAAGCCCTTTTTCTCAACAACTGTTACCAAATAAATGTTTGCGACAATTTGAAGTATCAATATAGAATTTATGTGCTAAAGTTAAATGAAAAAATACTGTCAACACACAGAAGTTTAATCAATGAATGCAATTTCCAACAGATTTAATCGGTAACGACTTTTGAAGTGCTAAACATTTTTTTAGAAGAAAAAAAAATCATAAGATCATGGGAACCTGGCTGGTGAAAACATTTATATATGTTAGAAAAATTTCTATTTCAAATTGATCCTTTTCTTTTGGCTCTCTATTCTACAAAAAAATTAAGCAACTCAACTTTTCAACGTTGATAATAATAAGAATAAATGTTTCTTGAGCACCAGATCAGTACCAAAATTCAGCAAGACTCATGTGACACTGAAGACTTGACTAATGATGCTGACTAATTCAGCTTTGCCACTCCATCACAGGAATAAATTACATTTGAAAAAAAAAAAGGTTTTAAAATATGTTATATAATTTTACATTATTGCTGTTTTTACTGTATTTTTTTATCAAATAAATCCAGCCTTGGTTAGCTTGGTTACTTTTGAATGGTAAACACATTGGGGTTCAAAACTTAGATTTTTTTAAAAATTAAACCTCAAAATAGACAGGTTTATGTTTTAAAAGAGTTTAAACAACTAATAATTTTATATTAAAAAATTAAGAATAATACATAAATGAAGAAATAATTTAAATTTTGCACAGTTTTCATTTATTGTTATGTAGTAATATAACATTTATAATGAAAATTGTTCCATTGAATTAGAAAATAATGCAAAATAGAAGCATTCTCACTAGTGGTCTCAGTCTTTTGGAACAGACTCTTCTCATTCTCACTCATTGTCTCCTTCTCTCTCTTTGCAGCCTCTAAAGGAAAACTGCCTATTAAATGGATGGCGCCAGAGTCTATAAACTTCAGACGTTTTACCTCAGCCAGCGACGTGTGGATGTTTGGTAAGTGTGTGTAAGTGTTTGTGTGTGTGTGTGTGTGTGTGTGTGTGTGTGTGTGTGTGTGTGTGTGTGTGTGTGTGTGTGTGTGTGTGTGTGTGTGTGTGTGTGTGTGTGTGTGTGTGTGTGTGTGTGTGTGTGTGTGTGTGTGTGTGTGTGTGTGTGTGCTTTACTGCTCTCAATTCCTCTAGTCAGAAACAGAAACTCAAAATCCTGTGAATGTTCAGACATTGAAACAGCCCACAAAAACAGTCTCCATTAGCATTATGGGTTCAATGCTTTTGGGACTTCTAAATTGTTTAGAAAATGTGTTTTTGTGTATAAAGAGGTGGCGTAGAGCTTGAATTTTTTCCATCCTGTGAGTGTGTTGAAAGTTTAATAAATAGTGTAGATCGGGGAGTGACGCCACTTGTTTTATAGCAGGTTAGCAGTCTTTAATTAGTGCTAAAGTTGGGTTTCATCTAGTGATATATTGCGATTGTATTCATGTGTATCTAGACTCACTTTATGTTTGTGTTTTAGGAGTGTGTATGTGGGAGATACTGATGTATGGAGTGAAGCCGTTTCAAGGTGTGAAGAATAATGACGTGATTGGTCGGATTGAGAACGGCGAGCGTCTGGCTATGCCGCCCAACTGCCCGCCGACCCTCTACAGCCTGATGACCAAGTGCTGGGCATACGATCCCAGCAAACGACCACGATTCACAGAGCTCAAAGGCCAACTAAGGTCAGTCCACATAACTTTGAGTTTTGCACAAAATCTATTCCGTTCACTATGTCTTGCTTGAATATTTTAGGTCATGGTTTTGATTTATGTTTGTTTGCATATTTAAAAGCTTCATTTTTTCCAATTCCACATATGCTCTGTGGTTGTCCTTACACTTAGGCAATGTTCAGACTGCAAATCAGATTTTTTTTTCTTCTGAAATCAGATATTTTCACGTACACTGTCCGCACTGTTAATTGAAATTGATCAAATAAGTTTTGTGTGTCCAGACATAACACCTATCTGTATGGGTTGCTTTGGTAACAACATAGGCGTTCACATATATGTGACAAGTCTTTCAAAACCGATGCAGGAAAAATGGAGATGCGCCATCTCACTTTCCAAAAAAGCACCCGGTCGAGTCATGGTGCAGAACTACATGAATTAGACAGGAAAAACTCCAAAACGGAGGAAACTGGTATAAATGTATGAATACTGTAGGCATTTCCGTCACCGGTTTTGACTTTGTAGTATGTTATGTGTTGCTTAAGAATGATGCATTTAAAATATTTAAAAAAAACTTTCCAATTTGAACAGCCAGTGTCCCGACTGAGACGCATTTGTAAAAATGTGGTTTAAATCACAAAAAGATATATATATATATATATATATATATATATATATATATATATATATATATATATATATATATATATATATATATATATATATATATATATATATATATATATATGTGTTGAAATCAATGTCCAGACTTTCAAAAACCCATCTGGATATGCAAGAAATCAGATTTTAGCTGGCAATCTGTACCTAGCCTTGCATGACCACAGAGTCTCATAACCACAGTAAATGAATCTGCCTGATAGCAGTAGATGGCGCTGTAATGCTCTAGTATAAATAACTATCTGACTACAGTGATACAGGGATTGCTGGGTGCAGCAAGTAAAAATTCAGCCCAACATCCACCCATACTTGATTGAGTTCAATTAATAGGCCTGAGGTTAGACCTGTAATGCATTTTATGTCAGGGCTGTGGTTTGCTTCAACACATTTAGCTGTGGTGCTCATGCAGGGTATTCCAAATCCAAGTGCTTAGCTTGCTCTATATTATATAGATACTGTACATTTACAGTGGTTGTTACCATTTCAAATAGCTGTCCATGTCTATATGTGCACCATATTTTTGTTTGAGCTTTTTGTGAAGTCAACACTAATATTTAAACACTAATGAATGAGGAGCAGGAATATTGTACTTTTTATTTATCACACATATTATAATTTACTCATCACTATAGAAATGTATAATTACAGTTTTGAATACCCAAACTTTTGGAAAGAAATGAATACTTTTATTCAGCATGTAGACATTTTATAATGTTAAAGAATCTTTCTGTTTCAAATAAATGCTGTTGAACTTTCTATTTATCAAACAATCCTTAAAATAAGTATCACTATTTTAACACTGAAAATAATAAGAAATGTTTCTTGAGCATCAGCATATTAGAATCATTTCTAAAGGATCATGTGACACTAAAATGATACTAAAAATTCTGCTTCACCATCACAGGAATAAATTACATTTTAAAATATATCAAAACAAAAAAAGAGTTAAAAGAGTTAAATTGTAATAATATTTCACAATATTACTGTTTTTGCTGTATTTTTTATCAAATAAATAAATCCCTGATGAGCAAAAGAGACTTATTTCCAAAACATGAATATGTTGTTCTGTATATGTAAGTGTAAACATGGAGAATTGCATTATTGAGGAAGTTTATTCTTGTGTAGCCTTGACTCACCCTCTACACGTCTATGACACTTCCTGTCCAGACCTGATTTCATAGAATAGCAACCATTGAAAGAAATCATCCTCTCCTTCTTTCCTTCTCACACATCCTTGAGTGTTTAGCCCTCCCTCACCCTTTCAGGCACACACACACACACACACAAAATCCTTGCATCTTTCATGATACAATAGTATTGCGTTCCCAAATGTCTGTTCTTGTCCACACATGCAGTCAGTTCCGTAAACGCTAATAGAGATGGGAAAACAACCTGTACTCTGACAGGCCATCAAACACCCGATTCCTCAATAATCTGAGGAATCTTGTCTGCCTTCAGCTAAAACATCCAAGTTTTCTGTTTGATATAAAACAGATTTGACAGCATGAGATGTTTCCAAAATCTCAAGTTATACACAAATGCCCCAGATATCCAAATTGAGACAGATATGTCATGTTGCATCTTGAGTTTCCTAATGTATTCCTTGTTAGGTATCTTGGATTGAGTGAAATTCTTAAAATGCGATTTGGAAAAAACAGTTCCCTCTCTCTACCCTCGTTAATTAAATTGTAGCACGTCTGTTTCTAAGAGACCCTGTAAATATTTGCACTGTTAATGCCATTTATAAATTTACCAAATTACAGCCATAACTGGAGCTGAGGTTTAGTCAATATCCTGTTGTGTTTGATAAGGAAATTAGCCACTGTATTCTTGAGATCTTTTGGTGGATTTATGGTCTTTAGACTGTAATCTCAAGGTCGATGTTAATGGGGGTTTGTTTTAAAACCGTCACGTTTATGATTGTTAAACAGCCGTTTTAATAGAACATCAATAAAGTTTGTGTACCTACCACAAAATTATCTCTTAATGTTATTCAGTGCATACTGAAGTGAGGATTATGAAATGGAATAAAGTCACATGGGTTTGACGCACGGGATGCCCAAACACTTTTCCTCAGAAGGCTTTGTCATCGATTGCAGAAAGAAAGTCTAGTCCAAACAGTCTGAGGAATGAATCAAGATGTTTGCTTTCGCACTCAATGGTTTGAGTCAAAACATTGTAGAAGTACTGTAGTTTGCTTGTCTGAGCTACTGTGCATGTTGAGATGTTTGGTACTTGATTCTGGACAGTGTAACATGATCTGAATTAACCAGGTGTGAATGTTGTCACTTTCTTTTAGCAGAGTGGTCCTCTGAGGAACATTATAGCTCTGTAAAGTTCAGCGTTAGACTTGAGAAATGAAGGTTTGATGTAGCAGACAGTCTGTTATTCACAGGCAGGCAGAGGATGATGGACTGATATGGTCTGGTTGAGACTGCTGGGACTCAATGGTCATTCCATAGATTCTGTATGTGGCATTTGAGATGCTGCTGAGATTTTCTACCTTTTTTTCCTTAAGACTGCATTTATACATTAAGAGCTGTCATAAGCAGAAACTTTTCATTACTGTTTTATTTAATTTTTTAATTTAATGTTTTATGACAGACTATTTTTTAATCCATGCGAGCAGCGGGACCTTTATTATGGCGGGACACAGTCGCTGGCGCCATTTCCGCTTTTCTGGTCATGAGCAGACATGGGACTTGAGACTTGGTGACTTGGATTCGAGTCGCTATTTTTATGACTTGTGACTTGACAAAAATAAAATACTTGAGACTTGACTCGGACTTGGAAGTTAAAGACTCGGGACTTGACTTGAGACACGATGACTTGAAGGGCTTGAGTGTTAATCACATCATGTTTTCCGTTTGAATATAAAATATATAAATTATTAAAAAAATAAAGTTAACCCAGCTGGAGCGCAGGCTGAGAATAGCGTTGTCATGACTTGATCACGACACTATCATCAGACATTACCTTACGCACACCACGCTCACTTAGATCAGATATCACATCAACATGTCATCGCTTTCGGCTTCATCAATTATGCCCAAGATGGCAAAAGACGAACAGCGTGTTGCAAGGCATGCAATATTCTTACCCATTTGGTACCAATTAGTTATTGAAATTTTAGTTTTGTTTGAAATAAATGATAAATTATCTCAACCCTCTACAATGCGAGTAAAACACTCGCATATGCAAGTAAATGTTCACTCTGGGCGACTAAATAATATCTATCATTAGCCACATGCTAATAAATTCAAGAATAAGTTTGGCATAGATATATTTTCACTCTGAATGAGCGTTGGAGTTTCTCAGCTCATTTGACGACGTACCATAAACTCTAGTGTGAAGGCGCACACCTCGCCGTCGCTTTGCTGAGCGCGTTTCACAGCGTAAAGTATATAAGTCTGACGACTAAACTAAAAAATGTACTAGCCAATGGCGATTGTGTTGCCAAGGTGTGCGTAGAGGGTTGTATCTACTACTTTCTTTGTATTTTCCTTATAGCATGGTCATATTTATCCAAGCATATTTTGGCATCTTTGTATAGGCTCACCTAACAGATATATATTTTTTTAAATTACAATTTTAACTTGTGATAGTCAAAAACGTATGAGGTCAAATTCGTTTTATACAGTGGTTTATATAGTTCAGCCTATATGCAGCCATTGAGTACTATAGCCATCTAGTGGATTCTGCAGGTAAAATTACAATAATAAGGTGACTTGACTTGACCTACTAGAGGACAGGACTTGACTCGACTTGACCAAGAAAAAAATACTTTTTACTTACTTGACTTGGACTTACTTGAGACTTGAAGGTTCAGACTTGAGACTTGCACATGTGTGACTTGGTCCCTTCTCTGGTCATGAGTATAAGGTAACGCAGCTCTGTTTATCATATTAGATACATTTGAGTGTTTCGAAAATTATGTTATGACGTTACTCTGTGCGTTCGCTCGGCAGCTGCTGTGACACTTGTTGCACACTGCTAAGAGTAAAGCGTTTCTGCCAAATCAAACCGGAAACCGAGCGTAACGCAGAAATGACGTCATTGACAGGCGACTCACTCACACGTCCTGTTTTTTTTGGTTAAAATAGCAATTTTCTCACAATTTACAAATAGTTGAAAAACTGAACCAAATATATAACACTGGCCTGGTGGTTTTTGAATATTTTACTGCAAAAATCCTACATAGTGCACCTTTAAGTACATCATTTTATTTTTAATTTTAATTTTTTTTAACAATTTCTTTTTTCATTTAGAAATGTTTTTAATCATGATAAATGTTTACATTTTTAGTAAGGGAATGTTTTTAATCAAGAGGGTTTTTTTACCTTTATAGATTTCGGTTTCGTTAATTTTTTTAATCGATTAAGTGCTGTCAACCCCAAGCCTTCATTTTTTGTTTTTAAGATTTCTTAGGCCATATTTAGCTTTTAATTGTATTTATAGAAGGACTAGTTCACCCAAAAATGAAAATTCTGTCATCATTTTCTCACCCTCATGTCAATTCAAACCCGTAAGACTCTTGTTCAGTAACACAAATTAAGATATTTTTAATTAAATCTTAGAGCTTTCTGTCCCTCCATTGACAGCTACGCGACTGACACTTTGAAGCTTCAAAAAGTTCATAAACAGATTGTAAAACGAATCCAAATGAACTGAGCAGTTTAGTCCAAATTTTCTAAAGAAAGAAAATCTGTCGCTTTATATGATGAACAGATTGAATTTAGGTTTGTATTCACATATAAACATTGATCTGCGAACATAAACAGAAGCTCAGCCGAACTGGCTTGACGTGTGAAAACAAACCTCATTGGTTTTTGCGGAAGCTCAAACATTGTTGCGTAAGACACAAGAATTAACACACGAGAACTTTTGTTCTCGCACATCAAGCGAACATGCTTGAGCATCTGTTGGTTTACCACAACTAATGTGTGAGTTGATGAACGTTTATATGTCAATAAAAGCCTAAATTCAATCTGTTCATCAAATAAAGCCATAATTTCTCTTCAGAAAATGTGGACTAAACTGCTCAATTCATATGGATTATAGTTTGAACCTTTGAGGCGCTGAAGTCGGTTGTGTAGCTGTCAATGGAGGGACACAAATCTCTCAGATTTCATCAAAAAGATCTCCATTTGTGTTCCGAAGATGAATGTAAGTCTTGCAGGTTTGGAACGAAATGAGGGTGATTAATTAATGAAGATGCTTTTTAAGGGTTTTTTTATTGTTGGAGGACATTTTTTATTTTAACATTTTAAAGTTTTAAGAACCTATTTTTATTATTATTATTATTAAAATTGTTTTTATTTAAAAACAATTGTGTTTTATTAGATTCAGCTACAGTTTTTGTCTTTGAGAGCCTGAGACTTCTGCAACATTCATGGCAGTGTATGATGGTCTGGGTGTGGGGTAGCTCAGCAGGTCTGGATTGATTACAACAGGTGTCCCTTCTGTTTATCCCCCATCTCTCTCTCTCTCTCCTCTCTCCCTTTCTCCCTCTCTCCCTCTATCCACTCATGGTCTCTGAGATAATAGAGTTTCCAGAAATAGTCCCTCTCTCAGCCAGCTTGCATTCTCTCACCAGTAAGACTTACATGCTCCATTCTTTCGCACCTCTTGCGTTTCTGTAGCCACCTCTGAGCGCAAGACTTCACTGACAACAGGTACGAGCTTCAATATCGATACAATAAAGACTGTGGTGAGTTTTAAGGTCATTACTAACATTTACATTCTTGTAAGTTGTTTTTTTTAATCACTAAAGCCATTTCTGTGGATGTACTGGAGCGTAAGCAGACCCCACCCTCAAACTACCGTTTGTGTTTTGGGGTTGGCAAAAATGTAAAAGATGTTCTGTTTAAAAGAAGTCTCTTATGCTAACCATGCGAACATTCATTAGATTAACAATACAGTAATAACAATAATGTTGTGTGCATATACAATTACATAGTACTTTTACAATTTGTAAAGTTTTCGTTTTAAATACATTTTAAAATAATTTATTCCTGTGATGGCAAAGCTGAATTTTTAGCAGCCATTACTCCAGTCATTAGTGTCTCATGATCCTTCAAAAAGAATCTGCTTTCATCCATATCACGTCTCACAAAATTTCTGCTTTTATTTGAAGATTTGGTCTTTTAAGAAATATTTCTTCTTATAATCAGTTGAAAACAGCTGTTTAACATTTTTGTGGAAGCCGAGTAATGTCACTTTTTTTCCCAATCAATTTGTATCTTTGCTTAATGAATTAAAATAGTCTTTAACAGATAAAATGGTGCTGCCCCCATATGCACCAATGCAATATATAATGCATGAAGAGTGTTTGTTAACGTTTTCGTATTAGTGTCTCTCTTTTTTTCACATAGCAGTCTAAAATGAGAAATGTTGATGGAATGTGTTAACATAATGCCTGGGGTCCTCTTATTCAGGCTATTTGACTTACAGCTTGTCATGACGTATTTGATTGTGAAATAGTTTGTAAGGTATGATATGAATCTGCGTTGCTCTATTTCCCATGGTAGTCAACCGAGTGTGGGTTGGGATCTTACACTGACTCGTCTGTGATGATAGAGTGACTCCACCTTTCAATCACATAAAGTTGGAAATGTCTTCCCCTTGAACTCATTTAAAGCAAACTTGAGGGGAAATCATCTTACATTCACATTTGTACTGAAGAGCTTTATTACTTTCCTGCTCTGCAAGAGTGGTCTCAATCTCGAGGATCCAGATAAAGACTTGTAGTTTTAGAAGAAGGATGTTGTTGTTTGATAGTGTTCTCCACCGGTGTTTGCCCAGTACAATCCTCGCGGATGAGAAGGCTCAGCAGGAGGAGCGCAGCCGTATGGAGATGAGGAGACAAGTCCCCGTATCCTGGGACTCAGGAGGATCGGACGAGGCACCACCAAAAGTAAGTAACTGCGCTGGGCTATTTCTTATGTTAAAAAAGCTGACCACCAATGTCCTAATCATTGTGTAACTGACTAAGAATGCAAAAAGAACATTTCAAAAAAAAAAAATATTGGATTGTTCATGTGTTTTTCACGTTTTTACGTTTATGGCAGCCTGAGTTCATCTGGAACAGCAGATTTATTACCAAGGTTAACAGAGTGTCACCATTTGTCGCCCTAGCACATGGTGGCTTGTTAGGAGTAGTAGTATGTATGTGTGTTTGTTTTAACGTGAACCAGGTCGTATTCTTCGTGAAAATTAGAAAGAAAGACTAGAATTTTTTTTACAATATTGTGCTTACAATATTGTTTGAACATTTTATTTAGCAGCAAACAAGTGTTAAACAAGAGAGTCTATGTATCATTAAAACATTTCTATAGGACAAGATGCATTTTTTCGGCAAAAAGTATATTTCCTGCAATGATTGATTCATTATTGTGTGCGTTTATAGTTAGCCAACAATTTTCCTGACATTCCCTTTGTCTGTAATCTCAGCTCTCCAATGCCAGGTCACGTCTTCTGTCATGTAACATCACTGTATCTTGGATAAAGCACCACTCTAGTTTCTCATTTGTTATGGTTACATACATTGGGGTCTGAACATCTGAGACCACCAGTAGAAATGCTTCTGTCGGAAGTCTGAACAAGCTTATTATGAAAATAAATATTATTAGACGTGACATGATCTTTCTTTATGTCTGCTAGTAAAGACAGACTACTAAAGACAGATTTAATCTTCATTTTATCACCTGGACAATACAAAGAAGTCAATCACCCTTTGGTTGTTCAATAAACAAATTTCATTTGACGTAATTTGTTATTATGATAAAAATCAAGACATCCATTGAGTTTGGTTTTCAGTCCATGTGTGCCAGCTTTGAGTTTTTTATATGCTGGTTTGCTCCTCAAAATTAACTAAATTCATTTTAGGGAAATGTGTTTAAAATGTACCATCTATTCTGGAAATCTGAGTATTATGAAATATCTCTTCCTAGCTTCTTGTTTTTGGTTTTTGTTTTTTGTTTGTTTTTTTTAAGGAAATTAATACTTCTATTCAGTGAGGATTTGTTAAAATTGACCAAAAGGTACCAGTAAAGACGTTTTATTTAAAAAAAATGCTGTTCTTTTTAACTTTCTATTCATCATGAAATCCTGAATCTATCATGGTTTCCACAAATATATTAAGCAGCATAACTGTTTTAAAACTGATAATAATAAGTAATGTTTTTTTGAGCATCAAATCAGCATATAGAATGATTTCTGAAGGATCATGTGACACTGGAGACTGCAACAACTTCTGAAAATCAATTCTTTGAAATTGAAATTATATTTTACAATATTACTGTTTTTACTGTAATTTTGATCAAATAAATGCAGGCTTGGTGAGAATAAGAGACTTTTCATTCAAAGTTCATACCGACCCCAAACTTTGGAACGGTAGTGCGTGTCAGTTCACTTGAAGTTTTTGATTGATATTGTTAGTCTGTCTGCTTTTTGACAGTGTTTTAAATCCTTCCCTGTCCTGTGCTGCTCACATTATAGTGATTGATGGGCCAGGCTGATCCTTCCAGTCGCTCTGTGTGTGGCTTAAAGCACTTTATACTCTTACTTTCAAACCCCCTTTGCTCCCTGTCAGACCTGTCAATCATCCTGTCCAGGTGCTAATGTCTGTTTTTGTGTTGACTGGTCACACCTGCCGCCGTGCTAATGACTAGACTGAATCTGCTTTCATACATATAATGTCTCACAAAATTTCTTTCTGTTTGTGCCCTGTTTCCTTGTGTTGGTTAGCTCATCTTTCATTGTGTGTATGTGTGTATGTGTAGCCCTCCCGGAGACGCCCCCTCCAGCACAGCTTCAGTATGGACTGTCTGTCTGCGTCTGCGTCTGCGTCTGCTTCTCATCCTCCACAGCTACCCTTCGGTTCCCAGATCTCCCTTTGCTTTCGCCAGCCCGAGTCGTCTGCCTCTCCTTTTGGTCCATGTGACAAACCCATCCTTAACCGATCACCACACATGCAGCAAACGCTACAGCAAAACTCTCACACGCAGTGCCATGCTAATACACAACAGCTTAGCGTACATCCCCAGCCATTCCCGCAAACTCAGACCTCGCTTCTGCTTCAGCCGTTACCACTGCACTGCTCCCTGCTGTTTCCCCAGGGGCCCAGGAGGAGACCCTCTGTCCCCCCCAGTGCCACTCAGCCTGCTTTCTTCGACCCCTACTATCCCTCCATGCAACAGCTGAGCCTGACCCACGTGCCCTACAGATTCTCACAGGCAGGTGTGCTAGGACTGTTAGCAGGGTGTCCCACGAGTTTTATTGTTTTCTTCATTAGCACAGGTGCTTTTATAGGTGCATGCCAATTTAGCTGCAGATTAGATATTATAGTGGTAAAAAGCAGTAAAGGGTTTAGTGCATTAGAGTCAGCAATGGTGACTGCAATATATAACTGTATATAATCAGTCTAAAGTCAAGCTACATTGGGTTTCTGCGTAGTCAAGCAGAAGTCTTCTTCTGATGACCAAGAAAATATGACAATGTGTAATAGAGTGCAACAGTGCCCGTCCACTTTTTCCCTTTTCCCTTTCATTTTTTCCCTTAGAGATAAAAAAAAAAAAAAGTAATTGCTAACAAGTTATAAGCCATGAACCAAACCAACCAGCTATGAGGTTAGTTGCGACATATTGCAAAATATACATATATGAAAAATATTTTAAAAAAGGATAAAATATCATATTTTGCAATATATCGTCTGCCTACAAATATTTAAGTAGTTGCTTAATCTACATCATTTTCTGTGCTTAATAGGAGTGGACTATGCTGAAGAAATCTTTTGGCACAATTTTCTTTTTTTTGTTATAGTTTTTCACAGGAAATTTTGTTGTTGAAATAATGTGGGCTGGTGGTTTTAACAAAATTATATTGCACTGATTAACAACGTCAAAGCTCACAGTATGCTTGCCTTAAAAGGGTTATAGGTTATTGTTTAAAATCAATTAATGTGATTTTAACTCACATAACCTGACTGTTGCACTCTATTGGATAATGAAGGTTTAAATGCACATTGCGTGTCACCTCTGTCTTTCGGAGGATGTTTATGCTGCAGATTCTGGTTATGGTTTTAAAGGGGTTTTAAAGTGCACATACAATAAGCGCATTTAGTGAGTCGACTGCTTTTTACTGTTACTCTCATTGACTGTAGCGACTTTTAGGCTTCAACAAAGCTGTTATTATACAGACACTATTTGGTGTTGTATTAGATGTTGTAGACTAAAACGAGTTTAAAAAATGCTAGCTTCAGACAATCTTCCAGATAGAACTGTGGAAAACTGCATGTTGCCTTTTCAATGCATGTAAACTAAAGAGTGTGCCAGAACTGATGTTTAACAATTGTATTAAAATTAAGGATTAACCTGCCATAGTCGTGTGTGTTGTTGTGTGAATCTCGAATTTTATATTTGGCTTTGTTTTAATGAATGCAGACAAAACCGTAGGCTCTCAACCCTGTCCGCATCCCCAAAACACCATTCTTAAAAGAACATTGGTTCTTAAAGCAGATTGATTTTAAACACATTTTCTGTTTTGCTTTGCTTTATAGAAAATAAATCCCATCTCTTCACGCCAGTGTTCATGTGGGTCAACTCCCCCCCATTTTAACCCTTTTCTGTCCATTTAAGTGTATGTTACTGTGTTGTCACCCCTTTTCTCCTTTTGTTTCCTCCTTTGCTCGTCTGGAGCTGTGGTCAGTCGACTCTCTCTATGAACGGGTTTATAAGGTAGATCAGTCCGTCTCCTGTTTTCCCACCCGCAGCTGAACTCTTGAGTTTCCCAGCCAATCGGATAAGGATCGCCTCCTGTCAAACAGCATTCATTCTTCAATCCATTCCTTCTAATATATTTTACCCACCCAATCCTTCTCCCATGTATTGTATAACTACAATAACATAACACATGCAGCATTGTGTTAAAGTTTAACTAACTGCTTGCGTTTTATGTTTGACTGTTTTCATTTTTCCCTTCAACAGCCTGAAATCTTCATCCACACAAAATGCACAAGAATTTTGTGTGCGTCTGCTGGACTGATTTTAACAGCATCTCCTAACCTTAACCTGACTGGTCAAGATGTGCTAGTACATTAAGTTGTATGTGTGTGTGTGTGATTACAGCCCAGTCGACCTGGTTATCCAAGTCCACGTTCCAGTGAAGGGTTCTACCCTAGTCCTCAGCACATTGGCCAGCACAATCATTACCAGGTACAAAATTTGTATTAGCTTAATACCTATGGGTAAATGTTAATATTATAAGATATATAGAATATTATAAGAATATGTAATGTTGGATTACAGGTGGTTAGTGTACCAAATGCAGGTTTTTAGAGATTAAATACTGTGTTGTGCAACTGTTTGAGAATTAACCCCTGAATGTTTATGAAGAATAACAGTTTGCTTTTTATGCGCATTTGGCATGATGTAGATGGCAGGGCACTCTGGCCCACACGGCTTGCTTCCCGTGCCTGGCGGGATGTACCCTCCCCAGGCCGCAGGGACTGGACTTGATCACCACGACAGCTGGAACCATCGCAGAACTGCTCAGGATCACATGTGGAACCCCAGCATGGAGGTTAGAAGAGAACGAGAGAAAACGGCATGTTTTCTCAGTACTGAAATCTAAACTCTGTTTCAAAACAGAATGAGCTGCCAACATAAACACCATTTTAGGCATCATTGAGACACTCCAAATGTGAAGACGGTTTTAAACATTAACAACAAATGTTTAAGGCCTTTTAAGGTAACTAATCTTGGCCAAAATCTAAGGTTGGACTGAGTGTCCTTCATGAATTAGGCAAATTGCATCGTGACATGTTATTTACACTGTAAATATATTTTAAGTACTGAAAGTTTATTGCATGTTTATTGTTTGTGCTTATAAGGATATCAAGTAGTTAGTGTAGCAACATGATGCTACTTGACATTTATTTATTTTTGTTTATTTATATTATATATATATATTATTAGTAGATGTGTAACAATATATTGTCACAATATATCGCAATACAAAAATGCAACAATATGTATCGTAGAAAGTGACCATCTGTATTGTGCATAGTTCACCCAAAATGAAAATTACTGTGAGGAAAAAATTGCAATGGGGGAATATTTGTGGGTCCTGATAATTCCAAATGTCTCATGTTATCAGTAAAAAGTGGTCTACAGTATTTAATATATCTAGTCAGTGACAGAGTGCCGGCATATTCGTCTAAAATAATTCTGTATTTTCCGCTTCAGAATCATGGATATTTTTATTCTGGTGTCACCATTGTCCTGTGCATTGGGTTACCAGCACTAAGTCCAAGCCTATTCATTTCCATCCCCAATGTAATACAAAATTTCGCATTTTAATCAATGCTTAATTTTTTGTTAACCATTTACCGTATGTCTTGGAGTATTGCAATAATATTGTAATGTGAGTTCAGTATCGTAATACGTATCGAATTGCAACATGAGAGTATCGTCACTATTGAAAACTATTGGATTTTGTTGGTGAAATATCACCAAGCAGTGGTAAAGCAGCTATAGCAACAAGACTGCAGTGCCAGTTTGATTTCAGCTGTCATATATTTATTATCAGTTTTATCATCTTTGATCCTGTTTATGCCTGGTATTAAGATGCGTTTTAGTCGATCGGATCAAAAGTAGACTAGGGAGATGCATACCTGTTTACACCTGGGGTTTTAATCTGTCTCTTTAGTCCACTTTCAACCACTTCTGTCCTGAATTCTTCGGGAGGAGGGTCTATGGCCATACGTTTACGCATTAGTTCAGTAGGTGGTCTTTTCGAACATATTTAACCACACTATGAAAGTTTGCGTTTTCGACCACCTCTAGAAGTGGTTGAAAGTGGACAAGCTCAAAACGTTTTATACCTGTATTTAGCTTGGTCCGCTTGTGTTCTGATCGACCCAAATGCATCTTAATATTAGGTGTAAACCGGGCCTTTATTGGCATTTGTTCATGAATTGTGTGCTTTTCAGGATGGTGTGGCTCTGCGCGGAGGTCTGTCTCAGCTGATGGAGGAGCAGTTATTACTGCAGCAGCAGCAGATGGAGGATGATCAGCGCTGGTTGGAGCATGAGGAGAGACTACTGGTACTGATCCCGCTCACCTTCTCCATCTCTTCCTCACATGTATCCGCATTCCCTAACCCTCTTATTTCCCTTTTCCTCTCCTCTCTCCCCCTGCTTAGCCGAATGACATGGTCATTAGTTTTCATTTCTTCGTAAAAACATGTTAGTGGTGAATGATTGTGATGAATATATAGCTGCAGCAATGGTATGATAATCCAAACAGTCATTTTCATGTTTGTTTGAGAATAAGTGTTTCCACCAATTGCGGTTTCCTGCTCTATTTATTTGTGAACGGGGTGATCCTCAGAATTTCACAACCTCTGTTCAAGAATTGGCATTTTTGAAGAATTACAGAAAGAACATGAATAAGGAATGATCTAGAAAGTATTGCACCCTGGGGAGTGTGTTATTGTTGCAGCGATATGATGGATATGCATGTTTTTATCCGCATAAGTTTGTCTGAGAATATTTGTGTGCGTTTGTGGTATGCCAAGCTTTGGCTTTCAGTCTCCGTCATTTGTATCTTCACTGTGTCATTATGTTCAGTCTGTCTCACAGAAAAAACTCTCGTAGCTTCCTGTACCAACTAAAAAGGGCATTCAGAGCTCCACCACAGCAAACAACATTCATTCTTCTGCTCAAACTATTACTTTTCCTCACAAACAACTTCTGTTGAAATGAAATGTCAGCTCTTTAAAGGAATAGTTCAGCGAAAACTTATTTGTTCGCCGTCATGTTTTTTTTAAACACTTAAACTGTGTTTTGTCAGTGGAACACAAAAGGAGATATTTTGAAGAATCATGCTGCTCTTTTCCATGCAATGACTCCAGTGTTGCAAGCTAGAAAAATGACAGCAAAATTATTTTTCACTTTATTCAGAATATTTTGAAGTCAAAAGATGAAGAGGCCAACATTTTATATTTATCACCAATTATTTTCCTCTCCGGTGACTGAATCCTTTAGTCAGTAAGTTTGAGCTAAAGAACTGAATCATTCCAATTTGTGAACAAAGCACTCAAGAACAAAGATTCAGAACTCACTGAAGTAGTGTTTCTAAAATAACCAGCTGAGTGGAATGGAAGATTATTAATGAATACATATTATAGTATATAGCGCATGAGTTGTATGGACCCCTATTATAATGCTGTTTGGCAGCCATTGTGTGGAAAAGAGCTGTTTAAATGTCTTTTGTGTTCCACCATTAGCAAATAATGACCTTTTTGACCATTTTAAACATAAATAATCCTACTTCAGGGAAGTTACTTTTAGAACATATCATTGAACATGTCTTTTTTTCATTCAAAACTTAAACTCTTTGACTTTTACAGCCAATGTGCAATCTTTTTAAAAAAGCTTGGAAGTATTTGCGTGCCCATTGAAGGTTTTTTTTTGATGCTGCCAATGGCTGAATGAGTTTTTGATCCCGGCCGTTTGATACAGGTGCAGTTTTCAGGAATTCCTCAGTAATGAAGGGTTTTGTTGGCACTGAGGCATGAGATGGGTAAACTCAACCTGACCTGCATATGCTGAAAGTTAAATTACTGATCACAGGAAGTTTTCATCTCTTCGCAGATGTTATACGCAAATGTGCATGATGGGAGGGGAAGAGAGGGAAAGAGAGAAAACACTGAGCTAGGGAATGAGAGAGAGGAGGAGGAGGAGAGCAGAAAAGGGCTTGGCTTCGTTGAGTTCAGGCTCGTCGGCAGTGAGTGAGTCAGTGTGTGCGTTTAATATATCTCACATTCAGGAGACGAGTCACTCCACACACACTCTGACTTATCCCACTCACACACACACTTGCTTAATGGAGATCCACTCCGTGCTCTGCTCCATGCTTAAGAAACGCCAGAGAGAAACGCTCCCAGGAACAGACAGGAAGATGCAGGTCTTTAAATCCTGCTTTGGAAAACTGGTACAGTAAAGTTTTACTGGGTAATTAATGGGAAGATGTGGATGCTGTTTCAGTAAAGCTTGACGTGTGCAGATTTGACTGTTTTTATTTCATCTTTAAGGTATCTTGAACTGTCATGGACTTAGTTCTGTTGTCAAAATACTGGTTTGCTGTAAATGATTCTGATTGGTTTATATTCAGTTGATTTATGGATGCTTTGTCGTTGTCATTTTAAGGAGAAGGAACAGACATTAAGTTTTGTGAGCAATAAATATGATGTGAATTATACAGCATGAGACAGTGTCTTGTTTTGTCACTTTTGCTATTTTTGCAGTTTTGCCCACAATGAAATCTTTGTGATCACATTTATAGCTGTATTTTAAGATTCAAATGTGTTCTGATTGGCTGTTAGTGTGCCATGCAGCAATGCCATTTTCATTGTGGACATGCAAAATACTTCACTGGAATCTTGTGTCGCTCCAGGTCAGGACGTGGTGTGAAGTAGCACAGTAGATGTGACAGAAATGAATCTGTTGAATGAGGTGTCAGGTTTGAGCTTCTTTCTCTTTCTGTGTGTGTGGCAGAAGCCTGATGGGAGAAGTTCCAGAGGCAGCATTGACCGTGATGATGGAAGCCTTCAGGGACCAGTGAGTTCTCTCTTTTAGTTGAAATACTCTACCGTTCGAAAGTTTGAAGTCAGGAAGATGAATACAAATAATCCTTTTATTCATCAAGAATGCATTGGTTTTCTTTTTAATTTTTTATTCATCAAATCAGCATATTAGAATGATTTCTGAAGAATCACGTGACACTGAAGACTGTTAAAATGGAAAACAATTATAATATTCTAATACTTTGTAACTGTAATAACATTTCACATTGTTTTTACTTTAACTGTTTTTACTGTATTTTGAATCAAATAAATGCAGCCAAACCCAAACTTTTGAATGGTAGTGTAAATCTTTATAAACATAATGAAAGGAAATGTAATGTTATGCAAGCTCATTTAAGGTTAAAGGAATGGTTCATTAAACCATTTTTTTTACATGCATGAATAAAAACAAAATATTTGTCCATGCAACAGCAGTTCATAGTAACCATGTCTCTCAAGCAAGAGTTCATGTGAGAGTTAATCATCTGATCAGGTCATGTTAAATATAGTCGTGTTCCCACTCATGGACATCTGCAGTAAATTATTTTGTCTATGGGCGTCAACTCACACTCGCTGTGGGGGAATTCTGTACATGCACAGGAATTTCACTTAAATTGTTTTCAATAGGAGACTGAAAGATTGTATGTGAAGATTATGTAACTATGATATACAACTGTGGGCAGTGCTGGGTAGAGTACTTACAAACTGTAGTCCGTTACTGATTCCAAATTGCATGACCAAAATTGTATTTAGTAACGTAATCCATTACATTACACATTTTAGGTAATATATTCAGACTACTTTTTGATTACTTTTGTAACATTACCTATTGTAACATCACATTGAATTGAATGGGATAATATTGTACCATATTGATATAAAAATAAAGAGAAAGAAAAATAGATTCCATTCTTTATCAACAACATGAAGTGCATTAAACATTACTTTACGTCAGGGTTCTTGAAGGAACTGCTGGAAGTTTGTGGGTTCTGTAAATCCAGTGGTCAAATGCTGTGTAGCCTCTCAGTTTTCCATGTAACTATATCCACCTGATCAGTGGCTGGTCTGTGTGTGCAATTGCACAAAACTAGAAGACTTTTTAAATGTATACAAGTGATATGCTTTTTTTTTTTAGAAAGGACAATTTTAAACATGAAAAAGAAGAATTGGGAGGATCAATAAATTATAATTGATTTATTCAGTGAATATGTAATTATTTAATCAATAAAAAAGTAACTGTAGTCTGATTACAAGTAATAAAAACGTAATCTAAATACAAGGACTTAATATTTGGAATCTTATTACGTAATCCAGATTAGATGTAATCAGTTACTTTCCAGCATTGACTGTGAGATTATGTGCACCTTTATATAGTTAGAAATAAAGGCAATAAAGAGAGCAAAAATCAGAGCATACTGAAAATCTAAAATTCTATTAAAAAATAATTTCAAAATTTGTTTCCAGTTCAAAAGATTTGAGACAAAGAATAATTTTTCTACTGTAAGTCACTGATCTATGGAAGCTTGTTTCCGCAACAGAATAAAACATTAAAAAGGTAATATCTTTCCTTTTTATCTCACAAATTTGATAGAGATATAAAGTATTGTGTGAAATGTTTTATTCTGTGGTGGAAACAAGTTTACATACTGATCAGATTCATTTTGTGGCATTAATTATGTGAAATGTCTATCATAGCTCGATATCTATCCCCAAAAAAATCAGTATGATAAATGTAAGAGCAAGGACAAAGGCTCTTTTGTGAGGAAACATACAGCAGTGGACACTCAAGAAACCCAATCTGCTCTGCCCTCCCACTTCTGATGTTAATACAGAACAACCACAGATGTTTACTGGTTTTGTTGTAATGAATGTGTTTCATGCGTGTCATGATCTGGATCTAGAAGAGCAGAACTCCACAGCTGCTCTAGAGCTTGTTTGTCTGCTGCAGTGGTTTTGAATGTCTATCCCGTCACATTGGGCTGTCCTCTTTGATTCTCTGTGGTCTTGGCAGATGTGTGTGTGTGTGTGTGTGTGTTGGCATGCCATGCATTCAGGCTGCTCCCCACCCAGACCACAACAACACACATGGCACAGTCTGTCTTGGCTCCTGCATATTTTTAACTGTTGTAACTGTGTTTTTTGTTTGCAGACTGGAAACCAGCACATCTACCAACCAATAGGGAAAGCAGGTGAGTTAGTTGTCAGTGCTGTTTCATGTAATACATCATTTTAAACTACACTGTCTTTTAAAAGTTTGAAGTCAGTAAGAATTTTTAAAATTCTTTTTGAAAAGTATCATGCTCACCAAGGTTGTATATACTTGGTAAAAACAGTAATATTGTGAAATATTATTACAATTTTAAGTTACTTGCTGGATTTCTATTTCAACATATTATAATTTATTCATGTGTTGGTGAAGCTGAATTTTCAGCAGTCTTCAGTGTCACATGATCCTTCAGAAATCATTCTAATATGCTGATATGGTGCTATTATTTTTTTAACAACAAAAAAATATTTTTCACTGAAATGTACGTATTTTGCTAAGTGTTTCTAAGTCCAGATGGTCTATAAATGGCAATGGATTTATATGAAAATGTAAATCTGGTCCACTTCTGATTACGTAAAAGAACAGATTGAGTAATTTGACTGTTTCTTGTCCTCCTCAGAGCACGCAGCTCCTCCAAAAAAGCCTCCTCGTCCCGGAGCTCCCAGCCACCCAGCAGGAGTCTCCGGCCTCAACCCTACAGATAGCTACAATGAAGGCGTGAAGGTACTAGAACAACCACATGGAAAACTCCCATGAGAAACTTGTGAGCTTTGTGCATGTGTGTCTTTATAGTAATCACTGCTTGCTGTTTTTAAACCACAAAGTTTGCAATCCCACCAAACACACACTGGGAGGCTGGTAAGATTAGCATCTGTACTTACGGGTCGCCTTCAGGAGCAGCTAGCATGCCAACAGATGCCGTTTGCCAAGCCTCATTAAAATCATCCTCATTCCTGAAAAGCCCTTTCGCATACACACGCACACAATTGCTCTGCGGGGTCCCTCATAAAAAGATCCCTGCACATCAAGAACCCTAGAGTTTCCATTCCAGTGCGTTTTCCTGAAGCTGTGGGTCAGCGTGCAGGGGGTCTCGCAGGCAACAGCAGAAATGCAGTGCGGAATGGAAAATATAATTAGAAACAATGCACATATAATTGCAGTCTGCTCTGCCGTTTTATAGTTTTTAGGAGTTTTACCTGCGGGTGTGTTTGGTCAGTAGTTGGAGTGTTATTTGTGTATTGTTGATTTTGTGTTGTATTGTAAACCGCAAGTTTGTGTTGGGAAAATTGAACGGCTCATCCTGTATATTTATAAATAGCTAATAGGCTTTAGTTGTGTCACTATCATGATGTAGTATTTGCTAGTCAGAGGCATTTCCTAAGAGGAACATTCTCATTAAAGAAAGCGTTTGATTGGACAAAGCGTTTTGTATTTGAATTTTAAATATCTGCATTTGACACAAAACTGTCATTTTGATTTTATCGGGTCTTTAGCATTTTCACGTGGTTGGACTGAAAAAAGAAATGACTTGCACACAGAATGATGCCGTAACTCCAAGCTGTTTTCTTTCTTTCGTTGCAGCATGTATATGTAAAGATACATTTATTAATCTCTTTCTTTTTCTCTCTCTCTCTGCACACTTTTCTCTTGCTCTGTGCCTCTGCCCTTCCTCTGTTGCACTTGTTTTTGCACTGGTAGCCCTGGAGGGTAAGACCACCTGTAGACTCAGTGTTATGTTTCTGTCTGTGTTTATGCCCCATTTAACCAGTTACTATGTCATTACTCAACCATATCATTTCGAATCATAACTTAATTATCCACTAAACTGAATTACATCTGGCTGTATAGATCACTATGCATGTCCTTTGCTTTCTAAATAAGCTGTGATTTTAATAATGTTTAATGTAGTCTAGTGGAGGCTTTTGGGATGGGTGTAGTACAGTTTATTGAGACTACTTGGTTGTTTTTAAATTATCTCTTTTATACTTAAGATGGAAGGACGTTTTTTTGTATTCATTCTTTTCGTCATTTCATATTTTGTATTAAAAGCAAGGGTGTGTAGATGGGTCCAATCAGCTCAATGTTGTAGGCGGTGATTGGTCTCCAATAGTTGCTTGTGTTGCCATCTAGTGTCACTCATGAAATTTGTACCATAACACATTCCATTATCACTTATGTCCAGTAACAAGAATTCAATAACACAACCGTTATCCAAAATCCTTTGTTTATGTATATAGCAACATTATATGTTCATGCTTGTAGTGAAATAATGCATAATTGTAAAACATGTTGCTTTGTATTTAGATTCAGCCTCAGGAGATCAACCCACCCCCAACAGCTAACTTGGATCGGTCCAACGATAAGGTCTATGAAAATGTGACCGGGCTGGTGAAGGCCGTGATTGAGATGTCCAGTAAAATCCAGCCAGCTCCCCCTGAAGAATACGTGCCCATGGTGAAGGTATGACACACACTAAGAAATATAATAGATATGTATACTTAGGGTTACTGAATATGTCATTTGTTATCCAGAGAGATTGTCCTAAAGCAGAAGTCTCCAACCTTCTTTCATATGAGAGCAACTTTTTGAAAATGAGAGTGGCTGAGAGCTGCTCATATATCAATACTTAAATCTAATGTATCATAACTCTCATATTAACAACAATAATAATAATAATAATTTGTTTAAAACAGCATATGGGTTTAAAACAACCATCCAAACTGTTTTTGTAGGCCTATATGTGACCCTGGACCACAAAACCAGGCATACGTCCCACGGGTATATTTGTGGCAATAGCTAACAAAACATTGTATGGGTCAAAATGATCGATTTTTCTTTGATGCCAAAAATCATTAGGATATTAAGTAAAGATCCATGAAGATATTTTGCCTACTTTCCTACTGTAAATATATCAAAAGGTATTATTAGTTGTAATATGCATTGCTATGGACTTCATTTGGACAACTTTAAATGCGATTTTCTCAACGCTTAGATTTTTTTGCACCCTCAGATTACAGATTTTCAATTAGTTGTATCTCAACCTAATATTGTCCTAACAAACGATACATCAATGGAAAGCTTATTTATTCAAGAAGTAGGTCACCCAAGTACTTTTTGCCTACTCTTTTATGCGTACTATGAATTCAATTCGGACATACTTCTTTTGTTACATGCTGTTTTTCGGTTTTATAGTTGGCAAGTATGCGATTTCGGATGCAGCCCAACTCCTTTATCGAACCGTTTCAGACACTGTGAGAAAAGAGGAGATGCTGAAATGTATGAGACAGTGTTTTTGACCTTGGATGCATGTAAACCTATTGTAGGAGACCAACAAAACTAAATCTAATCAGGGCACTTTAAACAAAAATGTACTAACTGTTAACTAAGTTTATAATAAAATACTTAAATGACAAACTAAAATATAAAACAAAATCAATTAAAGCTAAATCATAGGTGAAGATTATCAGTGAATAAATAATTAATTTTCAGTAATTTCTTCTTACAAAGCTGTCATATTTTAAAAGACCGCTTTTATGTTGGTTTTGTGCTGTTTTTTTGGAGCTTGACTGCCTGTGGCCACTATAAACTGCCGTTGCATTCAGCATATGGGTTTAAAACAACACGACTAAATAATGGCAGAATTTTAGTAGAATTTAATGGCTGAACTTGTTTTAAACCATTATATCATTTTTGTACTTATTTTTGTTCTTACCATGAAATGTGTTTCAGGAAGTAGGATTGGCGCTGAGAACACTGCTGGCCACTGTGGATGAGACGATACCTTTATTACCAGCTCACACGCACAGAGAGGTACGCGCATTCTTAAACTAACCCTAAATACTGGAGCTACTCTGATTCTCAAGGTTCTTCCTGCCAGCTCGGCTAACTGTTACTCTCGGTCTTCCTCTTCAGATCGAAATGGCTCAGAAGCTTCTAAATTCAGACCTGGCTGAGCTGATAAATAAGATGAAGTTGGCCCAGCAGTACGTAATGACCAGCCTGCAGCAGGACTACAAGAAACAGATGCTAACAGCTGCGCATGCACTCGCCGTAGATGCCAAGAACCTGCTGGATGTGATTGACCAGGCCAGGCTGAAGATGTTGGGACAGGCACGACCGCATTAGCCTCAGAAAAAGGACACTATGACGAACACGTAACGCCCTGGGAATCGCACCAGCACAGACTTGTACAGTAATGGAGTCTTATGGGCCCCCTTCACTACTCACTGACCCTCACGTTAAGCTGCACGGTAGATCATGGGTAACGTGAGGAGGGCTCTGGATTTATTTAACAGATAAGCTGGACCGGGTTGGACTCACCGCGACCGGATCTCTTCGAGATCATAGTAGGTTGGTGACTGGATGCTTAGAGGGTGATTCTGAATCTGGGGCCGCGTTGAGCTTTAAACGTCTCTGAAGGAAGCGAGACACTCTTACACTGTATCTAATATGTCTGTGTTTCATTGAGAAGCCCGAGCTCCACAGCCAGACCACACAAATCTAGATTCCGCTCTAGTCCTGGTTGTAGAATCATAGAAGTTGAGCTGTTTCTAAGACTCTGTTTTGCACAGTAGAACTCGAGTTGAGACTGGATTCGCAAAATCTGGGTTTGATGAGTCTGGTTTTGCATTTCAGACTCTCACGCATCTCCCTAGGACCGAGAGGGAGAGTGTTGTATATTTGGGCCTTGTGCCACCTAGAGGTAAAATAAAGCTATGACTGAATTAAAAAATGAGTGTTGGAGTCATCATGTTTCCTGGTCTGACCCTGTGAATTTACTTGATGAGTGCAGTTTTCTTTCCTATATAGTGGGTCTCCCTCCTTTGAGCGATCCCCCTGATAGTGCCAAATAGGCCCCCTTGTCTCACCAGGGCCCTTGGAATCCTGTGTGTGTTTATTTATGTATATATGTATTGTATGTGTATATATGACCTGGTTCATAATCATGGTTTAATGGATAATAAATGGAGACCATGGGACATGTATTTAATGCAGATCTTCTGCATGGCATTTCTGCCTGGATTCTGATGCTGCTCATGAATATACAGGAATCTTGGAAAACACATTTACATAAATGTAATTGTGCCCCACAGGAAAATGTATTTTGTTTACTACATTTAGTATAAAACCAGTATTTACTCATTTTTTGTCAAGCTGGCAGAAAACCGTTTCTGGTCATCAAGGCATTGGGTATTTCTTATTAAAGCCAAAATATATGTATTACTATTATTATTATTTTAATAATGTAGTGATGCAGTAGTACAAAATGTTTTATTTTCCATACCTTTTTCTGGATGACGGTCCCATGCTCTGCTGATTACCGTATTTCTGAAATCTCAACACTTTACTGACCAATTACAGATGAAGACTGAACAGTGAAACATGAAATAAAGCATTATTCAAAATACACTTATCAATGGTTATGAAAGCTATTGTTGTTCAACTGTTCAAAACCGTTTGTGGTAATTGAAATAAAGCTGAAATAAATATAAGTATTACATGGAAAACTAAACTTAAACTTTAGTGATGTTGCTTTGAAATAAATTACATTTGGAGTACCAAAATTAAACTGAAACTAAAATACAAATAAATCAGAGCTATACAATTTAAAATGTACAAATATTAGATACCAAAACAAGATTCATGGATAAGCTTTGATAAGGAAGAAAACATAACACCAAGCATATAACAATCATCTTTAAAAAGACAACAAAAAAAGCTTTTATTTGTGTAGTCTTTCTTTTTGAATCTTTTAGGAAAACTAGAAAAAAAATAGCGCCTTTAACCCCAAAACATATTCCGTTATATCCAGTAGGGGGCGGTATATGAATACAATTAATATCACTGCTGCCCTTCAGGCTTCAAAATGAGAGAACATAAATGTAAGTCGGGTGCACAAAAAATATCATGGAAAAAATGAATGAGAATAGTTTCTTGTAAACATTTCAGACATTTAAACTGAACATAAAGCGCGGTTTCATTGTATAGTATAGAAGAAAATGTAGGCTATTATTTAACTTCAAAATAAAATCACGGCCCAATCTAATAAAGCTAATTTACCAAAACTCACGTTGAAATGTAGAAAGTGAGACAAAGTTCACGATAAAATCAATTAAGTATTTTATTTGTATTTTTTTTACACTGAAACTCTTATTTTGAAGGCTGGTGTTGCGAGCTTGCTTTGAGTCTCTTATTTTAAAAAAACGAAAAAACCCTGTTCGCCTGTCCTCCATCAGTGATTGCGTGTTCCTGCCGCTAGCTTCACTCGCCACTGTGCGTCTGATTATTTTTACGCCGTCGAGTCTGGCGGTGAAATCCAGGTCATCTCCGCCGGATCACCAGACAGCACGGCTCGGGCTTCTACTCTCCGCGGACACACAGTGCCATTTCCTGATTCCTCCTCGCAGAGGTAAGGAGCTGATATTCTCCTCGTATATATCTGGTTTTGTGCAGATGGCATCAGATGGGTGCGTAATGGTGCCAGCTGTGCCAGTGGCCCCGCGGATATAGAGAGGAGCGCAGCGGGTTTAGACCGTGGCTCAAAAAGTTGTTGGGACCCTCCGACTTCTTATGCAGCCAGACAACTACAAGCCAATGATCGGGGCCGATGCGCTAGACTGTCATATTTACATACTTAACTAGATCAAATCGTTTATCGAAGGGATATTAGACAGAAGTGGTCGTGCGGTAACGGAGAACGCAGCCGGTTGCTTTAACGGGACCCTGCATGTAACCCAGTTCTTCATCCAGACATAATAGGGCTCATTTTGGCCCAGACAGCGCGAGGTATCTTCTTTATTATGCCATAATTAGCTAATGATCAAATGTTATTATATGATAAATATTATTAAAAATACAAATAATTTATATTTAATATTTAGTTAGTAGATTATTCTACTTAGACCAAATGTAATCAAACGTATACTTATAAATAGTTATTTGTTTATTCATTTTTATTGATATGTAACGTTATACTTTTTATTGCAGTGTGAAAATTTGATTTGAGGTAAATTTACTAATTTTAATATTTAATTTATTTGTAGTTTAGCTTCTGATAAGAAAACATAGACCATTACACATCTGACAACAAAATCAATAATATTACCTATTATTAATATTATTATTTGCTATACAAGTTGTACTTTTATGGATATTTAACTACTATTTAGTTTCTAGTTACATAATATATATATATATATATATATATATATATATATATATATATATATATATATATATATATATATATATATATATTAATCAGAGTAGCAGTTTTGAGTCAAGATGAAAGTAGCAGTGATGAAATAATCAGTTTAGCCTACAATTATACATAATTGTCCAATCAGAATCACCAGAAGTTTTCCAGTAATAAAATGAAATATATAATATTTTTAAGTAGTAGTCACAGAGGTAGTAGCAATAATGTGTTCATTTAATGTGCAGTAGTTAAATTTTGGGTTGCTTGTCCTGGACTTGAGACACTAATTTGGTCACATTTGTTCATTTGAGGCTTTGATATTTACTTACTGAAGTCACTTTTGAACTCCAGAAAGATTGAAAATCATCTTAATGTGTGTATCGAGAAGATTGTGAAATGTCCTCATAGTATTGTCAGCGATTCCCAAAGCGGTTAACATCCCATTATCTAAGCTTTATTAATTGGTTGTTAATATTTGATGCATGTGAGGCTGAGAAGGGGACTGTGAGTGTGTGTTTGTGCCCTCTCGTCTGCCTGTGTGTGTATCTGTCAGCTGACCCTGTCCAGACTTGGACTGAGTGTGCTGCCAGTGGCTGTCGTGACTAGTGTTCGGCCCAGTTTTAGACTCCACTCTCTGTGTCCTTTCCTGTGCGCTGCAGGTTCTGGCCCAGTTGAGAGACACAGACATGATTGTGTCATACGCTGCCAGATAGAGTCCAACAGAGCGTTTATTGTTGCTCAGGCATCTGACGCTTATTTCTCTTCTAACTTCTTGTCTGTGGCATTCAGTCATTGACTCTATGTCCTGCTTGTCTCTAAGGGTCGTTGCCTCATGTTCATTCTGTATTTATGAATGTGAGCCGTTCCTCTGCGTTAGCCCTGAATGACATTTATCGACACAGAAGGGCACTTTCCACTCCTGAAAAATGAGCTCGTGTCCCAGCTGTGATGTCATCCGCTCCAGGCAGACAGCGAGGTGTGTCAGAGTGTCGGCTGATGGATCTGCCGTGGCATCGGGCCAAGTGTAACAGTGAGTCGTGGAGGCGCGTGGAGCTCAGGGACTGAAGAATGATAAATCGGTCCAAAGCGTGAGAGAAGCTTAACGGGACTTGGGGTGCATCAGCACCTGTCTGCCTGCACAAAACGCACACTGTTGGCCACGGGGAACAAATAACCCAGCAAGCTTGCTGAGCGACCATCACAGGGCAGAATTTTGAAAGAAAGAAAAAGTTTTGTTCCTTTTCATTTTTAAACATTTAATTTGTAATAGACAAGAATTTATATATATATATATATATATATATATATATATCGATACCATATTTTTTTCAGTTTGTTTGTATTTGAGTTTACATTTACATACTTGTCGTCTAATGCTTATTTGTATATTTTAATCTTAAATTTGAATGTTCATGTTTTTACATTTTAAATAATTGTATTATTTTAGTAATTATTTAATATTAAAATGATTTATTATATATATTTTATTTAATTAGAATTTAATTACATATAATATTGTATTTATATATTATTGTAAAGAGTATTTTAATATAATATTAATAAAAAATATTTCTGATGTAATAAAACTGTTAAATGTAATATTAACAAAATAATTCAAAATAAATATAAATTTTTCATACTTTACATTAGTATGTTGTGATACTCAAATTCACGTATATAACTGAATTTTTTGTGTTTTATTTTTTTTTATTTAGACCAAATTTGTATAAAATCTTAAAATCAGCCATAACAAATTTAAATAATCATTGGCTTATCGTATCGGCCTGAAATGTTAATATTTTATATAGTGTTTTGACTATATTGTAGTGGTAAAGCACAGTAAACCGAGCGCTATCCTGTTAGAGTGATTTGAGGCTGAGAGCTGGGACAGCAGCCCACTCCAGACCGGAACACTCACTGCTTGTGGGAAGAAAGCTTCCTGTCTCGCTGAGAGCCGTCTGTCTGACGCGGAGTCATCGTACGCCAAGCTTCCTGTCTTGCTGCGAACCACATCATCTGGCCTCTGGCACTGAAACGTCAGGTGGCATAAGGGCTTTGGGTAGGAGCCGCACACGCCGAACCGGGATCAGCTGTTGTTCTGCAAACCCTGCTGTCTGTCATTATCTGACACGCTGCAGAACTGTACTCAGATCAGTTTAAAAAGGGACACCCAGGAGGATCTTAAAATTACTTGCACCCCCTCAGAACATACTTCGACTGGAGAGGAGACCAAGCAGCCAAAAAGAGCGACGCTCAGCCAGCGAACACAGTCGGACACTTATGGATTTATCCATGGAAAAGGTCACGCCACCTACGAGTTCTCTGTTTAGTCTTGTCTTTATAAAAATAAAAAAACATGTTATTTTGCATAAATAGGTACAGTACATGTCTTCGTTTTAGTAGCAAATCTTGGTGTTTTGCACTTTTTTGGATTCAGATGGACTGTCTCTCACAGTCCTGAGAATGAGCCCTATGGATGATCTCAGAACAGAGGCATATGGCAGAGATGGTCCGATAGGGCTGGGGTCCCTGGTTGGCCTCCTGTGGTGAGAGACAGATGGAGGCATGCCGGGGCATGAGGGGAACTGCAGTCCTGGCGGAGCAGAGATAAAGACACTAACTACCACTCAGCTTGTGTCATTGCAGAGCTAAACTTGTCTTTTTTACTTTATTTTGGGACTTTTTTGGCTTTTATCGCTGCAGACAAAAGCCGCAGTTTGCCCCCTGGTGGCAGTCGCAATGAACTTATAGACCATGCTTATAGAGTGCTGCAGTGATGATATTTTTGTATGCCAACCCGGAAGTTAGCATCACCCTGGTTCTTTGTCAAAAGTAGTTTTTTTGGGGCTTCTTGATCATTGCAGAAAATAAGCTCTGTGACAAACAAAAGTTTTCAATTCCCATACTTTACATCATGATAATCCACACAAATGAACAACTTTTATGAATTTTGAAGCCTAAATGCAATCAACAGAAGTGACAATGCTTTTAGTCTTTATTTAAAAAAGATTTCCCTGAAAGTTTGAGTTAGAATAGTTAGCAAGACCGTGATTAGAAACACAATGAGGCTGTAAAAGCGGACTATAGGTGAATTTTCCTGTTCGGTGTGATGAAGTTTAATGTAACAACCTCTGTAGTCCCATTTAGCCACTTGTTAGCAACCACTTTTTTCTCAAGACAAGTAAACGCTTTAAAAACATCACAAAGTAATTGGTAATTCTCACATAATCATCAATAGTAATGATTTTTTGTTCAAATCTGATCCGAAGAACTCTCGTCTGGTCTTCGTTGGAAATAAATTATTTCTGCTCTGTGGTGTTACAAATCGCCATCTGTCAGAACTCAAGTTTCCATCAAAAATTACAACATAACTGCTCCTCCCCGAAAAAAATGAGGCTCCCTTTGGCACACTTAGTTGTCAGTTTGATCAGTTAGAAATGTTTGAAGTTTGGGGAAAAAATCAGTCGAGCAATTGTGATTTATGATCAATTGTTGGCATCGCTGTTATTATTTAGTTTGTGTATATACTGCATGTGCATATATTTAAAGTTTAATGGAGATTGAGATGTGAGTGAGTACAGAAACCCATTGATGCTGTAGTGGGGGTTCGAGTCCTGTCTCTGCTATCTCTAATGCTTCAAAGCTGATCTCTGTTCTGATACAGGACACTGCAGCACTCTGCACCAAGCTCTCTCTCTCCCTCTCTCCCTCTCTCTCTCCCTCTCTCCCGTGCTGCAGCTTGACTTTGACATCAGCTCTTCTAGAGGACATAGCAAACACAAACTTTTAGGCCTCTAATTATTTACAGCATCTTTAGTTGTCTAAATCACCCTTCACAGGTCTGGAAGAAGGTGACCCGTCATTTTAACCAAACAAGTCAGACAGAACTGCTGTTAAACAAACACGTCAGCTTTTTAAGACTTTAGCTTATTCACCGTATCTCCCAGAGTTAGATAAGTCCATACATTACATTTTTATCTCTGTGTGTGCCATAACTCTGTCTGACACTCCCACCGCTAGCCTAGCTTAGCACAAAGACTTGAGGTAAACGGCTCCATCTAGCCTATTATGTGTTGTATATATTAACATTGTGTACTACTAATACCGACGGAAAAAGAAATGTCGTGATTGTCTAGACTGATATGGCTAGGGACTATACTCTCATTCCTGCGTAACCAGTGCAGCGGCGCAATGATATTACGCAGTGCCTGAAAATAGTCCCCAGCACGCTCTCTGTGCAAGCAGGTTGTCATGTTGGTTATGATGACAGAAGTAAGCCTATTTTCAGGCGCTGCTTAATATCATTGCGCCTCTGCACCCATGGTACGTGGGTGGGTGTGTCAGACAGAGTTATGGCACGCACGGAGATGAGAAAAGTCCATATACAAACCAATCTAACTCTGGGGAATACAGCGAATAACCTTAAGTCCCAAAGCCTCGGCGTGTTCCTTTAATGTCATTTTTAGGAAATAGTTAAGATCAACCTTAGTATCAATCAATCAGTCAGTCAGCTATAATACACGACCATTCAAAAGTTTATATTTAAACAAAGACAGTAATATTGTGAAATATTATTACAATTTGAGATACTTTTCTATTTTAATATATTTTAAAATATATTATTTTATCAGTATTTTATCAGTCTTCAGTCATGATCCTTTAGAATATTCTAATATGCTGATTTTCTGCTCAAGAAACATTTATTAACAGTGGTTTCAAAAACAATTTCTAGTGGAAACCATAATGTATCATATTTTTTCAGGACTTATTGATTAAAGAGATAGTTACCTCCAAAAATAGAAATTCAGTTGTCGTCATTTACTCACTCTCATATTGTTCCAAACCTGTATGAGTTTCACAACTCATACAGGTTGTGAAAAAGAAGATATTTTAAACTTACTTGTCGGGCCCCATTGACTTCCATAATAGGGGGGAAAAAATACTATGGATGTCAATGGCTACTGTCTGGTTACCAAACTCATACAGGTTTGGAACAACATGGGGGTGAGAAAATGATGACTTTTTTTTTATTTTGGGGTGAAATATCCCTTAATAGAAAGTGCAAAAGGACAGCATTTATTTGAAATATAAATCTTTTGTAACAATGTAAAGGTCTTTACTGTCGCAATTTAATGCATCCTTGCTGAATAAATACAAGTATTAATTTAATCTTTAGTCTCTCTTTGAAGGCATCTTGAGTAAAACAGCTCTATATTTAACAAAGGAAGTTAACCAGGAAGATATGTAACCTGTTTTACAGAATATAGAAGTTTGTTGCAAATAACCTGTATTTCTAGCAAGCACTCAGAATACCCGAGAAGCCACCTAGCAAGTATCCACACACCATAACTGTATAGCAATGCCCTTGCAACTCCTCACATTTATTAAATAAATAAATCTAAAATCTAGCATGCTTTTGTTTTGTCTTAAATGAACATAAAATGTTACAAATCAATGGCATCAAAACATAAGTATTTAGTGCCATACATGTATGCAACGTCACTACTTTAAGGAAGCATATTAACCTATTTATTCAATGTTGGAATGGATGGTATGGAGAACCCCTGGAGAACAAGTGTCTTGTTTGAGCTCATGCTAGACTTGACCTCCATGACCTCTGCGGTGTGCACCGCTGCAGAATGCAGTAGAGCAGCAAAGGTCTGGCTGTCTAGACGCTGTGGGCGGAGTCGCAGAGGCCTGTCGATTGATTGGCTGAGAGGAGAGATCCTGAAACTGATTAGACGCTGGCTTCAAAGGCTTGTGTTTGTTTGTGGTCTGCGTTTCAGTTTTGTCTGTGTGTGTGTGTGTGTGTGTGTGTGTGTGTGTGTGTGTGTGTGTGTGTGTGTGTGTGTGTGTGTGTGTGTGTGTGTGTGTGTGTGTGTGTGTTCCTGTGCTTTCTGAACAATACAGGAGGACCGATTGATTTAGTCTTTTCCACCCACATGGCTCCGAATTTAATTGATTTTATTTGCCTTATCTTCATGTAGCGTCTCATCTCCGTGCTTTAAATAACATATTATGCAGTTGTCAATGTAAGGTCTAACCTGATCAATAAAGCCATTAATGTTTTCAGATCACTTTAGTGCATTATATTAAAGGGTAATCACTTATCTTTTTGGGTGCAGAAAGGAAGTCATCTCATTCGCTGTTGCTAGGGCAACCAAAATCTCTAGCATATTGCATAAAACAGATTTTAATACATCCCACATTTTGCCTTGTTGGCAATGCAGGATTGTTAAGCTAAATAAACTGTTCACTTAAGAGAGGTGGGCTGAAATACATAAGAGGTTGGATTGGGCTGTCACTCAAATTACTTATAAAGGCAAACAAGACCCAAAAACATATAGTGAGGAAAGCAGATACTGCAGTATAGAAAATGATGGACTGTTAAATCAACATCCGTCCTGAAACTGTGCAGACAGGCATGTTTTCATAAGCTAGTTTCTTTACGGAGGCCAGAGTCTGCGCGTTTGCTATTCGATGTGTGTTTCCTCCTTTACTTGCATTCCTTTCACTTTATCACTTGTTCTTCCTGTTTAGTTCAGAGTATCCTATTTATTGTGTGTTTCTTTCTGATTTTTTTTTAATAGCCGTGCACTAGGTGAATCAAAAACACACTGCGCAACAAGTGTAGTCCATTCCCGAACAAGTTGATTCCTGATTTCTAGATTTGTTCTAGTCGTTTAGTAGTCGTTCATTTAAGTTATTAGTCGACTAAACGTGTGTTTATATTTATTTAAAGGGGTGTTTGATTATGATTTCACTTTTTTAACTTTAGTTAATCTGCAATGTTGTTATTTGAGCATATCTGCAAAGTTATGATGCTCAAAGTTCAAAACAAAGGGAGATATTTTCTTTGACATCAACTCTTCTGGAGCTAATATATTTAAAGAAATCGCTTTTTAAGGACTACAACAAACGTCTGTTAGTTAAACTAATCTATACCTGTTCTATCTTCATGCAGCATATTTATCCTCTGGTTCAGCATCTTACAACATTTCCCACACATGCAATTTATAGATTATCATGACAGAATATGCTAATCGATGACTTAAAGATAGTTTACTCCACATCAGCATAAATTCATCAAATAACCATTCAGAAATATGTCTGTGAAGCAAATAGCATACTGGGTCTCGGTTCATTTTTGTGACGCGCTTCAGTTCAGGGAGACTGAGACGGCAGAAAGCACATCCTGCTTGTTTTCTTTATTTTTTCAAAAGCACAGCATTTTGTTGTTATTGTGCGAGTACACAAATAAAAGTATGCATTACTCTTATCTGTATGAACAAAAACGACAGTTGTTTCCACTCTTATTAGAAAGAAATGCAAGTGATCGCGACGGCGCCTCCATGTCACGCAGTAAGCACGCAAATTTTTCAGCTTCCACACTCCGCACAAACACTTGGATGTGCGCCTTATAATAGCACACATTTTTCAAGGTTAATGTTTGAGTTGTGTAAAGTTGCTACTACTTACGTTTTAAGGAAGCCATATTTGAGGATGGGCATAGTTGATGGATGATAGGCAAACGTTCTGACCGACATTTCCTGACCGACATACTGTAATTACATTCTGAACCTGCCGTCAACAATCTGTCCCTCACACAGTGCTGTAAAACCGATTAATTGCGATTTTAATCGCATTTTTATTAAATTTTTATATATTTCTGCATTATGTCTGTGTATAATATATATATATATATATATATATATATATATATATATATATATATATATATATATGTATATGTATATGTATATGTATATGTATATGTATATGTATATGTATATGTATATGTATATGTATATGTATATATATATATATATATATATATATATATATATATATATATATATATATATATATATATATATATATATATATATATATATATATATATATATATATATATATATATATATATGTATATGTATATGTATGTATCGTTGACGGCAGGTTCAGAATGTAATTACAGTATGTCGGTCAGGACTTGTGCGCTGAACATGCTGATTGGTTGAGTTCACGCAGCATTTTATTTCAACATAAAAGTCTGCTGCGGTGCGTGCAGTAAGAGTTGTTTGAATCAACAATGAAGTTCAAAAAATGCAACAGGTGGACCGACGACGAGGTTCAGGCTTTATTACGTTTTTTTGCGGAGGACGAAATCCAGTGGGCTCTGGAAAGTCACGTGCAGTCCTAAGTACTGCGAAGACAGCGATGGAAATGCAGACAGTAGCAGGTCTGGGGGGGGGGAGTTCCTAGGTGCTTAAGATACAATTAATCGATTTTACAGCGTTACTTTCTGTGGAGGTTTTTTATTTTTTTCTGCGACTAACTGACTAATTTTGGTCGACTAAGCCTCTTCTAGTCAACTAATGCTTAGTTGACTATTAGGGGAAGCCCTAGTGAAAATACTTAGTTTTCAATCTGTTACACTTAAATCAGTGTAGATACTAACTGGTTCTTCATATATATTTTATTTGTTACAGTTCTTACTACAGAATAAATAAGGAAATTGTCTAAATAGTGAAATGTGTCATGCTTAAGAATGTAATTCTTACCTGTGAAATCTTTTATTTCTCTCACATGGGTGGGGATTTTGCAAGAAAAAATGAGTTGAGGGTGAGGACCCCTGCTCTAGTTCTTTGTGATGTGCTTTGTTTCTGTCTCCTGTCAACCACATTGAGTCTCAGTTGGGTGGCACTAAAACTTAAACATGACTGGTTCACACACACACACATTTGCACCTATAAACTGACTAACCCAGACAGCTGAGTCATCATTTGTTAACCTGCAGATCCTGGTTGTCAGGTCAACTTAGGACACGTGCAGGAAAAGGGTTAATCTGTCTGATTACCTAGACATGAGAAGGGCGGTCTTTCACTTTGCCTGAACTGTAATGACTTTTTCTTAGCAGAAGGTGTAAAGATAATCTACATGTAAGAGAATACAATTAAAATATTTCCTTGTCCATGTACAATGAAAAAAAGAAAGTAGAATATCTGAAACATGTACACCAATAATCTTTTATTTACAGTGTAATTAATGGGTTAATGTACAGTCAACGGGTTATTTTTGCAAAGCACCGCAGCGGGTCTTGATCATCATGTTAGGGTTTATTTTGCTACAGACTGACAGGCAAGGTAGCAGCTATTAGTCTTTTTTACTAATGGTTAATGGCATGGGCTGTTATGATGTTTGAGTCTGGCTGGATGAATCAGTTCAGCGTATAGTTGTTCCTAAGAGCTTCATCATGATTTAACCAGGCACCGAGAGTGAGAAAGAGACAGACCCCCTACTGAGATCACATTACACAGACCGACAGATACAGAGAATATTTTAGCAGCCATTTATTGCAGTCATTTTAGTGGTTTTCAGCGTGGCTGTTGTGCAGCCTATTCATCAAACTATGTGTATTAGAACAGAGAGTCTACACATGTGGAGGGTTCTGTGTCCTAATGTGATTAGTTTGTTATTTTAGATTTATTATTTTATTTTTTGCACTGATATAACATTTTTGGAATTTCTGAAAGAGATAGTAAGTCTATTCAACATCTATAAACCATAAGTTTCAAATGTTGAGGTAATTTTGTAGTATTTAAGAACCAAAATGTAAGATTTTCTGTCATTTTTATTGATATAAATGTGTAGGTTTTAAGAAGGGACAACAAAACATTGATACTTCAACATTCTTCTCAACTCGAATCTTCGAAATGTGAAGAATGTCTTCACCAAAGGAAGCGCTTACAATTCCAGGCATATTTTGTTATCACATGAACTCATTTTTGGGTCAACAGCTTATGTAAAATATTGTCATTAAGGGAAAACAGCGTTTTTTTTTCCAGTAACCAATCACACATGTTTCTTTCAAGTCAATCACATGCTTAAAGTTACCCTGAGATCCCATCAACAACAATGAACCTCTTACATTTAGATTACCTTTGCAGTTGTCCAACACACGGTTTAAAGTTAATCTTTAAAAATACAAATTATTTAATAACTGTTAAATATAATCTTTAGCAAATCTCAAAATATTTGCTATTTTTATACTGTACATTATAATATTATGTCTGTAGCATTATATATATGTAGCATTTATATATATATATATAATATAACCCAATATATATTTAAGCATTGGTTAATATATGTCAAAGTATTTTAAATTTTGATATGTTTTATTATTATTAATAATAATTGTTGTTGTTTTTATATTCCTGGTCTGAACAAAGTGTTAATACTAGTTTTGTTCACTCCCAGCTCTTGAGAGGAGAACCACTTAGGAAAGGGACACATGGAGGAACAAAGAGATAATGAAGAAAAGTAAATCTAAACATCTGGCAGATGTTCGTCCGTGTTATCGGTGATGGCTGTAGTAGTGTCCTGAAATGACCTCGGTTGAATGTGAGTGTGTGTCTTCAGTCTTTGTTTGACTTGGACAGTGTTCTCTTGTTTCACGTGTGTGGAATATTATTTATTGTGTGATGGATCCGTGTTCTTGCTGTGTGGCTTGCGGCAGGGGTCAGACAAGGTGAGGGCTTGCCGTGTTTCTAAGTAACACAGCCGATGTGTAGTCGGCAGTCTGGGCTCAGCGCGGCGTCCGCTGGGATGTCGGAGAACTTTAAAGGTTGTCTGAGGACACGTTCTGCCTGGTCTTCTAGTCTTCTCCAAATGAAAATTAAGTTGTTGTTTTTTTGTTTTTTTGGAGAAGTTAAATCAATGATATTAAGCCACAGAAACATTAGCTGTGGCTTCTGATAACTATGTCCAGTAAAGTGTTCTAGTGTGTTATGTAACAGTCATTAACGGCTGATGCTCCTGCTGGGGTTTGAAGACGCTAATGTGCATCTCTTCACAGGAACTTGATGATTTGTTGATGGTAAAGATCTGCAGTAAGATCATAAAATGTTGATGTGTTGACCCCTGCTGTTTCTAATTTTTGTTTAATGAAACACCCATGTTGCGTTTGTGCTGTGTCTGTCTGTATTTTTTTTTGTCTGTCTCAAAGCTTTTCTGCCAGATGATTGGAAAACTACGGTGGAAACGAATACAATACCGTAGTTCTGGGGTAATACCAGCTCAGTGTTGAAGAAAAATACATTATGCGTTAACTTGTAAAATAAGTGTGTAAAATACATTTAAATTTAAAAACTGAAAATGATATATGTTTCACATTCATTCCTGGAAAATAAAGCATCACTACAACTTCAGAAAGTAAATGGCAGTGTTTTAGCTTTACAGAAAAATTAATAAAATGTCATTTTTAATATCAATGTGTAAACAAACAAACAAAAACGATTTAAATACCAAACACTCAAAGTGGTAATATATAGTTATCAACCTGAAAACCTGGAAATCAAGAACATCAAGAACCTCTTTTTCTTTTGCTGTTTGACAGACAGCAGGTATAGTGTATTGGGCTACTGTCACTTTAAGACCTAATGCACGGATCCTGTTGACACACATCCAATCCCCCCCAGTTGTTTACTTTCCGTTAAGACTTAATCGACTGTGTTTGCATATAAACTCATCAAGACAGACAGGCATTTTGACATAACTGTTTTAGGATTGTATGCTCTCTGAGAGGTGGCTTTCTGTGTGCGCACTTTGGGTGTGAGTGTCGAACACACACACCTGATTTTTTTGTGTGTGTGTTTTCCACAGCTTATTGCGCTTAACTTTTTTTTTCAAGCAAGTCACACATAAGTAGCAGTCACGTGACCAGTCTATTCTTACAATTTTAGCCTAATTCGATAATTCGATATATCGTGCAGCCCTAACTTTGATGTTGATTTAGTTTGATTACTATATACACGTGCCGTTTTAATAAGCTGGATAATAATAATAATAATAATAATAGATGTTTTTTGAGTATCAAATCAGCATATTTTAATGATTTTCAAAGGATCATGTGACATTAAAGACTGGAGTAATGATGCTGAAAACATAATATTCCACCATATTACTGTTTTTATGTTTTACTCTATTTTGATCAAATAAATAAAGGCTTCATTAGCATACGAGATTATTATTATTATTATTTTTCAAACCCCAAACTTTTGAACCGTAGTGCATGTTAAATTAAATATCCTTATGTTTGCAAATTAATGTTAAATGAATATACTCAAACCAAGCCACTGATATATTTGCCACAATATCACTATTTTATCTTAGTTTAGTTGATGACATGATGTGCGGCAAACATTTTCAGGGGAATTATTTAGCGAACCATATACATGCATTTTAAAAAACTGAATGAGATCATTCTCAATAGAATTAAATCAAATCGGGTATCGATTTGAATTGAATCAAATTAACCCAATGAATTTGATTGATTCGCTGTCAATCCTTAAATATTCCACACAGTACTTACTACAGTAGTGGTAAGCTTTTGTAAGCGAGGAGTTTGCCTTTGGCAAGTGAGTTTTTTTGTTCTATGTAATTCAGCCACTGATTTTCTCTCTCTGTCTCTCTCAGTGAGCTTGCAGTCTGAAGGATGAGGTGGGGCGCATTGATTAGCATGCTGCTATGCTGAGAAGGGTTTATCCACCCAGGACGAGCGGCAGCAACTACACGTTCCCTTCCTGAATCAGCTATCAGACACCTGCTCTGAATCAAGTACCTGTCTGGATCTTACCCTCACACACGCTCACACACAGCTATGGCTGGCTGGCTCTGGCTGGGAGGGTAATCGGTGCGCTGGTTGCCCTGGCAACCCCACCCTGATTCCTACTGATTTGAGCCCTAGTCCGTCACTGAAGACTTTTTAGCCCCCCTCCACCTTTCCTCTGAGTTGATTTGCCCTTTCGTGGAGGTAGAGGGCAGCGGCCAAGGCAGGAGACATGGATTTGTGAAGTGAGAATGGCAGCGCGGCGGCTGTTCGGCCCCCAGGAGCCCTCAGGCAATCGGAGCCAATAACGTGGGTGCCCACACACACGCATACGGGCCGAGCGGCAGGAGCAGTATGCAGGAGGCTGACCTACCGGCCACCAATGCTTTCACAGGTGAGCACCGGATCAGGTTTGTAACCTCAGTGTTGGAATTAAGGGGGATAAGCTGTTGGCGTGAACGTGAGTTCAATGATTCATGCCAACGGTAAAGAATAAGATTATGCTCATTAGGAGGGTCATATTGTGCTGTACAAACTCTTGATGTTTTTTGTGTGCTAATATTCAAAGCTGCTCTCAGAGTCCCCCTCCCTTTCCCAGACTCCTCTGCTCCATTTCTCCGACAGGCTGCATTTCTCTCCCCTGCCTGGAATGGAATGCGGAGAAGGAGAGAGAAAGTGCGAGATGGGTGGAGGGCGGTGGAGGTTGGGCTGTGTACTAAACCAAAGTTTGACAGTCTAGTGCACTGCAGACAGCAGATCTCCTCTCCTCTCCGCCTTTTCTTCTTTTTTTTTTCCTCATCTCCTCTCGGTTTTCCTCTTTTCATCTACTTTTCATGTTCTCTTTTCTTTTCCTCTCTTCTCTTGTCGTCTCTTCTGGTTTGGCCTCAGGTCATCTCTTCTCTTCTTGTTTTCTCGTTTCTGCTCTTCCTGTTTCATCTTGTCTCCTCTTTTCTTTTTTTGTCTCTTCTTTTTTTGTGTTGTCTCATCTCCTCTTGTCTCTTCTTTTCTCGTCTCTGCACTTTTTGTTTCGGCTCATCTCCTCTTCTCTCCATCTCTCATTGTTTTCTTGTTTAATCTCTTCTCTACTCTTTTTTTCCTCTTTTCATCTCTAGCCTGATCTTTTCTTTCCTTTTCTCATTTCTTCTTCTCTCGCCTCATCTGGTTTCTCGTTTCATTTCGTCTAGTTTCTGCACTTGTTTCATCTCATCTCTTCTCTTCTTGTTTCGTCTCTTCTCGTCTTGTCTCATCTCTTCTCTCTGCTCCTCATCTTTTGTCTTTTCCGTGTCTCATCTCTTCTTCTCTCCTCTTTTTTTAAAATTGTATTTCTCTGTTTTGTTACATCTCTTTTCATCTCTAGTCTGATCTCTTCTCACCTGTTCTCAGTGGCGTGGCCAGGGTGGCACTGGACACCCCTGACATCTGACTGGCCACCCTGGGTGCCACCCCAAAATTTAGATCGCTATTTCCATTTCATCTCCTATTAAAAGAAGCGTTTATTTTGACGTGCAGCGGCGCGGCACATTGTTCATGTATCATTAATATTAAGAGAATATTAACAGTTGACAAACAGACGATTAAAGGGGGTCGCGCATAATCGCAGACTTGTTCAAAATCCTGCGGCGCCATTCACAATTAGTCTCAAAACGTTGTTAATGTAGCCTATAACGACTTCACGCTAGCCTGGAAGAGTGCGTATAGGCATTTTTCAGTATTTTTCTTTCTGTGTAAAGTCTGCCCTTATGGAAAGAAATAGCCTAGGCTAATATAGATATCCCATGTTTCCGTTTGTGCGTTTCTTACAGCAAAACACACCGACGCCACATATTTTCATTCTTGAAGTGAACTTTTTGCCTGTATGGTGATTAGATTCACTGTTTATTGCCGGCTTGAACATGAGAACACGATGCATCTGGTATGTGGCATATGACGTTTCATCCATAGCGCGCACACAGAACGCTTGAACGGACATAGTAGCCTATGCCAAAAATAGCGAGTATTAACACAGTCTGCTATGTCTTAACCGAATGTAAGCAGTTGACTAATTAATTTGGAAGCGTGTCAGTATTGGATTCAATATTGTGCAATTGCTCTTAAAGAGACAGTAGCTTGTAGTCCTGTCTGTCATTTAAAGTTAATCAAAGTACACAAAAAAATCATCCACTCATCTTGACTGAATAACTTTTCTAGCCAGTTTTAACATGCATTTATCTATATTTAATTTATACAGTGAAAATTATCCAATGTTATTTGTTATTCTATTTCTGTAGCTGAATTACTGTTAGACCTGCAACATCAATCACTTAATTCTTAGCTCTGTTCTAACTTTTTTGCTGCCTGTTCACTTTTTTCAATAACGTTTTCAATTTATATTATTACGCTTGTAGTTTTAACTGTGGAATATCAGTTGTAATCAATAATTGTTAAGTTTTACTGGTATCTAAAATTGTGGTTGCTTATTTATTAGAATACAATGCTACATGAGTAAAAACAATGAAAACAAATGAGTATTAAAAATTATATTCTTTCACGTTCTATGGACCCCCTATAGTAGCCTTGGCCACCCCATGAATAAAAGTCTAGTTCCGCCACTGCCTGTTCTCCTTTTCTCATCTTTGCACTTCTTGTTTCATCTCGTCTCGTCTCTTTGTCTCATCTCTTCTTTTTTGTTTTTCTCATTCTTGCTATGTCTCTTTTCATCTCTAGTCTGATCTCTTCTCATTTGATTCTCATCTCTTCCTCTCTCTTCCATTGTCTGGTCTTTATTTTGACTTCTTTTCTCTCCTTCTTCTCTCTTCTTCTCTTCTCTCCTTTTCTAGCTTTGTCCGGTCTCTTCATTTTTCTTCAACCCTTCTCCTCTACGCTCATCTTCCTATCATGTGTCCCCTCCGTGTCTCATCTGTTCTCTACAAGTGTCATCTCACATCATATTGTTTTTCTTGTGTTGTGTTCTTCTCACCTCGTCTTGTCTCATCTGTGCTCTTCCTTTTCTCATCTTGTCCAGTGTTGTGCATTTTCGTCATGCTCAGTATCTTTTCTCCTCTTATTTGCCATCTTCTCCTTTCCCAGTTTTCTCCTGTCCTCGTCTCATTTTCCTCTTCTGTCATTTATTTTTGTGTAGCCTCTTGTATCTTTTTTTTTTTTTGTCTGGTCACTTTTCTTTTTACCGGTTTTTGTCTAGTCTCGCCTTATTTCGCCTCATCTGTTCTTCTTTCTTCTCCTTTCTCCTCTTCTACTATATCTTCTCCTCTTTTTGTCTGGTCTCTTTTCATTTTGTCTACTCTCTTGTCTCATCTACTTCCCTTCTCTTAGTTTCTTCTAGGGGTGGAACGGTTCAAATTACTCACAGTTCGGTTTTGTTTCACGGTTTTAGGGTCACGGTTTCGCTATCTGCGTTGCACCGTGTGCGCGGCTTCAGATGAGTACACACACACACACACACACACACACACACACACACACACACAAATCTCCTCTCAGTGTGCGTGAGTTCTCTTTCGCGTCTTGCTCTTGAATATTTAAATTGGCAAGGCTTAAATGAATTTTAATATAAACACAACGTGTGCTTTTCACGTTCGAGCATACAGCACTCGCGTACAAGAGTGACTGTTTTGTCCACGCTTTCTGATCATCGCTGTTGTTGTAATGTATTGGAAAGCCAGAATGGTTTTCATCGACAAATCTGTCTGTCTGTTTTACACATTGTTATTTTCAACAACTCAAAATGCGTCATCATATTTAAGATGAACCGCGATGCAAGTGCGTGCTGAACTGTGGGTGGAGAACCGTAATGTTCGTTTTTAGTTTTTATTTTACCGAGAACCGTTCCACCCCTAGTTTCTTCTCGTCTTGTCTCATCTTGTCAGATCTATTCTATTCTCTCTAGATCTGTGCTGTTTTGTGCAGGTGTATATTGTGATTGCATAATTGACTCATGCTCTGTTAAGGTTTAAGGAAGGCAGAGAACTGCTGATTTGTTTGTCTAAAGATCTTCATAACATTTCTAAAACCACTTTTGGCTGCACCACACCCTGTGAGAGATTGCATGACTTTGGTTTTGTCTAGCACCTCCTCCTCAGACAGAGAAGTTTTTTGGAGTGCTGGTGTCATCACTGTCTGGTTTGCTTTGCATTCTGGTCCTGTGTAAATGCTTTATAGTGGAGAGACAGTCGAATATCCAGCGATATCAGGTCAATGTTGAGTTTCTCTAAAAGCATGCTTGCAGGAACACTTGTTTTAAGATCATTTATAGGAGCCAGTGACCTACATATAGAGGATCATCGCTGCCCGAGATCCACAAATCACAGCAAATTTTTTTAGCCCAGTGAAACTTTCCCACAAACTCCGCCAGCTGAGCATTTTCAGATCCTCACAGGATGTCCTAGTGTTTTTAGTTGTTAAATTAAGAAGTTTTTGACAGTTGACTGATCAGTTTTGACAGTTCAGGGTTTGAGAAACCGTAGGTGTAAGGGGAAAATGGAGAATTCTGAGAGCTGCTTCAGTGGCATCTCCTTGATATTAATTTTAGCTTCTTAAGGCCCATTCACACCAAGAACGATAATTTTATAATGGCGTCCACACCAATGGATGATAACATTCTGTTTATTAAGGGCTTGCTGCAGTTTTGTTGTGTGCTGTTTTTAATCCTTAAGCTTTTTAAAGGGATAGTTAACCCAAAATGGTTATATAGAAATTACTCACCCTCAAGCCATCCTAGGTGTATTGATATTCTTCTTTCAGATGGCGGGGGGTAATAAAGGCCTTGGGGGGTTAATAAAGGCCTTCTGAAGCGAAGCAATGCGTTTGTGTAAGAAAAATATCAATATTTAACATGTTATAAAGTAAAATATCTAGTTTCAGGCGGACCGCCTTCCGTATTCAACTTGCGGAAAAAAGCGTAACTGCCGCAACGATGACGTCAGATGTCACACTTTCTTTGTAAGTTGAATACGGAAGACGGTCTGGCGGAAGCTAGATATTTTACTTTATAAAGTTTTAAATATAGGTATTTTGGGGTTGCCATTCCTGCTATTATAAAGCTTGGATTAGCCAGGACATTTTTTGATACAACTCTGACATCTTATACATATGTAGTACCATTTCAAAAGTTTGGAGTCTGTGAGATGTTTTTATTTTTATGTTTTCTTCTGCTCACCAAGGCTGCATTTATTTTAAGAATACTGAAAACTGTAATATTGTACACTATTATTACCCTAACTGTTAATCACTGTTTTCTCTTTTAATATATTTTAAATGTAATTTATTCTTTTGATGGCAAACCTGAATTTTCTTTCAGCAGCCATAAATGTGGTCTTCACATGAACATTTCTTAATATTAAAGTTGAAAACTGTTGCTGCATAATATTTTGGTGGAAACTGATACATTTTTGTAAGGATAGATTTGTTTGTAACAATGTAAAAGTCTTTACTGTCACTTTTGATCAATTTATGTATCCTTGCTGAATAAAAGTATTAATTTATTTTTTAAGCTATTGACCCCAAACTATCGAACAGTAGTGTAGTGTATTTTGGGAGCTGCATTTAAAAAGCATTTAGCTCAAATCATTTGAAGACGAGTCACTGCATTTTTTTTGAGTTTGGATTTTTTTTTTGTCCATAGAGTGCAGATTCCAGTGCGCTAATGGCAGATGTCTGAACCTGGGCTCGCAGGTCTGTGATCAGCTCAACCACTGTGGAGACAACAGCGATGAGGAGCACTGCCCCATCTCCACCCAGCATCCTGCATCTGCCATCTTCAGTTGTGAGTCCATCTCTCTAACATTCTTGCTCCAGACGCAGAACTACCTGTGTTCTGCTTCTGATGAGGTCAGCAGGATGTTTTCATACTTCTCATCTGAATTCCTGAGGCGTTTGTATCCAAACCACCTGCAGGGTTTGAGTGTGAGACGAGTGTTAAATGGTGTCTCTTCATGCTGAATGTGGCGTGTGTGTGTGTGCATGTGAGCAACACATGCACACAGTTTGGTCATATAGCATATATCTATGTCTTTTTGTTTATATTTAACATTTTCCTCTATATTTATTTTTGTCAATCACATGACATTTGTTTTGCCTTTTGCCTATTTTTACATTGAAAATGCAATTTATGAACTCCACTTCTATGATGACCATATTTTAAATTTCTGAATTAAATTTTGTTTTAATATTTTTCGGAGGGGCATAAAGTAAAAAAATCCAGGGTGATAAAACTGCCATGATTAAAGATTGACATATTTTATTATAAATAAAATCTTTAGAAAAAAATATTGACCTTTTTATAAGGCAATGATAGTTCAGGTTCTGTTCTTTAGAAACACTTTTACCTTAAATTATGTAATAATCTAAATTCCTATAGATTTTGCCTGATGGTTATGCCACGTAATATTGTTTGAGTCATTGAAATAGTAAAAGGTTTTCAAAATCATAAGAAAACTACCTAAATGTAAACAGTGAATATTTCCTAAAACTCTGTATGTGTGTTTTAAACTAGATTTTTCCTTTTATTTTTTTGTGGACTCTCTAACATTTCATTGACCCATATATTTGCTCTGTAATTAAGCAAAAGTGTGACACTTTTTGAGCAAAATTATGGTGAATATTCACAGTTTCGTCCAGCCCCTTTTGTGAGACTCTGGCAGCCAGTCAGCTTTGATCTACCGTAGCTCTTTTGTGTCTCCAAGTTTGTGGAAACCAGAGCAGACAAAAAAATCCAGAAAAAAAGCACGTAGCTCTGTCTGCGTTTATCTTTCCTGGCTGCGTTGAAATCAGTCATCTGTTCCTGCCGTGTCAAGCTCCCCCGTGTTCGCTGTGCTCTGAGGGGTGTCTTCAGTCAGAGCTGTTAGAGCAGTAATGCTCATTTCCCCAGCAGACAAACAGCCGCCATATACTGCAAGAGGGAATGATGCTGATAGATGTTAGTGAAGACGATATATGCTGAGAGCGAGACAGAATCTGAGGAAATGTTTAGAGTCTAATCGAGTTTGCCATCTCTCTGTCTGCAGCAGGGCCAGACAGATTGATCATGAATATAGTCTAGACACTCTGCACAAAATATTTCTCTCTCTCTCTCTCTCTCTCTCTCTCTCTCTCTCTCTCTCTCTCTCTCTCTGTCTCTCTCTCTCTCCACACATTGAAAGGTTGTGGTCAGGACCATCAGACAGCCTCTGCAGAAAAGGAGGGAGTAAGAGAGGGTGTTTATCGAAGAGTATGATGAAAAGCTTTGCAGGGTTTAGTGGTTTGCATTTATTGGCATCAGGTGTGTGTGTGGGAGTTAGATTGCACAATTATCAGGGGTAAAACATGCTGTCCAAGAATTTTATCATTAATTTTTTTCTGTCTCTGGAAGGTCCACTAAGGTTAGTCATTTTTGTTTCATGTCCACTTTTCACAGTCTTTCGTACTGTTTAGACAGTCTGTTTTTTTTCTGCTATGCCTTTACGTAACACCCAAAAAAAACAAAATAAAAAACAAAAATAAATATTAATATTTATTTAGAAATTAATTATTTCAGTATGCATTAAAGAGATGTGTTGTGCAGGCCACAGGTCAGGCATTTTATGAGTGAGAATTGACAAAGACAAACTCCAGCAAAAGTTTGGTAGTTGTTTTTTTTACTTTGAATTAAAACAGAACCTCCTGAATTTGGGATTTTTTCCTATAGAAAGTTATACTTTGATGTTCTGGATTTCAGGATGAAATTTTGTCTGTATCTAACAATGCCTAAGCAAATTATAGCCATTTATTACAACATTATTATAGGTGCTTTTTAGTGATTTAAAATATATATATATATATATATATGTACTGACAATATAAATGTGTCCAAAACAGTTTGGGAAGTAGAGTTGATAGAAACATTGTAATATAATAACAGAACACTGAAGCAAAAGTGACTTTCAATTCGTCCGAATGTACTGCTGTTTTATTCTTTGTGTCATGCTTTGTCAGAGAATCCTCCCATGCAAATCTGTTATTTTGTTTTTGTTTTCATGAACGTAAATACGCATGCACGCACGCAACTACTTTCACTTTGCATCCGTTCAAATAGTGGTTTAAAAGACTGTTACAACCCCTTGACTCGAGGAGAAGCAACATGAATGGTGAGGCCATACACGGAATCCAATTAGCAAAATATTAAATATTTAATCAAAAAGACAAACATAACTACAAATAAAGATTAAAGATAACACAAGTACAAAAACACATCAAGCCCTTGACTGGAGAGGAGGAGAGAGCCAACATCGGGTGTCCAAGCTACCAGGACCGCAGAGATCACGCTCCCAGCCTTTTGTCCCAACACAGCAGAGAGATCTCTTGTCAACTCTCAACTTCTTATAAGCAGCATGGTCAATCACCGTCAATTCTCCACACCTGTATCACAGCCCTCAACCTGAAACACACACACAACATTTACCCAGAGACCCCTGCTGGACAAATAAAGTACTACTCGCCCGTGAGTCATCACAAGACCAAAACCAATGTTTAGTGGTTGAGTAGATGATAGTATCAACCAATCTGGGTGTTGACTAAGCATCAACACTCATTCCTGTTTGGCCTAGAGGAACAAACCGCATGGGTTTCTTTGACGAATCAATGCTGATCAAATCTTGACGACACAATCACGTTCACTACGAAGCTTCTGAATGTACGACTGAGACAAACGTGATACCACAGAAAATCCGGGAATCTCCTCTTTACAAGACTTTTTTTAAAGCATACCGATTGGATTAGAGTTTCAAAAGTTATTAAACATTTAAGAGCAAGGTTGCTGTCTCAGTCTTTAAGGGTTAAACCTTCTACACCTTAACTTCACAGAGGAAACCACACTGAGGATCGTCTTACCTTACATACACTCTAGCTTTTACTGCGATGAGCAAAGTTACCACAAAACCCATCACATTTACCTTTTCCTGGCATCAAATCCCAGCACACAACTTGGCTGGCACAACTTTACTGTAAAACCAACAACAAACTTTCTCAGACATAAAACTACAAACGTTTATTCACTCTGCATAAAAGCTTGGGGTACTCTGTCCTCTTTGAAGGCGGCACTGTAGCGGCACCCTTGAAGAGTATGCAAATCAGCCTCTTCAACAGTTTGCGTGTTTGTTAATAGCTCTCCTCTCCAGAGTGTGTGTGCGTGCGAGAAGAGTTTCTCAAGAGCTGCAGACAAGCTGGTTGAAGTTGTCAGGCACTGGACATTCATAGACGCTGTCCTGCTCGCACTGGACCAACGCGTCCCACTTTGATGTCTGTCAGGGACGAGTGTCTATAGGGCTCTCTCGTACTCACTTTCTCCTCACGTTTCTCCTATGCGGTTTTAAAACAGGTTGATGGGGGTCAGGGGTCGGCAAGGTCACGTTTCGGGCCTTGTCTGATGTGAAGAGCTCAACAATCAGTTTGTTTGAGTTTAGGATTTCCATCACTAATCTCCATCATCTCTCATGCTAATCTGGGCCGACCGCAGCGGGCTGCATTTTCATGCTAAGGGGCTCATTACCAAACCGACGTCATGTCTTCTGTATGCAATCTGTGTCGCTTGGAGGGAGGGCAAGTCCCAGATGAAGCGTTTGAACTTCTTGAAGAGAGAGAGCGAGCGAGAGGGAAGTGCCGGATGATGGAATTGTTTGGCTTACAGGAATGTCTGACTGTAAAGGAGACCTGAATGAAGTTCGGAGGGTCTTAATCAGGGTTTTAATGACAGATGATAATGACGATGTGAATGAGACACTTGTTTGGTATTTGATGTCTTGGAACCGGTTTGAAGAGCGCTCCGCTTTGTTTGCAACCACTTTGATTTGCGTTATTTGACTTTTCGCAATATTCAGGATAAGGAAAAGCAATTTACCTCTGAAGATGTTTCTCAGATTTGCACTTTAACGAACCATCAGGCCGGGCACCTGTGCGCTAAATTCGGCAAGCACTCAATAGCGACTCCTGTCTTTTGTTTTTGGTTGCAAATTGTTCTCTTTTTTTGTTTTTTCTAAAGCTTTCCGATGAATTGAATACTGTCAGTCCGAAAAGAGAAATCTCCGATTCCTGCATTCTCTCCTTCCTCTTTTCTTTCCTCCGCTCACTTGCTCATGCTTTTCCCCTGCTCCTTTGATCCACATCCCACACACGTCGCTGCATTAGCCGGGCTGTTTTTCAGGGTGAGGGCCGTGCGGTTCTGTATTCGTTGGCTGTCAACACCATCAGTACTGATGGGTTTCAGACAGTGTCACCTCACGCAGGCTCACAGTGGATTCTGGGATTGTTTATCGTGGCTGAGCTGGAGGTCTATCGGGCACTATTCTTCTGTGTTCACTCATTTACTCAGTGCATTCATTCAGTTATTTTGTGCCACAAACCTCCCAGTATGATGGAATCCCTCTGTCTCTCTCGGTGGCCTTCGTCCCTTGCTCGTTTTCTTCATCTGTTACCTAAGTACGTTTGGCCCCGTGTGTGTGAGTGTGTTGAGAGAGTAATGATGCAGCTGGGGCCATTAAAGATGGGAAACTGACAGCTCTCCTCCCTCGCTTTCTTTCGCTCTCCTCTAAGAGCGATAGACGGGGATTAAAAAAAACAAGAAGAGAAAAAGAGGCAGAGCAGTAAATGGAGACATCTTAAATGGCAAGTTGCTCCGGAATTCAATCAGGTTTGGCTCAAAGACCAAAGCAAAAACAATGAGGGACGCAAGAAAACGAGGGGGGCGGAAAAAGAAAGAAGCTTTTTACTAGGTGAATTTTACTACTAGGTTGTTTGTACTTAATGTCTGAATTGGAATTAAGACCTGTATAGATTAGATTGCTGTTTACAAACAAATACCTGGTAGAAAGACTTCCATCTTCAGTTTTATATTAGCACTTAATTCAAAATGTAAGTTTAAATGACAAAAAAGTTTCATATATTGGGTTAAAGTACCCCATTTCCGAAAGATTGGAGGGGTTTCAGGCTCCTGTAGATCCATTATTATCGGTGGATCGGATTTGACACAAATTATAATACTTTGCAGGTCTTGATCCTCACAATCTTAAACTTTAATAAAGAGCAAATTGACCCACAAACCACTAGATTTGCGTATATAACATGGCATCAAATAAACCCTTCACTCTCACAAATGGTGAACTTCCATGTGCAACCGTGGTGTAAACCTTGTATGCGCATTTCATTTTTACATTTATATGCCACGTTTCTCAAGTTGAAATTAATTTTATCTGTACATATATCTCTACAATAAACCGTAGACATCTTTTCTGAACATTAATCCACAGCACAGCTGTTATCTGAAAAAGTCTGAAGTGACATCAAGGATCTAAATCTTAATGGATGAATTGGCCTTCACCCTAGGCAATCAGTGCAAATGCTGATCATGTAGACATGATGTAGTTATAATGGATGGCAGCACACTTATTGAAAGTTTAGAGGAAGTTTAGAGAGAAATAGTGTAGTTTGATAGTATTAAAAGCAATACTGATACCAAAAATACTGTAGTAATGCCATGGGTTTTTTCTGTATATAGTGTATATACACACTATTCATTACCATTCCTGTGAAGGCCAGAGCTCGAAGTGGGGCGGTATTCACCAGTACACAGTACCGGCACTTCTACATTTTTCTCTTAAGAGTAACTGCACTTTCCTTACGTACCACTACTTCTCGCTTTTATAACAGATATACTGTCTGTGCAATATGACTGTGAATGAAGTCCAATTCTTTAATTAAGTGGCGCGTGAATCACTGTAGGTGCATTCACCAAAGAGCTCCAAAAGTGTTAAGATTTGCACCAGCCGTTCCTATACGACGCTAATGATAAAATGTGTGACCCATCTGAATTCTATTGAGAATGTAGTAAAACACTACGGAGAAAGTTGAACATGATCTAAACACCCACTAAAATGACTGATAAAAAGAGGGGAAAACATCATCCTGCAAGCTTTTCAAACTCATGATGACCACATTTACTATAATTGATCACGTTCTATTGTATTTATTGTGGTACATTTTGACTAGTTGTAGAATTTATAATAGATAATCAGTTAAGGGAATAGATTTTTCACTAAAGATGTATATCAACAAGCCCCGCCCTCTTTGGAGAGTACTAGCACTTTATCTTTTCCACTTCAAGCACAGGTGATGGCAAAGCTGAAATTTTACGTGCTTATAAATGGACAGAAACATGATTAAAATCTAGTGTTTTGCACCTTTCTGTGATGGGTCAGTTTAGAGGTATAGGGGTTGGGTTAGGCAATAGAAAATATAATTAACGTGATATAATATCAGTGAAATTCTATGCAATGTCCTCACTAATAAAGTGAAACAAACTTGTATGTGTGTATCTGATAGCACTGTATAGCCTACTATAAGTGCTTTTCTTCTTAAGTCCAAGGCTTGTACAGTATGAATGTTTTCAGTGCCTTTATAGCAGTTTGCTGCTGAACCTAAATAGCTCCAGTCAACAAAAAAATAATATGAAAACTCTCTGGTATGTTGTTTTTTTATCATGTGCCCTCCGCACCCAAAATGTTTGCCCATTTATAAACCATTTTAAATGAGTTGGAATGCAAATGAGAATTCTTTCTCATTCTTTCTGCATTCCCTCTTCCAACCCGTTGTGTTTTTGTTCCCCTGAGGTGTTCATTTCTCACAAATATCTTCTCTCTCCCCTCAGTGAATACAGACTTTCATACTGAGACATCCTATTAGCTCATTTCCAGTTTACCCATAATGCCTCGTAATGTGTTTTTATGTCATATCAGTCATGGCTGCATGGATGAAATTCAGACCCTAAACTCATTCACTCTCTGATTGCAGGATGTCAGGTTGCATTGTTGCTTGAAGATGCATGAATGGAATAAATGAATTCTTAATGTGTGTGTGTGTGTGTGTGTGTGTGGAGTGTGTGTGTGAGGGAGAGAGAATGAAACATGAGGAGAATGTTTCCTGCTGAGGTGCTATTTAGTTTCTGCTCTGTTGTTGTATTTTTTTTTTATGGTTCTTTGTTTGTTAAAGCAGCACTAGGTAACTTTTCAACCTTCATAATATATTTTCAAGACTCTTGTGATGATACATCGACTTACAATAGGGTTGAATGACACGTCTGCCTGGCCCGGGGTCTGTGTCGTTTTTAATCATCATTTAAACTAAACTTTTTTTTCAGGTAGTAACCGAAAAAAGAACTACAAAATTTGACTGCTTGGCGTATCGTCACTTCTACCATCACCCCCACTTCCTTAAAATCGGACGTGCGAGCCCAGCTATCCTTTGTCATGGCTGAGGCTGCACAAAAAAATAAGAAATGCAAAATTGTCTGAATGAGAAAAAGAGAAAATGAAAGTATTAAAGTGAAAGTAGCGGGGAGGATCAACATTGGGCCCATTGTTGGCGTTTTTGGCGTGAGCGAAGGGAGAGGAGGAGGAGGAGTGCCCGATGCTCACTGCATGCTCACAAAATCATATTTTAGGATACCTAACATGTCTGTGATATTTGTTTATTTGTCTTGCCTCAAACTATAATGCAAATAGATTTTTTCAAATTTGCAGATTCATCTATGGTAGCTTGATATTATAATATTAACGATATATGGTTATTACCTACCACTCAAACATTGAATTGAAGTATCATATAGATTCTGTAAAACGGCAACCAATAGGCTAGACTATTATAATGATGCTGGCTTGTAAACGTGAGCATCGCGATCATTTGGCATTTGAAAAAAAAAACACAATTATATTCATATGACATGCTGAAACACATGCCACTGTACCTGGGATGAAGACATTTCACACGCGACGCAAGCAGAAAACTCCTCCTGCATTGTTCAGGGCTATCATGGTTGTCATGTCAACAAATGCACATCCCGTGCATCCCGTGCATCCCCTGATGTAGGATGACAGTTTAAGATAGTAGTAGATGACAATACTGTTTCCCAACTGTAGGGGGAGCCGAGAGCTAAAGTTACCTAGTGCTGCTTTAAAAACATTGTGGCAGAAAAGTGAGTTGCAAAAATCTTGTTTTCTGTCTTTCCCATTAATGTGTTTGCATGTGCATGTATGAATTACAGTTGTACTCTGATATTTTAACTACCTTGTGTGCTTCATAGTTTCATAAGAGCAAAATGATTAACACCAGGACATCCAACACTAGGGCTGACTATTGATTTTCCCATTTCAAACTAATTCTGATTCACACAGGCATTTAATTTGATTCCAGTTCAATTTTATTCAGTTCTCATTTATTTGAGTACATTTCAGTTACAATAACCATTTAACTTTTTTCTAAGCTGTTGCTGTAACTTATCCAAGGGACCTATACAACTGATCAAAAGTTTGAGTTAAAAGAATTATACTTTTATTTAGCAAACGTGTATTAAATTGATCAAAAGTGAATTATGTTTTTTAGTAAGGGTCATGTGACACTGAAGACTGAAAATTCAGCTTTGCCATCACTTCACCACATTCAGAGAGAGAGCTCTGTTAATTATAACACTATTTCACAATATTACTGTTTTACTGTATTTGTGATCAAATAAATGCAGCCTTGGTGAGCATAAGAGACTCTTTCAAAAACATTAAAATAAAAAACTTACTGACCCCAAACTTTTAAAAGGTTATTTACCAGCTCAAAATAGTACTTTGTTGAATTGGACTACATTGGTCACTCTTTGTTATAAAAGGAGATTTTAAGAATTCAGAAAATTTATATTTTTTTACCGAGCCCTACCAAGCACCACCTAGGAACGTCTTGGCAATGTGCAAAAATAATTTAGAAAACTTTAGCAACTGTATAGCAACGACCCACATCTAGCATTGTAGCAGCAGCTTTTGCCAAGGGCATCACTTCACAAAAATCTGTTTAAACATTTATTGTCCGTAACAGGTTGACCATTTATGGAGTCATCTTTTAATTAGGAAAGCTTTAATTTAGTCTTTTTTTAATGAGAGTAGCAGTGAATGTGCATGTTAGAGTTTCTGTTTTTCTGGGTCAGAGCTTTGAAGTTTTGGGTCAGCTGAGCTTGAGTCAGATGTGCCACTTTCTCTCTCTGGTGACCTACGTGCAGGAGGTGTGTCTGCTGTCTCAGCCTTGTGTTCAGTTTTTGGGAATCTGTGGGTGATGATTGGTTGGAGTTTGAACATGTGACTCAGGGGATTGGAGTGAAAATATGAGGGCCCTGATGTAAACATCACTTCTTTTAAATGGGGAGGTTTTAAACTCTTGGGATTGGGAAAGATGTGGAGGTGATAGTTTCGACTTTGAGTTACAAAACATTCTATGCCCTGAAAGATATATAATAAAGACTTTATGATTATAATCATAGTTTTACTCTATTCTGTGTATGTTCTTATGAGGCAAAATTATATTATTTTTGAGTTTGACCCCATTAAGTGGTGGATTAGAGGCTATATATTAAATATTAAATATATGTTCATTTTGCTTTTCGAAGATACACAAAAGTCTTATGGGCTTGGAAAGACATGAGTAATTGATGAGAGAATTTTCATCTTTGGCTGAACTAAACCTATAATATGAGTCTCTGGATCACTTTTTTTTTTCTTCCTTTAAAACATCACATTAAATAGTTGCATTAATATAATTCAGACATTGCAGAGAAGTAATTTCAGTTTTTCACACATCATTGTCTGTTAAATTAGGAACTGCTGCTTCAGTTTGCAGTGAGAGAGCTGAAAATCACTTTATTAACGAAGGGCCCAGATCTGTTTCAGTTAGAAGGTCTGAGTTTTAAAACAGGAAATTAATTAAGCTTAACGTCATGGAGTATATGTATGGAAAAGTTGTATTTTGATAGCCTGACAAACTAGACCCACATCAAAGATGTTGGGTCTGGGAACTCACCATTGGCAGGGCTCAATCCGAGGGATTTGATAAACAGTTGTCTTTCAAATTTACTCTGCACGCAATAGGATAGCGCTACAACCAACTAGAGCAACGAAGAAGGTGAAGCGGAGCTAGTTGATAGATTAAACTTTGGTTTTTCCAGCTTGCAAGCCAACGGAGAGTTGCTAGACTACCCTGCTGCAAATTAGATTGCAAATTAGAGTGCTTCTAGATTTCTAGGCTAGTATTTTGAGTTCTACATCATTGTTTTTGGTAAATTGAAGAAATAGTTTACTCAAATGCAAACTGATCATTTATTAGGGCTGGAGATTTAATTGAAATAAAACTAAAATCGTGATATGGCTTAGTGTGATCAGTACAGTCAACCGATTAATAGCATCCAAAATAATATTATGTATTTACTATAGGGATGCAACAATACAGTTAGTCCACGGTTCAATACATACCTCGGTTTTTAACCACGGTTTTCGGTTCGGTTCGGTTCTGATGGCTTGTCACATACATTTTTTGTTATTCTATTCTTAGGTGATAGGAACAGCAAGAGGTTAAAGAGAAAAAATACTAATCTTTCTTTATTTTACTTAAAAGAATTGAAAAACCTTACTTAAACTTAACTTTACTAAAAAAACCCTTTTTTACACATTCCTAGTGTATTGGATAATATAAAATAAATATATATATATAAGATTTACACTGGCAGCTCAGAGCTGTACAGCAGCATTTAAGTATGAAATTGAATGAATAAATGTAAAAATAAAACACTACATAGACTTCACTATAAAATATACATTGATTCTTATTAAAGCTACTAGGTTTTCAGTCAAGAGCAGTGGGTGATTTTCTCTTGTTGTATTAACATTAAAGGGTTATTTCACTCAAAAATGAAAATTCTGTCATCGAGAAATGAATACAGGTTTGAAACAACATTAGAGTGAGTAAATAATGACCTCATTTTAGAGGTGAACTGTCCCTTTAAGGACCGCGTGTTCACTTAGGCTGCCCTGTTGTCAATTTAAGACCTGCGTGCATTTAATATACAGGCACGATTGCGATTTTACTTTCACTTTGGGCATAGCCGACAGTGTTTACAGGGAGTGCAGAATTATTAGGCAAATGAGTATTTTGACCACATCATCCTCGTTATGCATGTTGTCTTACTCCAAGCTGTATAGGCTGGAAAGCCTACTACCAATTAAGCATATTAGGTGATGTGCATCTCTGTAATGAGAAGGGGTGTGGTCTAATGACATCAACACCAGGTGTGCATAATTATTAGGCAACTTAACAAAAAACTAATTTATACCCATTTCAATTATTTATTTTTACAAGTGAAACCAATATAACATCTCAACATTCACAAATATACATTTCTGACATTCAAAAACCAAACAAAAACAAATCAGTGACCAATATAGCCACCTTTCTTTGCAAGAACTCAAAAGCCTGCCATCCATGGATTCTGTCAGTGTTTTGATCTGTTCACCATCAACATTGTCTGGGAGGCTGTGGTTGCTACTGCACGCACTGTTCAGAGAGTTGTACTGTTTTCCCTCCTTGTAAATCGCACATTTGATGATGGACCACAGGTTCTCAATGGGGTTCAGATCAGGTGAACAAGGAGGCCATATCATTAGATTTTCTTCTTTTATACCCTTTCTTGCCAGCCACGCTGTGGAGTACTTGGACGTGTGTGATGGAGCATTGTCCTGCATGAAAATCATGTTTTTCTTGAAGGATGCAGACTTCTTCCTGTACCACTGCTTGAAGAAGGTGTCTTCCAGAAACTGGCAGTAGGACTGGGAGTTGAGCTTGACTCCATCCTCAACCTGAAAAGACCCCACAAGCTCATCTTTGATGATACCAGCCCAAACCAGTACTCCACCTCCACCTTGCTGGCGTCTGAGTCGGACTGGAGCTCTCTGCCCTTTACCAATCCAGCCACGGGCCCATCCATCTGGCCCATCAAGACTCACTCTCATTTCATCAGTCCATAAAACCTTAGAAAAATCAGTCAATTCAGGCATTTAGTGCTCGCGCTCTGAAACGCGCATGTTAAAACAGAGCACGCGAATGAAACCGGCAAGGCTTTAAAACGCATGCGTATGATGAACTTTGGTGATTGTGAATAACTATAGTGTCCCGTGAGTATAACTCTAACCTAACACTAACCTGTGATGTGAATGTATGTCGCGTTGTTCAGTATGTTGGGAAGAAGGCAAATAATAGAATGTGTGGAAAAATAATTTATTAAATTCGAAACCGAAAAAAACACAATTTACAAGCGCGTATTGAACCGTGAATGTCGTACCGAACGGTTCAATATTATATTGAGAATTGTGGCATCCCTAGTATTTACATAATATTTGTGTGTGTACTGTGTATAATTATGTATATATACATACACACACGCACACATGCATGTGTATTTGCACAAATTGCGCTAGTTGACAAAATCTGAACTTTGGCGGATATTCGCGCCATATTGACCAATCAATAGCTTGCTCTAGTAGTGACATGAATTTGATCAGAGGTGTCAAGTAACAAAGTACAAACACTTAGTTACCTTACTTAAGTAGAAATTTTGGGTATCTATACTTTATTTTTCAGCCAACTTTTTACTTCTACTCCTTAAATTTTCACGCAATTATCTGTACTTTCTACTCTTTAAAAATAGCCTTGTTACTCCTATTTCATTTCGGCTCGTTAAAAAACTATCCAGATAAATTGCGTCATCCGAATAGAGTGAATTTGATTGTGGTTGGATGAGAAATATAAACATATACCATTCCGACACCCTTTTGGTTCGTACCATAGACTGTAAAAAAATATGGACGTAGTGTCCGTGACGTCACCCATAGGATTCTGCAGAACCGTTTTGAAGTGTAAAGTAGGGTCGAGCTGGCCATTGCCATCTTAGCAGCGTGTCATCGTGCGACATTCCTGGATAACAGAAAATTGGCAAAAAGGCGGGATGTGGGCGGAGCTGAGGTGACTCGATGACTAACAGACAGCAGATTAATGGCTACCCACCTGCCACTCAAAGTGGCCACGACCTTATGCAGAAGTTTAAAGCTTTATATAATGTAAACAAATGAGTTTTTAGAAAAATCACAGTTGTCATGAAGGGCAAAATTAGCTGTTTAGACCAAACCTAGAATTGGTACCAGGCTGTAAACATGTTTTTTTTTTCTGCTGTAAAGTTGGGCATTTTAACATGGAGCTCAATGAGATTCTGCTCCCTTCTGGAGCCTGTCCCTAGTGGCCAGTCGATGAACTGCAGTTTAAGTCACTTCCGTATTAACTTCAAGAGAAACCGTGGGAGGTTGCAGCTCCTGGAGGAGTTGGTGAAACTTACCAAGCTGGGTGCGCCTCTGAAGGATCTGATGGACCCAGACACGTTGCCAAACGAGTCTACACCATTTTTCAGCCTTCCATCGCAATAAAAACACAGCTACACAAAATCCATGTCAGCCATTTTGCAACGAGACTGGAGCAGAAGCAGAAGCTCCTTTCATGGCGCAAATTTGCGTCTGTTGTGAAGTGAATTTCATACCGAATGAAGCGAATTTCATGTGCGAATGAAGCGAATAAACTCAATGTTCAAGCGTCCAACTACGTGCGAATAGCGAGATTCATTTGGTCAAGTCGCGTCTGGTGTGAACGTGCAGTAAATGTGATTATCAAATCGTAAAGGGTGTGATTTAATTACATAAATATATGCGTGTTTATAGGGAAGAGCAGCACTGTTTTCTTTTACACGCAAGCAGCTCTTCCGGTGCTTTCCGTGGCTTGCTTCTCATTATTAGATGCACCACACAAAGTGACAAGTTTGGATCGCATTTTGGAAAGTTTCAACTATCTTCTCAAACTTATAATGAGAAGCACTTATAAACTGGTTGTTGTAAACAAAAGAGAAAAATAATATAATTAATATAATATATAAAACATGTCCCAGTTGTTGAATCTTTTTATGTTCAATTTTGGAAATTTAAGCCGATATTCATTGAAAATATTTTGCTCTACTGGGATGGTCATGAGCAGCTCAGACAGTCTTCTATAAATATGTCCTTTCCTGCTTCACAGATGCAAAAACAAAGTCAAGGGTTTTCCGAAAGACATGATGATGAGTAAATGATGACATGATTTTTGTTTTTGGGATGAGAACTATCTCTTTAAATATTTTAAGATACACAAGCTTCATCAGCAACCTGAATTTCTTTGTGAAAACACAGGCCTTCATCACATTTATAGTGTTGTTTGTATGTGATGGGGTTTTTTTTTTATACTTGTAAAATTCCCTAACAGCGGCACATCAAACCACAGGTTAGTTTCTCCTGTTTGTAAACACATGGAGACATAGACATATGGAGTGCTGTTATTATTTAATGAGGTTTTTATAGTATTTTGCAACGACTGGGAGTCGGACCTGACAGCCTGCTGGGTGGTGGCCCACTTTGAGAAACACACGGTTATTTGTCAGGCAAGATCTTCCACTTTGATGACTGTTAGCAGTCGCTGTGTCTGCATTAGCGAGGAGAAGATGTGTCATAAAGGGGGTCTGAGAGCACGCAGGTGTTGTCCGCGAGGCCGTATGGCAGCGTCCAGGGAAGGAAGCACTGCCATGTGGCTCGTTAGCAAAATGCTAATTATGTTGTCAGCATCATTAAGAGTCACAACAGCAGCCATTTTGGGAGTTGCGGTGCCTGCTGTTCTTCCTGTTGTGCCCCTGTGAGTGTGCGCCAGTGCAGGAGGCTGGCATTAAACCTAGACATTACCTCACTCCTGGGCAGACGACCCATTACGATGCTCAGCAGGCTGCAGGAGAGAGGTGAAAAAAACTCAATACCTGATGATTATACACATACAGACACACACACATACACACACTGCAGTGCATCACATCTGCAGGCGGCCCATCTTGGCTTTGCAGATAGCAATCCCCAGTCATAAACTCACTCACACAAGCAGACAATTTCCCCTTCCTCCTGTCTCACACACCACGTCCTGCAGGGATTTGTGCGAATATCACAGAACGCAGGTTGCAGATGGAAGTGTCTCAGCGATGGCTGCCATTTTTATTCTTGCAGTTATTACAGGTTATAACTGGAATGTTTTCACGTCTGCATCTTGCTGTTTCTCAGGACTTTCCCTCTGTTGACAGAATGGGTTGCACAATTTTATAACTGCCACATAGACATGAGATGGTTTATGGAGAAAAGAAAAAGAAACCTGTCATCATGTGAAGCTCACCATGTAATTTAGTTCTTGCAGTAATCTGTAAAACAGCACTGGTATTTTGAGGATCCAGTCATCAGCTATTTGTTGGACATCTTGTATGATCTTGTAATGTTTCCTTTTGTTATGGGGTAATTTATCAGGCTTTTTGTAGGTAAACAGCAAGTAGGATTTTTGCTAGCTAGTCATTGTGTTTGTGTCTCTGTTATTAACATAGCTATTTCTACTAACATAAACGAATGAAACTTTTTTATAGAATGATATTTAAGTTAAACTAATTTTAGTGATGTTTATTTTATGGTTGAGACATAGAGCAGGGGACATCAACAGGTGGTCTATGACCCCTAGGGGGTCTGTGGTGATACTGCAGAGGTACTGCAAAATATCAAACTCCTTTTCGTGGAGGGAAAATTAATACACATTAAAAACAAATTAAAAAATAGCATAATTAATAGCTAAATAGCTAAATTTTAAGATGCTAAATGCTTCGCAGTCAAGCCCAAATTAAAATATATTAAGTAAAATGAAAATGATGTGTGTGTGTTTTTGGCTGTGTACTGTGATTCAACAGTCACTGTTTTAATGGATGTGCAATGTAAGCATCATAGTATGTAGTAAATACATTAAAGGTACTTTTTGGCACTCTAGCGGTTAATTAACACAACAGCATGTGTCTTGCAGCTAAACATTTTAATCAGAGCTATTTCCCTCTGTTTATGTATAGGACGAGTAAGGTACTGGGATACTCCACAGCAGTTGTCATCCTTCCCGGTCTAAAATAGGCAGAATATAAACACTTATTATAGGCATAATGTTGTGATTCAGGATAAGGCAAAACCACTGTTTGGAAAATGGATTCATAATGTACTCACTCATTTATTAATATATACAGGTCCTTCTCGAAAAATTAGCATATTGTGATAAAAGTTCATTATTTTCCATAATGTAATGATAAAATTAAAATTTCATATATTTTAGATTCATTGCACACCAACTGAAATATTTCAGGTCTTTTATTGTTTTAATACTGATGATTTTGGCATACAGCTCCTATCTCAAAAAATTAGCATATTTCATCCGACCAATAAAAGAAAAGTGTTTTTAATACAAAAAAAGTCAACCTTCAAATAATTATGTTCAGTTATGCACTCAATACTTGGTCGGGAATCCTTTTGCAGAAATGACTGCTTCAATGCGGCTTGGCATGGAGGCAATCAGCCTGTGGCACTGCTGAGGTGTTATGGAGGCCCAGGATGCTTCGATAGCGGGCTTAAGCTCATCCAGAGTGTTGGGTCTTGCGTCTCTCAACTTTCTCTTCACAACATCCCACAGATTCTCTATGGGGTTCAGGTCAGGAGAGTTGGCAGGCCAATTGAGCACAGTAATACCATGGTCAGTAAACCATTTACCAGTGTTTTTGTCACTGTGAGCAGGTGCCAGGTCGTGCCGAAAAACAAAATCTTCATCTCCATAAAGCTTTTCAGCAGATGGAAGCATGAAGTGCTCCAAAATCTCCTGATAGCTAGCTGCATTGACCCTGCCCTTGATAAAACACAGTGGACCAACACCAGCAGCTGACATGGCACCCCAGACCATCACTGACTGTGGGTACTTGACACTGGACTTCAGGCATTTTGGCATTTCCTTCTCCCCAGTCTTCCTCCAGACTCTGGCACCTTGATTTCCGAATGACATGCAAAATTTGAGCGACAGTCCAGTGCTGCTTCTCTGTAGCCCAGGTCAGGCGCTTCTGCCACTGTTTCTGGTTCAAAAGTGGCTTGACCTGGGAATGCGGCACCTGTAGCCCATTTCCTGCACACGCCTGTGCACGGTGGCTCTGGATGTTTCTACTCCAGACTCAGTCCACTGCTTCCGCAGGTCCCCAAGGTCTGGAATCGGTCCTTCTCCACAATCTTCCTCGGGTCCGGTCACCTCTTCTCGTTGTGCAGCGTTTTTGCCAGACTTTTCCTTCCCACAGACTTCCCACTGAGGTGCCTTGATACAGCACTCTGGGAACAGCCTATTCGTTCAGAAATTTCTTTCTGTGTCTTACCCTCTCGCTTGAGGGTGTCAATGATGGCCTTCTGGACAGCAGTCAGGTCGGCAGTCTTACCCATGATTGCGGTTTTGAGTAATGAACCAGGCTGGGAGTTTTAAAAGCCTCAGGAATCTTTTGCAGGTGTTTAGAGTTAATTAGTTGATTCAGATGATTAGGTTAATAGCTCGTTTAGAGAACCTTTTCATGATATGCTAATTTTTTGAAATCATCAGTATTAAAACAATAAAAGACCTGAAATATTTCAGTTGGTGTGCAATGAATCTAAAATATAGGAAATTTTAATTTTATCATTACATTATAGAAAATAATGAACTTATCACATGAACTTATCACAATATGAACTTATGAACTTATCACAATATGCACATTTTTTTAGAAGGACCTGTATGTATGTATGTATGTATGTATGTATGTATGTATGTATGTATGTATGTATGTATGTATGTATGTATGTATGTATATATATATATATAATCACAATCTCTATCCATCCATCTACCCATCTCTCTATCCTTTACCTGAAAATGTTGAATACCCCTGCCATATAAGATATTTTTAAATTAATAAGGGAGACACTAGGTGGCACTGTTTATCAGACAGCAACATTGAAATTAATTTAATCTCTTTTTTTTTTTCATTTAAATTTCCATTATTGGATTGTTTAATTATGTAGAAATTCTATTGTCTGGTAGTTTACGTGGTGGCAGGTCTCTCTTACCTCAAAACCAGCCCCGGTAGCATTAGCATGCTGAGAGAATCCACCTCATTGCCCCAGAGACTTCCTCCTCAGACAGCCATTCAAATTCAGACTTGACCCCTAAACCCCCACTCTGTCTGTCCCCCATGTCTGCTTTAACGGGGGGTGGGGATGTGTCTGTCTGCATACGTGTGTCGGGATCGACTCGACTTCCAGGCTAGACCTCAGACAGATAAATGTCATTTTATTCCCCTGAGGACTGAGCTGAGTTGCTAACTTGGGGTGATATTTTAAAAGATAAAATTGCATTTCGACAAAAAAAAGTGTTATGGTTTTTGCTCAAATATTTTTTTTTTTAGGGTTTTTTTTTTTTTACTTTAAAGATTTTCTGTTGATCTGCCTTGCTATGATATTTATACTTTACTGATATAATGAAGTGCTTTAAATATAACAATTAGTTGTATTCTAATATGTATTTACTTTTCTCTCTCTATATATATATATATATATATATATATATATATATATATATATATATATATATATATATATATATATATATATATATATATATATATATATATATATATAGAAAAGTAAATACATATTAGAATACAACTAATTGTTATATTTAAGCACTTCATTATATATAATATATATTACAGACTACTTAGCATGTCTACCTTTTAGCCCTGTGTGGATTCGGGTATATTGCCTTGCCCATATAGCTGCCAGGTTATTTATAGACAGACTGTCGGGCCTGTAGTTGGACGGAGGGGGGCTGTAGTTCTGGACACATGTGCTCTGTGTCGCCAGACAGCGGGGTCACCCCAAGGTCAGCCCCCTACAATGCTTGCCTTGACTGCTTGTGTCTGGCATTAATGGGGAGGTGTAACACTAGACACCCGAGCACTGTGCTCTACCACCGCCCACCCCCCGAGCCGGTCACCGATAGACCAGCCGTGTGTGCGAGTAGAGTGTGGGGGTGTGCAGAAGGGGGTGGAGAGGAGCTCCGTCGGCTTGATCTCACAAACACTCTGATTTTTGTGTTCAACCGGAGGGGTCAGAGAGATAGAGAGCGGATGAGTTCAGTTTAGTAAGTCAGAGCGAAGTGAAGCGGTTACCCGAGAGCATGTAGTGAAAAAAAACAGCATGTCAAGGCTGTTGCCGAGGGCTTTCAGTCTCAGCACGAGCTGTTGGACGTGCACACACCGGCTGACTCGTGCACCGGTTGAAGTCTCCCGCGTACTCCATGCGAAACCTCACCGCACCGGATGGCTCGAACGTCACATGCGGATCCCAACTCCAGGGAATGGAGATTTGTGAGTGTTTTAATTTTTCCCTTCATTGCTAATTATGTCAGCCTTCTTTGCGTTTTGTCTGTACATGTGACTCAAGCTAGAGCTTGCAGTTTAACTTTGAGTGTGTTTTATGTAATTTCGCCTGCAGTCTTGTCTGGCTGTCAGTTCTTATCAGCTGTTTTGTGCACGTTACGTTTCCGTAAATGTCTGATCTCGGCTCTCTGCCATCTCTGCAATCTGTCTCTGAATGCGTCTGGTACGTAAGCCCAGCAGACAGTGTTTTAACTTGAGTCTGGGGCAAATGTCTCCTGCCTTCCGGACTGTATAAACAAAGAGCCCGTGAGTAGACTGTCTAGGGGTTGTGACAACTTGCGAGCAAACATTTATAGATAGATGGAGACATTTGTTTATACTGAGAGCTTATTTATGGCATATATTTCTTGGTAATTGAATAGTTAAGTCCCATTTGTCTGGTGTTGCCAATCTCATTTCATATGAAGTTGACAGTATGTATTAGCAATACAATTTGTCATCTTGAACTCATTGTAAGAAAAATATATAACTTTATTTAGTGGTTACACTTTGTTAATCTTTGTTAAAATTCTCAAAATGATCAGTTATTGAAGTCATTATTACTTGTGTAAAATCACTACATTAATAGATACTACTGTGCAAAAGTTTTGGCCTTTTAGTTTTTTTTTTCTACAAAAAATATTAAGCAGCGCATGTGTTTTTACATTGATAATGAGAATGAGAAGTGTTTCTTGAGCACCAATTCAGCATATTAAAATAATTTCTGAAGGGTCATGTGACACTGAAGACTGGTGTAATGATGCTGAAATTTCAGCTTTGCCATCGCAGGAATGAATTACATTTTAGAATAAATTCACAATTTAAAAAAAAAGTAATTTTAAATTTGAAAGAGACTTTCAAAAACATTTTAAAAACTCTTACCCCAAACGTTTGAACCGTAGTCATGTTTACTAGTACATATTATACTTGTTTACCAGTGATACCCCCTTAAACTGGAAGGTCTTGGTTACAAAAGCATGTTTGGATATAGAATTTGATATTAAATTAAGATTTGGCTGGTGCATTGTGTAATATAATTATGATTTCTCTCCGTCTGTCTGTCTGAAGCATTGCTGTCTGTCGAGATCTGATCTCTGTTTTGTGTTCTGGTGTTTGCTTTGTGCAGTTGGCTGCTCTGGCTGGCCTGCCAGTAACGGTTCTGTAAAACACAGACTCTTTCTCTGTTCCTGGAGTGAAAAGTTCATATTCTGTCTGGATCATAAATTATGAATTTAGTCTTGGGGAATTCCCACACAGTAGGTTGAAAAGGCCTTTCAGTAGTTTTCCTGAATCTCACAGAGACTCTTCACATATGGTACAGAATGTGTTTCCGCTAAATATGAACATACAGTTTTGAATTATCCTTTGAATCTTGAAGCATTTTGAATACTTCAGACATCCCAAAAGGTGCAGCTCTGAAGGAAAAAGTAATGTATTGATATTGAACAAAATGGCCCTCAGAAATTGAGCCAAACAGATTGTCTATTGGAAAAGCAGCCTCTCTTGCAGTCATGGCTTCACAGTGAGCTCAGCACACTGAAAGCTGGGCCGGGTTAAGCAGCCCCGAGGTGCCACTATGAATTATTGATAAAGGCCAGTGTCATCATGCCAGTCTGAGTGCTTTTGGCATTACCCAGGATGATCCTGATGCCCACGCACAATGCCCTGGTTTAACAAGAAGGGCCTCTACTTCAGTTCATCTCAAATTTTAGCTGATACTCGGTTTGACCAATGTAATCAGATCTTTAATGCTGGTCAACCTATATCAGTAATTATTCCATATTAGTGTTGGATGTGTCTTATTTAATTGTGGACAGTTGTTTTAGATTGTCCATTATTTTAGTTATCATCTAGCGCTTATTTAAAGGGGTAGTGCTTGATTGCAGTGAAGATTTAAGTCTTTAAGTGCACTATTTATTTAATAGCACTTTGCTAAAACTGGTCCCACATCAACAATTTAACGTTCTCATCAACTATTCATCTCAGAATTAATGGTTCTCTATCTACATGTCATATTGAACGTTACAATTTTGTGATGGTTAAATGACATTTATTCCAGTCTTCAGTCACATTACTCTTCAGAAATCATTCTAATATGCTGATTTGGTGCTCAAGAAACATTTCTTATTGTCAATGTTGAAAACAGTTGTGCAGCTTAACCTATTTGTGGAAGCCGTGATATTTCTAGAGCCCAACCGATTTATCCCTAATATGAGCCTGTCGCAGATATTAGGTCAAAAAAAAAGTCAATCTGCCGGTCTTGGCGAGTGTCATCGTAAACATAGTCGGTTATGTCTTAAGTGAACGTAAACATGAAATTATCCGGTCACTGCCAGCGTTTACGTTTCATGGCCCACAGAATATCTTGTTGTATGAAAATCTGAACATGCAATAAATCAAAAGAAAGAACAGAGCCTGTTTTATTCTAGCTTCATGCATTCTTTATCAACACTTGAATGTGGGTACGTTTCATGAAAAAAAACAACATTGAGGAAAAAAAGCTGAGAAAATTGTGTTTTTAACAAAGACTAACTTACAGATGGGATTCACATTGGTGATCAAAACACAGATGGAGTAACAGATCGAGTCCATCAAAACCTAATAATAACATAGCTGTTTTTATTTATATGCTGTTTAATGTTGATGATCACGTTATTTTACATATGCATCTTCTCACATTGCGCATTTTTGTTTTTCTTCGCCTGTGTTTTGATCAGGAGATTCTGCACTCGTTCAGAAGATGTGTAATAGGGCCCCCTACCCTATATCAGTGAAAACATGGAAATCATCAGTGGCAGGGAAGCGTTTTCTCATAAAAGACGAGATAACAAAAAGACTCACTGAGAATCACTCACTGCTCTTAATAGAATAATGGTTCATCTACATTTATACAGTGAAGACTATGAAGTTATATTTTGATTACTATTTCTGTAGCCTACCTGAAAATCTAGTTTAGACTATGAAAAACCTGAAAATAACAGTTTTTAATTTGTATGATTGCTCTTTTTTATTTATGCACAATGTACACTCAAAAAAAAATTTAGGCCCAATAAATAAGATTTATGTAATTTGATTGCATATAAATTTTCCATCCATTTTGATTACATATTTTTAACATAAAAAAAGTAATAAACTTTATGTAATATATATGTGTAAGTCATATATAAATTTAACAAGTAAGAATAATATTTATGTAAAAGGATCAATAAATCCAATTCGTTTTAAATGAATAAGAAACAGGATTTTGTATTATTATGTAATAAACCCAATTTACTTAAAATGCTTTATGTTTAAGTAATTTTTATTATAAACCCAATGTATTTTAAAGTCATATTTATGTATTTTAAATATGTTTCCTCCATTTTACTCCCCAATCACAACATATAATAAAAAATGGGCAGACCACATTGTTTCACATTATATATATTCTTTAATAACATTTTTTATTTTTTTTGCCACAAACAAGCTCATTTCACAAATATTATATATATATATATATATATATATATATATATATATATATATATATATATATATATATATATATATATATATATATATATATATACACACGGAAAGTATTCAGACCCCCTTAATTTTTCACTCTGTTATATTGCAGCCATTTGCTAAAATCATTTAAGTTCATTTTTTTTCTCATTAATGTAAACACAGCACCCCATATTGACAGAAAAACACAGAATTGTTGACATTTTTGCATATTTATTAAAATAGAAAAACTGAAATATCACATGTTCATAAGTATTCAGACCCTTTGCTGTGACACTCATATATTTAACTCAGGTGCTGTCCATCTCTTCTGATCATCCTTGAGATGGTTCTACACCTTCATTTGAGTCCAGCTGTGTTTGATTATACTGATTGGACTTGATTAGGAAAGCCACACACCTGTCTATATAAGACCTTACAGCTCACAGTGTGTGTCAGAGCAAATGAGAATCATGAGGTCAAAGGAACTGCCTGAAGAGCTCAGAGACAGAATTGTGGCAAGGCACAGATCTGCCAAAGGTTACAAAATAATTTTTGCTGCACTTACGGTTCCTAAAAGCACAGTGGCCTCCAAAATCCTTAAATGGAAGACATTTGGGATGACCAGAACCCTTCCTAGAGCTTGTCATCCGGCCAAACGGAGCTATCGGGGAGAAGAGCCTTAGTGAGAGAAGTAAAGAAGAACCCAAGGACCACTGTGTCTGAGCTCCAGAGATGGAGTCGGGAGATGGGAGAAAGTTGTAGAAAGTCAACCATCACTGCAGCCCTCCACCAGTCAGGGCTTTATGGCAGAGTGGCCCGACGGAAGCCTCTCCTCAGTGCAAGTAACATGAAAGCCCGCTTGGAGTTTGCTAAGATGGTGAGAAATAAGATTCTCTGGTCTGATGAGACCAAAATAGAACTTTTGGCCTTAATTCTAAGCGGTATGTGTGGACAAAACCAGGCACTGCTCATCACCTGTCCAATACAGTCCCAACAGTAAAGCATGGTGGTGGCAGCATCATGCTGTGGGGGTGTTTTTCAGCTACAGGGAAAGGACGACTGGTTGCAATCGAGGGAAAGATGAATGTGGCCAAGTACAGGGATATCCTGGACAAAAACCAGAGTGCTCAAGACCTCAGACTGGGTTGAAGGTTCACCTTCCAACAAGACAATGACCCTAAGCACACAGTTAAAATAACGAAGGAGTGGCTTCACAACAACTCCGTGACTGTTCTTGAATGGCCCAGCCAGAACCCTGACTTAAACCCAATTGAGCATCTCTGGAGAGACCTGAAAATGGCTACCCACCAGGTATTACCATCCAACCTGACAGAACTGGAGAGGATCTGCCAGGAGGAATCTGGATCCCCAAATCCAGGTGTGAAAAACTTCTTTCCCAAAAAGACTTGTGGCTGTATTAGATCAAAAGGGTGCTTGTACTGAGCAAAGGGTCTGAATACTTAGGACCATGTGATATTTCAGTGTTTCTTTTTTAATAAATCTGCAAAAATGTCAACAATTCTGTGTTTTTCTGTCATGTAAAATGAACTTAAATGATTTTAGCAAATGGCTGCAATATAACAAAGAGTGAGAAATTTAAGGGGGTCTGAATACTTACAAACAATGAATCTCAGTTTGAAATTTTTGATTCAATAAAAAGTATAACATAACACGTAATCTTGTCCTTTTTCATCTTTCAGGTCAATAATTTTTTACAATATTAAGGGCATTCATCAGTCCAAAAGGCATCACACATCCAAATGTGATACTTCACACAAACCTTCCAGAACAACGGCAACATCTGAAGGTCCCTCTGCCCGAAAGGCATATATTCCCATTGTTGTCTGTGCTATCCCATATCAGCCTCTTCACTTTCACAGTCCTGGAGAATAGACAAAGATAATGAGTTGTGTCCCAATGCCAGTCATAGTGTTATATTCAGAAATATAAAGGCACAATGTTTCGCATGAGAAGAAACCTCATTGGTTCTTGAGTAGCTCAAACGTGATGCGTAACACGAGAATGAACCTCATTGGTTCTTGTTGAAGCTCAATTGTGCTGCGTAACACCAGAATGAACCTCATTGGTTCTTATAGAAGCTCAATCGTGCTGCGTAACATGAGAATGAACCTCATTGGTTCTTGCTGAAGCTCAAACGTGCTGGGTAACATGAGAATGAACCTCATTGGTTCTTGCTGAAGCTCAAACGTGCTGCGTAACACCAGAATGAACCTCATTGGTTCTTGCTGAAGCTCCAACGTGCTGCGTAACACCAGAATGAACCTCATTGGTTCTTGAGAAGCTCAATCGTGCTGCGTAACATGAGAATGAACCTCATTGGTTCTTGAGAAGCTCAATCGTGCTGCGTAACACCAGAATGAACCTCATTGGTTCTTGTTGAAGCTCAATCGTGCTGCGTAACACCAGAATGAACCTCATTGGTTCTTGAGAAGCTCAATCGTGCTGCGTAACATGAGAATGAACCTCATTGGTTCTTGAGAAGCTCAATCGTGCTGCGTAACACGAGAATGAACCTCATTGGTTCTTGTTGAAGCTCAATCGTGCTGCGTAACACGAGAATGAACCTCATTGGTTCTTGAGAAGCTCAATCGTGCTGCGTAACACGAGAATGAACCTCATTGGTTCTTGTTGAAGCTCAATCGTGCTGCGTAACATGAGAATGAACCTCATTGGTTCTTGCTGAAGCTCAAACGTGCTGCGTAACACCAGAATGAACCTAATTTGTTCTTGAGAAGCTCAAATGTGCTGCGTAACACAAGAATCAATCTCATTGGTTCTCACACTTCAAGCTAACATGCTTGAGTTTCTGTTTACTACAACTGATGTGTGCATTGTTGAACGTATATGTGTGAATAAAATCTTCAGAAAATTTAGTTTCGATTCATATTGAGTTCGTTTTTTGATCTCTTTACGAATTTTTGGAGCGTCAAAGTGGTAGGTGCATAGCAGTTTATGTAGCGACAGAAAGTTCTTAGATAAAATTAAAAAAAAGACAAAATGTCAAGACAAAAGAGTAACCAGTGTAATATATGATGCAATACATAAAAACACACTTACTTTAGCTTTTTTCTGTCCAGCATATCCTCCTTTGCGATGGAAAATCCTTATCAAGTTATCAGTGTATTTGTCCAGTTGACCGATGAATTTTGATGTCAGTGAAACCGTAGTTATATGCATGAAGCTGACCTGAAAGATGAAAAAGGACCAGATTACGTGTTATATTATTCTTTTTTATTGAATCAAAATTTCAAACTGCGATTCATTGTTTGTAATTTAGTGTATTGAATTTTCTATGCATTATATATCAATCTTTGTAGCATACATACAAGGTCTAGGAGGTTGTCCACCATACATATGTAAGAAAGGGTGATTTAGGTATCTGTGAAATAAAAAAATGTTGTAGTTAGAAACAAAATGCATACTGTTGCTAATGAACTAATTTTTTTGGAGAATTATTAAAGGCTACTATCATTATGTTTGGTCTACAAAGTAACTGCACATGTTTTGCCAAAGGACAAAAATGCAGCATACATTTTCAAAATGGTAAAGAGAGAAAAAATAATGCAACCGTACTGAGTAAAGTTACATTAAGCTATTGTAAAGCATCGCTCACTCATGGAAAATTCAGAAATTCATATAAACACAGGACAAAAATGACATACCTGTTAGATTTAATTAGTTTACGTGTAACACTGTCCAATGATGAAGGACTTTTAGCTAAAAAAGATGCTAAAGTTAGCTTTTATTTATTAGCACCATATGCAAGTTAGCTATCTAGTGGACTAAACGAAAATGTGATAGTCAGTTCATTGGTATTAGTGTAATACAATATAAACAGTACGAATAACACATGTATATGAAAACAGTCAAACAAAATACAATGAACACAGATGTAACTTACCATAGTCTGATGAAAGATTAGAGGAGAACGTTTTTTCCATCTGCTCCTGGTGCTTTTTCTTTGCAGGATTATTACCATAGACACGTCTATGTGCAGTACCGCCACCTACCGACTGGAGTATGGATCGGCATAATTTCCATTTTCCATAAACTAAACTTTATGCAAACCAATCTCATACAATCTAACTAACTGAATCTGGCTCGTTCCACAGCTAGCTCTATTTAAACCATATTCATACTTTTTAACTGATTAAATGTAATAGTTTGCACAATTAACAAATTTACATTGACTTTAAGCAATCTGGCTACATACATTTTAAAAAACACATAATTTAAATAAAATCAAAAGGATGCAAATACTTAATTATAAACTATGCCATGAATCATTTTTTGAGTGTATGTTTAATATGTACATACTGAATTATATATACAGTACCAGTCAATAGTTTGGACATCAATGGGAAAGCGTGTCCAAACTTTTGGCAGGTACTGTACTACACATAAAGAATATCTGCCGATATATCGGTATCAGAATGTCTTTACTCCCTAAAATGGGTATCGCCCCAAAAACCCATAACGGTCAGCCTCTAATTCTTTCAGGATTCTTTGAATAGAACGTTCAATAGATCATTACAGTAGAATGGATTATTTTGTCCGCAAACCTGTTTTGTCCTTCAAAGACCCAAACCTGTAACCTCCTGCATGTCAACTGCATGTTCTGCTTGAAGCTTTTAAAAGCAGCCGTGCAGCTGGTGCAAGATCCAGCCTCAGGAGTGACTCATTAGCCACGACAGCCCGAGTAAACCACAAAACGATCTGTTCTTCGTTAGAAATCCATACTTTGTTCTTCTTAGCGTTAAACAGGACCACCCATGAAGGATGAAGTTTTAATAAGGCGAAGGGTGGGGCTAACAACAACAACACGGCTTTGAGGAATAAAGAACCGACTTTCTTCCTTCCTTCATCCCTCTCTCCATCTCTCCCTTTCTCTTTCTCCTCCTCCTCTCACTGAAGCCGCTCTTTGGAAATGTCACCGGTGAACTCTGTCCCACCCGAACTCTAATGTTCTCAGATGCAGTAGTGTGATTCTCACTGCTGAAGCTCTTCCTGCAAGTTCATGTGGCGGTCATGAAGGAATGTTTTAGAAAGCAAGGCGCTTTTTTCCCCCCTTCCAACAGATCTTTCAAAAACTCCCTTTATAGCTAAGTATGCCCTAAGGCAGACTGTTCCACTTCTTGCACCTTTTTAAACGAAATGAAGACAAAAAAAAACGTGTCTGGCAAGGTTTTTATAATCCTGGTCATGGTTGTTAAAGGTTGTGGGTTTGGTGAGCTGATGTTTAGACCACAACGTGCGTGTTTAGTTTGCCACACCTTTAGCTGTCATCTCTTTTGGTCACATCCACCCTTAACCGTGGCGTCCAAAATAAGTCCTGGTCATATTTGGCTCAGGCAAACTGTGATTATAATTGCTGAATCTGTAATTATACATTGTCACAAGCACAGACTCAAAATGTTTCCAAAGTCGAAATATGTGCTTTTTCACCGAGAAGTCGTTCCTCCCCCTTCGACGTCTGCGTTCTTTTAAATAATCTCGTTATTGACGGTGAAAGCTCCCGGCATCGCTGCGGAGACCAGGCTGCGTTGGCGAACATGGCTGTGGAGCCTGGTTCAGATTGTCTGTGCTGTTCGTTTGATGGCTCCTCTGCATGGCTGGGCTGGATGCCCACTCTCCTGGTGCCCAGCAGGGTGCCAGTCTGCCAGCTTGTTTTGTGTTGTTCGCTCGCTGTCCCTGCATGCCTCTGGCCTTTCATTTCAGCACACAGACAACCTGTGTGATCGCTCCTTTACAAAACGCCCTCAGACAGGTTTGTTAGACCTTTTTGGAAATTTTCCACTGTAGCACCAAAAGGCATCTACATCCATAAAACAAAACATGGCGTATGAAATGCCACATTATATCAGAGCCCAGACAAAGAGTCCTCCATATGAAAGATGCATGGATCTCTGTCAAGTAGTAAACGGTCATAACGCTCATTGCCGTCTCGTTGCTGATGCTCTCAATTGCCTGTCAAAACACTTGGATGTTATGCAGGAGTGTCCTGACCACGATAGACACGCTGACAAACAAAATCACTCTACTTGTCAATTTAATCTCTTCAAACGTCCTCTGCAGAGGAGATGTTGCCTTAGGTTTTGATTTGTCTTGTGAAAATTATGTATTTCATATTGTAAGATAAGCTGTCTAGCCTACAGGTAGTGAATTCTGGCTCAGTTACCAATAGGTCTCAGCCAGTTGGATGGTTATTCAATCATTGATTTATCTGCACTACCACGGCTTGACATTAACTTTTTTGCTCACCAATGACTAGGTGTTTTCCAAAGTTACTAGCCACTCAGTATTTTCACTGACCACAATTTTGACATTGGGAAAAAATGCTATATAGATATTTTTAATATTATTTTTATATAATTTGGCATACTAATATACCTGCTGTCACTTTAAGACCTGATGCGGTTTCTTTCTCAACTGTTTACATTCACTTAAAACATAACTGTTTGTGTTTACACTCGTCAAGGCCGGCATTTTGACTTTATTTTGTGTGTATTTGACCGTTTAAACGCAATAAGCAGCAAAAAGAAAACAAAAAGTGTGAGCACATAATGCCGCCTCTTTTTTCACTGCTTATTGCGTTCAAACGGTCAAATCTTCAGGAATTACTTCAATTATGCACAATACACGCAATCCCACACGCACACCAACAATATTCATCCAGAACAAATGAAACGAGTGAGTAAGGGGAAGCGGGTTTCTGTTTCAACTCGTCGTCGGAGAGATGAGAGCGAGAAAGCTGGTAACGTGTATCTTTCGCGGAAAATGAGTATTGGAATCGTTTTAGATATTTAATTATCAGTGATGTATCAAATCTATATTTTTGACAACACTGCATTTAGTTTATTTCAGATGCCTTTTTAAAAGATTGCAATTGAAAAAAATACGTTACACGCCACTGCTGAAATCTATTAATCCATGTGTGAATGTCAAGCCTTGTGCACTACCATTAAAAAAATCTTACAGACCCCAAACTTTTGAATGTTTTTGAAAGAAGTCTCTTATGATCATCAAGGCTGCATTTATCTGATCAAAAATACAGTAAAATTTATGCTTTAATTAGTCTGCTGTGCTGTATGTATGTAGCGCAGTAAAACCTTGGACAAGTTGCAACTTTTAAAGCAGGAGCAAAGCAAGAGTTTGTTGAGTTTGTTGTTGAGTGTTGACACTGATATGGTTGTGTCCTGCACTGTATGTACACAGCGGGCAGGGTTTGACCTCAGGTAAGCACACCTGTTCCTGTTATTCAGCACTAGCTTGGCATAATGCAGTGTCTGGTGCGCAGTGCCCATCTCCCAGACCGTCTGGAGGATCTGTGTGTGTGTGTGTGTTGGGTGGGGGTGGGGGAACTTGGTGTTATGTGTGACTGTGTTAATTATTTAGGATTAGTGTGTGTTTGTAGCATGAAGCATCTAGACAGATCTGGCTACACCAGGAGGTCACTGACACACACGCACACACCTCTGAATGTTAGATTAGTAGGGGGCTCAGATGAACATGAGTATTGTCACACACACAACTGCTGCAGAAAACCTTTAGGGTATTACATGACATTTGTGTAGTGCACTACTGTGAGCAATAAATGCAAGCTCTTCAAGAAGTTGCATCTCTGTTTTCTCTTTAGTGTACCACTGCTAATAAATGTGCTAGTCAGCCTACTTGTTGGACAACTTTGTTTGCACCTGACCCATCTCTGGTTCTCATTACACAGTGAGTTGAGTGAGCAATCATTTTTGCCTACACCAAGTAGACATAAGCCAATAATTGGATCAAGTGATATTTTCGACCAATATTTACACTTTTCTATTTATTTTTGTGTTATTTAATTTCAGGTCTACTGATAAAATGTGATGGTTCTCTAAAGAATAGCAACTTATTGAAACACTGTGTTCAACAGGAAACAGCGGTGTTCAGTAAGACGCTGTTTGCATAAATGCTTTTTACATTTATTAATTCTCAAGTGAGCAACATGTAACAAGTGTTTGATTGTTAGACAGCCTGAAACAAAGAAAGAGAAGTACACGTGCACCCAAATTAGATCTAAAAGGCTCAATTTTGATTTACTGCTCAGATCTGATTTTTTTTTTAGTATAGCTGTTCACATTTTTGTTTTGAAGGTGGCCAATATCAGATTCCAGTGTGAACAGATCAAGGTCCTGGACTGACTATGGCAACAACAAAAAAATAGATATAAAAAGTGAGCAAGAGAGTTTTTAAACATTTATGATACAAGCACTTATGTTTTGCTTGTAGAGCTCTCACTGTAATACTTAACTGTCTTGATTTCGGGTATGTAAAATCTGACTCCCGTGAGTGCAGAATTGTGATGAATAATGAGTGACGTAAAAGTTACATGAATTTCCGATTTTGTTGCATTGCAAAACATCTGACCTGTATCGAATTTAGGACCACATATTGAAATGGCCCAAATCGGAATTGAAAAGATTCCGTGTGGGTTGTGCTGTTCACACTGTTATGAGAAAAACAGATCAGAGTCACTTATGAGCACACAAAAAAATCACATTTGCCTGCAGTCTGAGCGTAGACAAATAAATGTAATGGTATACGTTAATAATAATAATAAATTATAGGTAATAATAATAATAATAAAATATTAATAATTACAAAATAAAACCATAATATTAATTAGCGATATTTTATTATTAATAATAATACTCATGATATTAAAAGTATTATTAATAACATATTCATATTGCATACTTTTTACTTTTTTATTAATGTAGTTTCCTGGAAAAAAAGCTGAAAGAAAACAATTTATTCCTTTTTTATATATAAACCCAAGTTGCAGCTGGACAAAATTTGCATTTTGTTCTGTGATTTTTACTGAATCAATATCCAGCTTTTGGAAAATGATAGACTGGAGAACAACCATTCACAACCACTGATTATAACATACATAAATATAATGAAAACTTCTGCTCGACAATTGGAGATGTCTCTTTCTCTGTATTAGACACATCCTTGTTATATTCAATAAAGTAGTCAGGAGTCAGGACAGGAAGTAATGACACCTACGAATGTGACCTCCATCTACTTCACTTAATATGTCACATTCAAGACACACTTTGCTTCTCTCCATCTACAAATCTCTATTCCTCTGCCTCTCACACACACCTTCTCTCTCTGTCTCTCTCGCCCCCCTCCTCATCACCCACACACTCTCTCTCTCACTCTCGTCTGGTCTAGCGCTTTCTGTCTGCTCTGCCTGGTGACAGAACGGCCTGATGGATTTTGATCCTCTCTGTGGTCTGCAGAGAGAAACTCAGTCTGTGTATGGCTAATCTGCAGTCTGTGATACCCAGACCCACTCTCATTTGTTCACGCTCCCGTTCTGTCTCTCTGTGATTGGCATAAGAGGTCAGTGTTAAATAGGACAGAGAATGTGTCAGTGGGAGAATTGGACAGGACATAGTAACTATCAAAGAACAGCTCCTTGCACCGTCCAGGCGGGGATTCGGTTTTAAATGTTGTGAGCTACAACTATTAGCACAAGACCATTTTAATGTATTGAATCAGACTGGATTTGGATGTCCGTAGTTTTCGTTTTACTTGGACTGGAATGTCTTTTCTGGATTTGGGTGTTACAGAATTTACATGGTGGCAGCTTTTCTAGCTGGTCTAAGCTGGTCATTAGCTGATGTAAGCGGGTCATTATTTGGTTAACAAGCTACCATGTTCCAAAAACCAGCTTAATCACCAATAGCTGGCATGTTGCTGGTCCAAAAATGTCTACTGATAGCTTAGACCAGCTAGAAACCAACTATCAAGTATCAAGCTGTATTGTTTAGCAGGGCAAACAATCTGGGAATTTCAAAGAATTTAATCTAGAATGTTGTCATTTTTAAAATTAATTAATTAATTAAATTATATGATATATTACATTTTAATACTTCTTTTTTTCAGTTAGTCTGGGTGGTACTTGCCCATGTTAAACTCGCCACCACAGTGCTAGGGATGGTTATCAGGGTGTTGCTATGTCGTTTCTAAGGTGTTCTCAGTGGGGGTTTTTTTCATTTGTTTTCTAAGGTGTTGTGGTTTCAGTGGCATCGATTGGTGGTTGCTTGCTTCTATTTATGTAATTGTTTATTTATATGATAATTTATTCAGAAGATCTAGGTGGTGCTTGCCCATGATAATTCACCACCACTATGCTAGCGTGGTTGTCAGGGTGTTGCTATGAAGTTTCTAAGGTGTTTAAAATGGTTTGTACATTGCTATGTGTTGCTAAGGTTTTCTAGTTGGTTGCAAGGGCATTGATAGATGGTTGCTAGGGTGTGCTAGTTGGTTGCTGGGGTGTTCTGGTAGGTTGTTTTTAAGAGTTACATGAGTTGAAGTCTGTAAAACTGATCTGCACATCTTAAGTAAGGACAGTGAGGTATATTGTCTTAATTCCAATTAAGAAAATACTTTGCGTTTTCCTAATATTTTTTTTCATTAGTTATTTTTTTGTTATTAATTATTTTATCTGTAGTATTTTATTTAGTTGTTTATTTATTGTACATTTTGGTCCGAAAATATTGCCCGTGCTAACTCGCCACCCCAGTGCTAGGGTGGTTGTCAGGGTGTTGCTATGCAGTTTATGAGGTGTTTTAAATGGTTTGTACATTGCTATGTGTTTGCTAAGGTGTTCTAGTTGGTTGCTAGGTGGTTACTAGGGTGTTTTCATGGGTTGTTTGTGAAAGTTACTTGAACTGAAATTGATCTAAGCATGTTAAGCACCATGGGGTCCAAAAGCCTTGAATGAAATTGCCTCTGCTTTTTCATTTTCAAATGTAAGTTTTTGTTACAATAATTTTTTCATCCGGATAATAAAAATTTAATTAAAATCTTTGTATTTTTGTCACTAAGACCACCAAGTTCAATTGGTCATTGTCACAAATGTGCTAATTTAATTAGCGACCTAGAATTACTGCAAAATTTTATAATTATTATTATGAATTATTTTACTAGAGAGAGAGCCGAAAGGAGGACATTTTTTGGTTTACATTTTTGAACATCCTAAAACGGTTTATTTTCAGATTTTGAATTTTCAATATCGACACTCAAATCCCCACAGTAAAAAGGCTGTGTTTTTGATCTAAAGTCAGAGGAACAGCTCAGTGTTCATGGGCTAGTTTGAAGCCTGCTGTGATTTTGTGTTGTATTGATTCAGTTCCAGTCTGATAGGTTTGTGTTTGTAGTTTTATTTGCTCTTACCAGTATTCTGATCTAAGTCTCATTCTCTGTGTTATCTGCCCTCCTGTCTGATTGTCACTTCCTTTGTCTGTCTTGCCTGGCTAGCTTTCTATGTCCTCCTCTCTGCTCTCTCTCTCTCTCTCCTCTCCCTTTTGCTTCCTCTTATGCCCTAAATTAGGAGAGAAGTGTTTGTTTCTTTTGATGTGTGAGTGCCAGTATCCCGCAGTACTGCACTGCAGGCAACAACTCACTCTTTCATTCTCTCTTCGTGACACTCTCACTTTCAGTCTCTCTATTCAGTTTACTCGACTGTACGAGGTTCCAGAATGGTCCCTCAGCACAGTTGGTGGAGAGCTCATTTTTGTTGTCTGAAAAGCCTGTGAACTCCACAAGCGTCTCCATCTGAGAAACAGTCTTGGTCTTGACTGAGAGAGCAAGTGCGAGTCCAGCAGGGTGTTCCTCATGTTCTAAAAGAACACATTTTCAGAAACATCGATCAAGCTGTTTACCTTCATCACTTTGATTCTTGCAGGCCAGGATATTGAAAAAAATGCTGCTCTGGTTATTTAATGACAAACTTTATTTTTTGGGTGAACTTTTCATTTCTTTGCTCACCCTAATGTAGTCTAATCTGTATGCTGTTATTTTTCCATGGAACATAAAGGGGAATATTAAAGAATCTTTTATAAAGAATCTAAAAAATAATTTTAATTGTCATTATTTTCCTCAACCTCTGAGGAACTCAAAAGAAGTGACAAAATATTAATTTATGAGTGAAATATTACTTGAAATCAAAGTCAGCAAGACTTATAGGGATCACCTAAAGATAAAAATTGTCATAATTTACTTACCCTCATGTCATTCCAAACCCGTAAAACTTTTGTTCGTCTTCGAAACACATTTTAAATGAAATCTGAGAGTTTTCTATCCCTCCATTGACAGTCTATGCAACTACAACTTTGACGCTTCAAGATGTTCAAAAAGAGATTGTAAAATGAATCCCTATGAACTGAGAGACACAATCGCTTTATATGCTTAATATTTACATATAAACAGTCATTACACACATATGGTAAACGTATGCTCAAGCATGTTCGCTTGACGTGTGACGTGTGTCACATGTCAAGCAAGTATGGTTGATCTTCTGTATATGTTCACTGATCAATGTTTAAATGTGAATAAAAGCCTAAATTAAATCTGTTAATCATATAAAGTGAACCAGTCTCTTCAGAAAATTTGGACTAAGCCACTTGATTCATATGGATTGCGTTCTCTATTTATGAACATTTATGAGCGACAAGGTATTAGTTGCGTAGCTGTGGGTGAGTAAATTGTTTATGCTAAGTGAATGAATATATAATGTAATTTAAAAAATGATGAACAAGAAAATCCAAGTTCTAGAGCTTAGCTTACACAGTTAATTTCACAGCAATCGTCTTGCTGAATTAGTGATCTTGCTTTAATCCAGTATCCTAGTGAACTATTTTCTTGCTGTCCGTGTCAAACCAAAATGGCTCTCACCTTTTTTGCCAGATGATATCACCAATTTGGGAGACTGTAGTCATCATGGATGTTGATTTGACTCTGCTGCCATCTTTTGGTTAAAATGAGACTAAACTTATTATAGATAGATATAGATTTCATGATTGAAAACAGGACCTGTTTTGTTTTTTTCATTTTGCACTGTCCTAAGCTCTCTTTGTGCTTTTATGTTGCAGCTGAACTGGAGTTTGTGCAGATCGTGATTATAATCGTCGTGATGACTGTGATGGTCATGGTGGTTGTGTGCCTGCTCAACCACACGGCAGCACTTCCGCTTAAACACTTTGAAAACCTCCTATCAACCTTCCTCAAAAATGTAGATGAGCCCTGGACAGGAATAAACTAAAATTGTGTGTAAGAGGCGTGGCCTAGAAGTTCACATGGCTCATATGGAACACATAAGCCGCCGCTAATTTCCTGTCTCTTCTCTGCCGTCTCGTGTTTTATTTATTCAGACTTTCTAAATCCTAACATCGCTTTACAGAGCATGATGAGCAATTCATTACAAGAAACAGACAAATCACATGGGAATAATAGCATGGGAACAAAATGGAAAGTAAACAACATAAAGCAAATGGCAGTGTGGCATGAAAGCGAGAAACTGAAATGAGCAGAATAGTTCCTTGACAGAATGTGTTCCAGGCTGAGGCAATTTCTAATACTGAATAGATGTATTTTTCACCTGTTGCGTCATGTCTAAGCCTTGTTTAGTATATCTTATGCTGGTGAGCTTTTATCTTAGAAAAGAAGGAAACAGCAGTGCATAAAAGTCTCTTGAGTTTGTGTGCGTGCGTGCGTGCCCTTGTTTATATTACATTGTGGGGACCAAATGTCCCCATAAGGACAGTAAAACCTGAGATCACCTGGTCCTCACCTTTCAAAAGGCTTATAAATCACACAGGATGAGTTTTTTTGAGAAAGTAAAAATGCAGAATGTTTCCTGTGATGGGTATAGGTTTAGGGGCAGGGGCAGTGTAGGGGGATAGAATGTACAGTTTGTACGGTATAAAAACCATTACGTCTATGGAGAGTCCCCACAAAGATAGTGAACCAGACGTGTGTATGTGTGTGTGTGTGTGTTTACTTACTTCTGGAAAGGTCTTCTTTGTGTCTAATCCAAAATAACTTGCAGCAGTGCACTGAGCTGATGAGAGAGAACGGTGCGTGTGTGTGAGAGAGGGGGATCTGTCATCTCACCCGAGGGATGATTTTCGGTACATTTGCGCAGTTTAAAACCAGACAGACAACAGGAAATTAATAATATTGTTTTTTAATACTTAAGCATTGTATACCTAGAGGTTCGTGCACATGCTACAGAGTGCATGAGGTCTGAGTTGTTCACGCAATGGGCAACTGGACTGAGAATTTTCATGGAAAACTGAACACTGCATAAGGACATATTACTGGATGCACAACATGTAATAAAAATGTGACATATGACTCCTTCAGAAAAGGCAGTGTGTTTTGGAAGAGACACAATGGCAGTGTCCCTCTGAGACCAGGGCATGTTGATTACATTCAGCAGTTCTGTCTAGACGCCAGTCAAATAGACACGCGCAGCCCACTGCAGCACCCGGGAGAGACTGCTAAATGACTAGGACTTTTCATTTTCATTCATGAGGGAACGTAAGGGGGAGGGAAACCTGCGAGGGAGGCAAGCAGCGATGTCTGGGAGAATGTTACACTCTGGTTTTGTTTAGGTTTTTTAATTAGAATGGATATATAGGCACAGAGTTAAGAAATGGGATCTGTCTGATTCTCTTTTTTTGTTTGCATTTTTAAAATGGATGTAATTAGGGTTTAACAAATGGCTTAGTTGCATTTTATTTATTAAAAAAATCATCCATGAAATTTAAATATGTATGTAGGTACAGAGCATTATTAGAATTTGACCAATGAGCTTTGTAAAATATTATTTATTTAAGATTAATTATTGATTACATTTATGTTATGTAAAAGTTGTATTTGTTTTTAAATGTCGTCCATGCATTTTAAATATGGGTATATGAGGGCACAGATCATTTTGATTTAACAAGCTGGTGTTTTGATTTTTTTTTATTATTAATATTATTTACTTATTTATTTATAATTTAAAGCCATTTATTGATTTATTTATATTTTATTGGCATTTAAGTTCATGATTTTCTTTGAATATTTGTTCATTTATGACAGTGGGGAAACTATTATTATATATTACTTTTAAATGTTCCTTTTTAATCAATGATCAGTTGTTACCAAAATAATATTGACTAGTTATTATGTATTATTTGATTATTTTATATTTATGGTAGACTATGCTATCTTAAATTTCAAGTGATTCAGAATATTACATCTGTGTATTTTTCATACTTGTTTGTAGGAGGGTTCTTTGTGGCCATCAGATAATGGGCTGAGACAAGGAGCATCTGAGGTAAGCTGTGTGTGCGTGTGCGTGTGTGTGTGTGTGTGTGTGTGTGTGCGTTATACTCTAAGGAGCTTGTTTCAAGGGTTGTTGTTCTCCTTGTATAAATGGCATGCCTGCCTGTAACAAGCAGTGAAGTCTCCTCAAGTGCATGCTGTGTCAATGCCAGTGTGTGCCTGTGCCTCTCAGTGTAGGCGTATGTGAGGGAGGATAGTCTCTGAGACTGTGTCTGTGAGTGATAGCACTTGAAATATTGTGTGTGAAGGGAATACATGCATATATATTCATTGTTTGTGTGTGTGGGGTGGGGGGTTGTCTCTCTCACCGGGATGCAGCCTCTCAGCAGTTCATTAATCTCTCACCCTCCTCTGGCAGCGTCTAGACGGTCGTCTGAGAGACCAGACATTCAGGGTCTATCTGCGTAAATTGCCTCCCATCAGCCTCAAACTCACTAATGTAAACGTGGCCCCTGCAGTAATGAGGCTGATCTCATTGGCTAACTGACATGCAGATTTCACTCATATAAGGATATTTTATCAGCTGTATATTAGCATACTAATGTCTGGACTGGGGACTGTTTAAGTTTGGGGCTTTGGTGAGTTTATATGGAAATGGTAGAGTCATTATTTTTCTGTGTTAATGTGCCGTGAGTAGAATACCATTATTTTGAATGAACACAATTTTGTCTGCTGTAAAAGTCGATTTATTTGGATGTTGTTCTAGTTGGTCATCTTTCTCTCTTTGTTTTGTATGTGGTATAGGGCTGGGCGATATAGCATAAAAAAGTATCAAGATTTGATTTGCTTTTAAATGTCTATGAAGTTAATAGTAATTATTATTATGGTATATTATTATATAAATGTATTTTAAAAAATGATATTAGTAATTATAATAGTACTCGTCAGGTCAATGTCACAGTTGACGATGACAATATTTTGCTTAAGTGTTTTTTCTTTAATTGCTAATATGACCTTTTACACCACAGACTGAACAGAATGAAGCATTGCTTGGTCATTGGTTGACCTAAATTCTTGGTATTATCTAATTGTGTACTGAAATTTAACAGCTGATTGGTTGATTGTAATCCATTACATACCTTTCTACTAAAGTTATCTGGTATTATCAAGATAATAGCAAGAAAATAGCTTCATTATTTATATTATTATTATTATTATTCTCATTGGAGTCTGTCAAAAAAATAAAATATATATTTTTTTCTTTAACCATACATGCAGTTTATTTTGCCAAATTCATTCAAAATATTTATTTATCTATATATTTATGCAATAAGTGCAATATTTTATTTTATGCACTAATAAGTAGTTGCCTAGTGTTCGTTCGTTCATTCATTAACCATGTACAATGCAAAAACTTATAAAATGCCATATAGGAAATTGAGGGAGGATGCAAACAAATAGTTGAATCAGTGTTTTCCTTGGAACAGACCTCTATGAAAAACTTACTCATAGAAAGTATAATGTTTTATATGCGCCAAGTAAATATTGAATCTTTTGAATTATGCCCAAGTGGTCAAAAGTTCTAGGCTGGTAATTGAAATGTTGTGGGTTCAAACCCTACAAGGGATGATCCATGACCTACTACCATTGTGCCCTTAAACTTTGGATAATAGTATTTTATTAACATCTAATTATTAGTTACTGATTAGTTACTGACTTTATGGCTAAGATGGCAGATTTTCATTTTAGTTCTTGGATTCTCGATCTTCTCCTCTGCAGGTGGTGTATGCTCCTCAGCCAAGGGACCGTTTCACCGCTCCCACATTCATGCAGCACAACCGCTTCAGACGTTTCCAGCCTACCTACCCATACCTGCAGCATGAGATTGATCTGCCACCCACCATCTCCCTGTCAGATGGAGAGGAACCACCACCGTACCAGGGCCCCTGCACGCTGCAGCTGAGAGATCCCGAACAGCAGCTCGAGCTCAACAGAGAGTCCGTGCGTGCCCCGCCCAACCGGACCATCTTCGACAGCGACCTCATTGACATGCACAGTTCAGGGGGTGGCGGTGGGCCGCGACCTCCCAGTAGCAACTCTGGGATTAGCGCCGCCAGCTCTAGTACCCATGGACGCATGGAGGGCCCTCCGCCCGCTTATAGTCAAGTCATTGGGCAGCAGTCGGGCATCGTACTTTACCTCCACCAGCACAGCAATAACCCGCCCCTCCCGGTCACTGTGCAGACTCCGCCCAGGGGCCGGACAGATTTAAACAGCCCAGAGAGCACAATAGCGCTAAGCAAAGACCGACAAAGGGAGGAGCTAGTGTGATGGGGGGCGGGGCTAGCACACGATTGGCCAATCGCAATCAATCTCCACCCGTAAAGGGAACAGGCTCTCCCTCTTGACACTCCCGTGCACAACAGCGCTTAATGTGTCTTCGCCACAATAGCGAAACCATGTGTTAAAAAAAATTAAAAAAAAGAGTATGGAGCTGAGCTTACAAAATAAATAATTTTCATTTGTTTTCTGTCAGGCCAGCTGTGCTTAAACTGGGGTTTATGCACTGCCTGGGGTCTCCCACCTTAATTGCTCTGTATTACTTGTGTATAGCCGACAAATTTAGAGAGAGTAATTTGCACACAAGACAGGCTTTTTTTTTGTTATTCTTGTTGGTTTTATCGTTGTTTGAACGACGATAAAACCCACCCCCCTGCCCAACCCACACTTTGAAATAGGTTAGGTGTGTGGATAGAAATTTATTTTTTCCTTTTTTTATTTAAAGACCGAGATCTGTGCAGCATGAACAAAACAAATGCGAAAATGGGTGAAAATCCAAATCCTAGTGCCAAGGTGTATGCGGAAGGTGTCATGGGGCGTCGACTGTCTTAAAGACTTGTTATACATTTAAATTGAAAACCTTTTCTGAACTTTTGCACTATTGTTGAGGCTAATCAGAGAAATTTGGGAATGGGGTAGTGGTGGGTGGGTGGTGGGGGGTGATGTGTTTACTGTTTGTACTGTCGTTTTCATGTAGATCCGATCATATGCTTCAGTGCGAGCTATCTACCGAAAGGGAAGTGATCATGTCTGTCTCAGCACAAGAAAAATCTCTGATCCAGCCTAAAATAACCTTGATCTAAAAGAGGCACAGAATACAGAGAGTCTGCTCTACTCTCATCTATCCTCACCACCGACATGTTCAGCCGCTTTAACAGACTCCAGCTGATCTAAAGTCAGTTGGCTGGTGGCACGGTTGACATTTTGCCTAAAAAGAAACTCACGTTACTAAGAGGTCCGAACAGGTTTTGACATGAGATTTTAACTTTTTTCTAAAGAGGTTTTCCAACCTTTTTCTCATCAGCTCTTTTTATTATTATTATAATGTATTTATTATAACATTTATATAAAGGCAGAAATAATAAAAGCTTAATGTAATTTTCTTTTATAGACTCTAGTGAGAAAATATACAAATACATCTGTATATATATATATATATATATATATATATATATATATATATATATATATATATATATATATATATATATATATATATATATATATATATATAATGGGATTTTCCTCATTGGAGTCTATCGAGAAAATTGCATTTTTACAATTTTATGGTCGTCATTTCATGCTATTTGCACTTTAGTTTTTAAGTCAAAACTGAAACCGAACGGACCTATAAAATAATCCAGTTTTCTATTTTAGTGCATTTTATTTTATCTTTTTTTCTGACATGAAACATGAGTCACTCACTACCTGCTAACATTTTCCACACTTTTTGTTTGGGTTTCTACATCTTACAGCCAGTACCAGAACATTCATTGGCATAATCTTCTAATCAAAATGCCAATGTGGTCGAAGAAAAAAACCTGTTTTGCGTGTTGTATGATCTAGTCCCCAACAAGAATTAATCAGGTTTAAAAATGTGATAAAGTCAAGGGCTAATGTGATGGGCATTTTTGAAAAATACCTATTTTTACCCAGCAATCTTCTGTCCTGTTGCCTTTGCTCTCACTCTGTCACCAACCAGAGTGATCCCGACCCTTGCACCAGCTCCAGCGCACACCAGTCCTGAACACTGAGCTCTCTTCCTGTCCATATGTGTTCCTCTTATTTGCCACGTAGACATACAGTCAGGAAATCCAAAATCTGTACTTCTCAGAGCGGCTCTCTGCATTCAGTTTAATCTTGGATGTAATCGATCACAATCATTTAGGCTCAGATTGAGGATGTTGCTCTGAACAAGAATCTGTTGCAGAGGTAGAGAAAATCTCAAAGAAAGCCCAAAGACTCTTACCAGTTTGTGCACACACATCCCTTTAAAAAGGAGACTGAAGACTGAGCCCCTGTTTTTAGTCACCACTGAGTCTGTCAAGGACAGATGGACTTGTGAAAAGGCCATGGTGAATTTTTTTTTTCTTTTTTCTTTTCTTCTGGGGAACATGGTCAAAAAAATTTAAAAGCAACACTCACCTTTATAAGCTACTCTATTTGTACTCAGAATGTTAGAGTCGGCCAATCATGTGTTTGAATGCTTTTATTTCATGTCTATGTTGGTTGGCTTTATTCTTTTCTTTATCTGCATTTGGTGGGATTTTTTTTTTTTATGTTTGTGGACAGAAATTATGCCGTCTGGACCCATGTGCTCCAAACCAGACTAAACAGATCAACACTCTCCTCTAGTATATTTAGATTTCTAGAACCACAACAAACTAGGCTAGATTTGGAATTCTAGAATCTGAACACCCGGGCTAGAGTTGGAATTTTAGAATCCTATCAGTTACATCCCTTGGCAAAAGTGATGGAATCACCACGCTTGGAGGACATTCACCCAGATTTTTTGCTTTACAGCAAATAAACAAATCGCAGATATGACAAAAAAATGTCTGTTTAACAGCTGCACATTGTGGTTCCATTTTTTTTTTTTTTTTTATAAACGGCTTATTGGTTTCCAGATCAATTTGAGGAAAAAATATGGAATTACTTAATATTGAGGGGAAATGGAAAAAAAAAAACCACACAATTGGTACTTTGTTGCTTCTCTTTTGGCCTTTATGATGGTATTTTTTTAGGCATAATTTAATTAAACTGGTCCCAACTTGGGGACTGTTTTAGCCATGATCTGGACTGTTTTCTGGCCATGTCAATGAGTTGATATATCCTTCCTGAAGAAAAACGTTAACATATATGTGCCGGTATACCTTTCAGAAATGCAAATTACAAGGTGATTCCATATTGGTTTCCAAGGTGATTCCATATTCAGTTTTCCATATTTGGGAAAACTGGCAAAACAAAATGCTATTAATTAAAATTCCGAGGTATGTTTCACAGTCAGAATTTTCAGTTGAACTAAAATTTGTTAATTGGCTATGAAGTAAAAAAAAAAAAAACTGGTGAAAGTGTGGACTTTTTTTTAAATAGTTTTTTTAATTGGGCTGCAGACTAGATTTTAGAATTCTAGAATCCTATCACTTTTAGCTTCTAGCCAATCTAAATTTAATAATAAGAATTCCAGCAGCTAAGCTTGGTATAGAATTTTAGTCGTTTGAGTGGTGTGTATGTATATATATATATATATATATATATATATATATATATATATATATATATATATATATATGTGTATATATATGTGTATATATATATATATATATGCTCTTGTCTTGAAAGCACATGCTTAAAGCTCACAATTCATCAACACTTTGCCGAGTATGAGGGAGATGTTTCTCCAAGGCTACAAAATGAACCAAGGCTACAAAGAGCAAAGCGAGAGCACAATGTCACCGCATTCAGAACCGTATGCTATTTAAGAGCCCTTACCCTGTTTTCTGTCTGTCGATTCTTTTCACCTCGTGGCTGTCTTTAACCGTTTCGTTAGTCAGTTTGCTGCTCCCGCTGTTGCTGTTGCTGCTGCTGCTGCTGCTATGCTGCTTCTCATATGCTGCACTTTTTGTTTTGCTCGTCTGTCCATCATCCATCCTAAATGCTTCCCTTTGTCCTCCACACTTTGTTTCCATCTCAAAGGAAGAGCTTTGTGCCGTTTTCTACTGTCCAAGGAGTTTGCATGTTACTCACGAGCTGAATCGGTGCCTATCGATCGTGTTGTTTTCGTGCGACGTAGGAACCCACTTGCACTCTAAAAGTTCCCACCTTAGCTGTGCCTCACTTCCAATGGTGCTTTCTTCTTCTGTGTAATGTTTTTTTATTTTATCTTTTATTTGTAAGGTGCTGTAAATAAAGTTAGTCTGTATGCACATATCCTACCCAATGGGTAGAAAACACAGAAAAAAGACATTGTTAATAATGTAACAATTTATAGTTGATATAAAGATTTTAACATGGTGGCAACGGATTTGTAAATGCCTACTGTTCAAATTTTTTTTTTGGTGAACAAGGAAATTCATTATCAGAAAGATGCTTAATTATGGAAATACTTAAGAGCATTTCATACATTTTTCATTGAGTAACATCTTGCTACAGAAAGAATGAAAACACTGTTCTAGAATGTTTCTTTAAACACTGCCCCAACCATAAAAGGCACCCTTACACACATGGAAATGGATTTATCTCACTAGCTTTTCATCAGAAAACCATTCTAACTTAAACTAAGTCGTAAATTGGGATCCAGTGATTGGAAACTTGTTAGCAGTGCCAGACTCCCACTCACAGACACAAACGCTGAGGGAATGCGCTTAAAACAACAGTTTTCATTTTAATCCCAACATGTACATGATTTTTCATGCCACCCTGTGTTGTGCTTCCTGTATTTGCAAGTTTAATAATGAACCAAATGAGAGATGTAGTTTTAACATTCTTATTTTTGTTATATACTGTATTTCAGACATTCTTGTGTATGTGGTGTATAGGAGCAAAAAAAATTAAATTGCAAATATTTATGTGCTGGTGCTCCACTGTACAATAGCTTGTATCCGCATGTCTATAGTTATATACCTGAAGATAATGTACATAGCGATGCCATTTTGACTACAAGCACCTGACTAACAGCAGTTGTGACATGTTGAGCAATGTACCAAGATGCTTTTGAAGCTTTTCTTTCTTGCACAAGCACAGAGAACTTACAATAACCGAAATGGTTTAGACTTGTTTTACTCTGATGCTTATCGAGTGTCTGTTAAGACATTCAGAATTAAAAAGCAACATAATATCAGACCTTTTACAGTCTAAATCCCCCCCCCAGCTCATGATACTTCGTATGTTCATGTGCGTGGACATTTTATAAACATGCACATACATATTTATTTTATTGACATCGTGTAATTAATAGGTTTTAAGTGCAAGGTCTGTTATTGTAAAGCTTTTTTTTTCTTTTTTTCAGAAAAAGTAATCAAGACCTGTTGCTCTAATCACGGTTATAGTCAAACTTTTATGCTTGTACTTCTGCTGTTGCCCAACTGCAGTTAAACTAATAAACTAAAAGTACCAGTTGCTGATGTGTCTGATATTTAGTTTTTGTTTTTTATTATTATTATTGGAATAATATCCTGAACAATGTCATATCATCATATTTATTATTCTCTCAATTAACATTGGCATATGGAGGTGATTTGAGTTTATAGGGGGAAAAAAACTAGCAGTTTCATTCAAGTAGTTTCTTGATAAAAGTAAACATTTTTAAATGTCAAAAGAAGAATTATGTGGGTTATCAATTGTATTTATTACCCACTGACTTTATGCGGTCCAGATATTCTTTCAAGACATTGTACAGTCCGGATCATTGTGTAGGCAAAAAAGTCAAATACATACACATAAATGATAAAATAAATGCAAATCATTAAATACAGATACTGATATTAATTATCACTTCGTTATCAAGTAGAAATCATTTCAATACTCTTACCATAAAACAATTTAACTAAAATATAAACACACAAACACTCTTAATATGATTTTGGCTTGATTTGGTATTATAATTCTAGTATTATTGCTAGTTCAAGTTTGTCTCCAAATCACCCTTCTTGTGTGGGAACATTCAATACCTTAGGGGACAGTTCACCAAAAAATGAAAATTCTGTCATCATTTACTCACCCTCATGTTGTTCCAAACCTGCAAGATTTTTGTCAAATGTCTTTTTTGTCGATACAATGAAAGTCAATGGGTTAAAGTGTTGTTTTGAACTCTGAGATTCATAAACATTTTTCTAAATATATTTTGCGTTCTGCAGAAGAAAGTCTGTCATTTATGGTTTAACTGTCCCTTTAAGAAAACCCCAAACACTTTGTGACATTGTGAGTAATTATTGATGTAAAACATTCCTCAATACGCTTACTTTTTAAAAATTATCTTCCCTTAGTTGACAGCTTGATTGGACCACAGCAAGCCATGCAGCCTAGTCGGCTTTCTTACGGAAAGACATTTTGTCTTTCGTCTCCTGCAGTTTCTCCGAAAATTTGTCTTTCGTCTCAGAGATGCGCCCTTTAGTCTCCTCCATTCGTTCTGAGAGCAGTTCTTTGGTTTCCTCCATCTTTTCTGAAAACCTCTCTTTCGTCTCCTCCATTTTCTCAGTCAGTAGTTCCCTGGTCTCCTCCATTTTGTCTTGCAGGTACCCTTTAACAGGCAGAGGGGTGGAGAGGTATCCGTGTTTGCGGAGGTACTGTACAGATAGGGACGTTCCGCCCAGTGTAACGGTGTATCGTGCAGGAGTAGCAAGCTGTGACCAGATAGACAAAGAGATAAAACAACATTCACAATGATTATTCTTATACATGTTTTAAGTCCATGTCAAATAATCTAAGATTTTGTTTATATACCTTATACATGGCATAGGCTGTGAGTGCATAGCCACCCTGGGAATCTCGCAAAATTCCCACTATCCAATCCGGTAAACCGATGAACTCCAGAAACGGGACCAGATTCACCCCTCTGCAGAGAACACAGAACATTAACACGTCACTCACTTATCTTTAATAGAGAGAGATTGTTTGCTTTTGTAACCTCAAAGTGTCGTTTGTATAGCAGTAAGTTGACTATCCAGGTGACGCTGTTAAAGCTTGTCTGTCCTGCCAAAGCTCAGACTTTATCTGATAAAACTCCTTAAGGTCCGTGTGCTAAGCCTGTATGTTTAGTTCTTTAAAGCAGAAGACCTTCAATTCACATAGTTTACTAAATTCAAAACTCTTATAGCCTAAGTACCATAAGACAACACAACACACTGACATGATGAGCTCAGTCTTAGCATACAACAAATTTATTTTTTTATTAGTATATTTATTTTTCACTAGGGACATTATGTAGGTTCCAGCTTTTTAAAAATGTCTTAATGTATTTTATTTGTGCATGCTAATTTCTATTCTTTTCTACGTTTAGATTACCTGTGTAGATTACCTGTGCTGTCATCTTAAATTCACAAAACTAACATTAATATTAATTTTCCATACTGTATTATATAATATTTTTGTGATGTCTATATTCAGCTGCATTATTTTAGAATAGTGTACTATTTTAATTGACAATTTAGTGTTATTAGTCATTACATAAAAATAATTATCAGCAAAATGTTATCTCTGTAAAACACTAAGATGAAAACCTTACATACAAAACTAAATATATTACATAAATAGTCCTAAATCCTTCAAATGAAATTAATTTGGCAGTCAATGCCAAGATTAAAATAGATTAAGAAATGGAACTGACAAGCTGAACAAGTCTAAGTAAAGACAAAGCTTTTTAAAATATAACTGTGGCACTTTGTCATCTTGTTAGTTTTTTTTCTAATGGTGTGTTTCTGTGCAGGATGCTGATTGTCACTTACTTCATTGCAGCATAATAGAAGCTCCCAAACCATACTGTGGACGTGACGATGTGCACAGGCACCATGACTTTACCATACTGTTTAAATGTCTTTTTAAATCTCTGGAAGAGCCCAATAGATTTGTCCTGCAGAGGGTCGACATCACCCTTACTCTGAAGGGCAGACCCTATATCATCCTTAAAAAGACCCTCAGTCCCTGCTAGACTCTGCGGAGGGTTTAATGGTGTTTCTTCCTCTGTGGATGTTTTGCGGCCCTCCTTCGTCCTGATGACATTAGTGCAACTGAAGCAGCGTGAGGTCCGGACGGTCACAGGAAGCTCACACGCAGCCCAGGTGTGGCCCAGGTACGCCGAGCGCAGCAGAACCACGCGCCGCAGTGTGACTGGAGCCCACATCCGCTGCATCACCTCCCCCACCTACAAAGCACCACCTACAGGTCCTGGACAGGCTAAAGAGGTTAGTGTCAAACAACGATTACACACAAACTATGTACATCTGGCTAATTATCTCTAACAATCACTTCTTCTGGTCATGCATATGTGGGATACTATGCATATGTGGGATAATACTGTTTATCATATTAGATACATTATATTTATTTGAGTGTGTTGGCTACTATGAGACGCTTGTTGCTCACTGCAGTAAGCTAGATCGATAATCAGCATGGTAAAACATGGTACTCGCTATATAACAATGATTCGTTTTCTGTCAATGAATGTATCCAAACAGTTGCGCGCGTGTCTAATAAAACACTTAATATATTTAAGTGTCTTTGGGGTTTCCATGGGTTCTACTAAATAAAATCAAGGGTAACGCGTGTATGATGCCATTGATAGGCAAGTTAGGCAACGCAAAAAAAAAAAAAAATATATATATATATATATATATATATATATATATATATATATATATATATATATATATATATATATATATTATTACTGGTTAAAATTGCTTATTTGTCTGGATTTAAACATTCTTGCAAACATTTTGGATAATGAAAGTACACAAGTCAACAACATATATAACACCGTTCTAGTGGGTTTGGGATAAATATTATTATTATTATTATTTTTAAGTACTATGTTGACTCTGGTTTAGGTTACTGTGATGCAACTTAAAATTGTATTGGATTTATAAGTTTTAAACTTAACTATACATGATCTAGTTAGACAAGTAATGATTCAAAAGTCGCACAGGCTGAGCATGTCATGATGAACACATGCTATTGGTCAGGTTTGGGTCATGGCTCTCTGTCAACCAGACCAGATCAGGTTAAAGACAAAGTACTCTAATTCCAAAGATTAAAGAGGTTAGATTTAACCAGTCAGCTAAACTTGACTAAACATCTGTTTATAATTTTTGCAGTGGTAAGAATATTTCCTTAAACTTTATTCAGTGTTACATGTACGAGGATTTTAACACAACTGTAACATGTTTCCTACATACAGTACCCTCTAAGCAAAAGACCAAGCATCTTAGCCGATAAAGTTGTGCTTTATGTTTAGCTTCATAACATTACGTGAATACAGTTCAGTCACAAAAGTGTCAAAACGTTTAATCCACTAAAAGTTGAGTGATTCCTGAATTCCTGACATGTGTTTTTATGAAGTAACATCGGTTTGCCCAGAACTATAAGCATGATCACACTATATGTTGGTCTTCTACATACGACATTGGGATTTGTTTTGAAGGACAGATAGACGTTTGCAGAAGCAAAATCACTAGAGCTCAAGTTAACAGGGCCCAGCTAGTCTAAACTTTAACACCTTGCTTCGGCACTCCAACAGGATCAGACACACACAGCCAAACAACACTAAATATATCAGCTGGAATAAATAGTTTGTTAGAAACAGAGTTACATTCTTACAAACTTACATTCACCTCTTGAAGTTCTGCTGTGGGTTTAAGGAGAGTCCGCGCAGAGCTCCATAACTCTACAGACTCATGTCATGTAGGCTACACGCACGTTCTCTAGACATATCCACATGGAGCTGCTGCTGCGCGCGGCATCATGGGAAGTGTAGTCATTTGAGGGTAAGCATGGGCTCTCTCTGCGTAGGTTAGCAGCATTATCCGACTTTTTTGTCCCTGAATTTGCGATGTTCGTTAGACTTTTATAATACCCCTATGTATATAGTCTTTTGTATATAGTCTTTGCCGTATGTTGTTGTTGCTGTTGTTATTATTATTATTACAATTATTATTATTATTATAATTTAAATGTTCTTGCTGTTGTTGTTGTTGTTGTTGTTGTTGTTGTTGTTGTTGTTGTTGTTGTTGTTGTTGTTGTTGTTGTTGTTGTTGTTAACATAATATACTATTGGCGTTTTATTACGTCACCTTATAATAAATTGTAACCCAAAATAACAACAACAACAACAATAACCTACATTGTGCATATTACGTAACGAACCCTACACCAAACCCTAACCGTAAATAAGTGAATGTAGTAAATTAATACTACCATAGTCTTTGCTACTTATTTGAGTTGTGCATAGACTATTTTAAGCCACTTTAAAATAAAATGTCGCCGTATTTTGTATTATTCCATTAGTTGAATGAATTACTAACTAAATAAAGCATTAAAAAAATATATATATATATATATATATATATATATATATATATATATATATATATATATAAATTAGATGTATTTTTGTTAATTAACGTATTTTAGGCTACAGCATACTTCTGAATGCTGAATATTTTATTCCGTTCTGATATATTTAAGGTATTTGTTTCTACGTTATATGAGCATATTTCGATCATTCTCTAATCCATTATATCAAATCAATATCAGGGAAAATTTGGTAAGCCTACTGCTGGTATCTGGTTTAATTTTTTTCCACCGTATCCCTGGTAAATGATTAAGCTGCAGTTCCGTTTTTTCTCCACTAGATGGACGTGAATTAGGCTTGTAGTTCTCCATAAACTCAAGTAGCAGAATAGAGTCAGGAGTTTCTCAGCAAAAAGGTCTCCGGTTTGAATCACAGCGAGCCTGAAAGTCTTTCTGTGTGGAGTTTGCACGTGGATTTCCTCTGGGTGCTGTGCTGTATTTCAGTGGCTGATGTTTTGTACACTATCTCAGGGTCTCCCTTTGATCACTGCTTTAGAGCTTTCACCCTCTCTGTTTAAGAACCTTTCATTCTGTTTCTGTTGATGTCCTCTGTGCAAATGGACAGTAAAGCACAGATCAGGGCAGGTAAATTGGAATCTACTTTATTTTATTATTTATAATTGTTTATTTGATTTCCTAGAGGCACAGAAGAGCAATCAGTTAGCATTTGTGTGCATTGGTAAAACATATTAGCAGCAGTGTAACATTAAGACATCATTACATCCTTCATGACCTTACATGACCTTCTCCCTACCTTCATAAATGAATCAACAACATGGGCACCCCTTTCACTAGCTCTTATCTTCCTTTGATTTTTGTTGTTATGCAACAAGATGATTTAACAAGATGATTTAACAAATCTTTTCGTCAACTTGTCAGTTAAGACAGCAGGCACGTCAATTCAGAAAGCTAAATTCAAAGAAAATTAATAAGAAGATTAGACAAAAAGTGGAAACAGAAAAACAAGATAATGGCAATTTTATTAAATGTCATCATAGTTTGACGTGAATAACAGGCTAAATATCCACATTCAGAGATGTTAAAATTCTGATGCTGCATTGGTGTTCTGGTACTTTCTCTAATATCCGAGGGCCTCAAATCACATTGCATGACCAATATCTCATGACCATTGGTGTGAAACGAGATATGAAGAGAGTACTACTAACGTTAACGTAACTGAGTGTTTGTTAGCATTAAAGCATGTGGATAAATAAGGTCACTAAGCAGCGGATTTGGGTGATCACCATGTTAAATATATCAACTGAATGAATCACATAACATTATCTACTAAGCTCAAATTACACATTTGTGTAAAACCAGCATGGGAAGACAAAACTACTCAGTGGCATGATATGCAGCATAAAGCTCTAAAAAATGCTGCCAGGCAGACACAAAATTTTCATTTACAGATGATGAGGGTAGTGGAGTGTTGCATTAGAAGTGGGTGGCCATGTGGGGAGAGGTTAAGGACACAGTTTTTTATTTTTTATTTAATTGTCTAGTCATATCACCGACCTGTGAGATTAATTCTTGTATTGCTTCAGTAACTACATATTTTCAGTTTGTCATTTTCTTTCTGCTGGCTGCATCTAACAGGTGTGTTTTGAGTGGGTTATGATGGAAAGGTTCTTGCCCCCTTTAGATATGGAATATAAAGCTCTGATATGTAACCAGTGGGATGCACTTAAAAATAATTTCTCAACTGAATCCAATGTAACTGCCGTGAATAACAATTCTTGATGTATCATCTCACATATAACTGTGAATAAAAAATAGGAACCTTAACTGCTATCTGTTGCAAGTGTATGGGTTTATTTATGTTTTTTTAGCTACACTATCCAGATGAAAATATAGGCCTATTCACTGTACTTTTCATGCTAGGTTAATTCAGTGATAGATATTATATACAGGTCTATAGTTAAAATGTGGGCCTATAATTGGAAATCCAGTAGGCTAAACTATTAGTCACGGAAAGTGGCAATACGCAAGGTGTTGGTTATGTTTTTCTTCACACTCTAAGGCGCTTCCATCTGCTTTTCTCTTTAATCAACTCCTCTGGCGTTCCTTTTCCTGTTTTGAGCTTCGGTAAGCTTGACTGAGCTCAGATAATAAGTTCTGGACAGCTCAACTTTCTAAGGAGACCGGAAGTGCCAAGGTGTTCCGACGCTGCCATTCATCCAAACAACAATAGCCTACTATCAAACAAATTGCCCTCAAATACCGGAGTTTGTTTTCAAACTGCCAACGTCCTGAACTGAAAAAATGAAAACGAACGTAGTGGTTTTATTACTTTTATTATTCGAACAGGCAATGTTTCACTATTGTATATGTTCGTGTCAGGGCAGTTTTAATGAAGCTTAATGTGAGCAGGTTTATTTTGACAGCGTATTTGTTGAGCACTGACAATGGACTAAAATATCGCTTAGGTCAAGATTTGAGATGCTCGGAGATCGGTACTGTAACCAGCATCGCTGCCCTGTACAGAGCATGACTCTGCGCGGGGGTGGAGCGCGCGTTGTGCTATATGAGCGCGCGCTGAGAGATTCTACAGCAGTCACCCCACAGCTCTTGCAATTTGCATTAGATCATTTTCTAAACATGCAATAAACCACTTCCGGCGACGCTTGGCAACGTGAGTAAATGTTTTTTGTAAGTGTCATATTACTAATTTTAATATAGCCTTTGTAGTCATTGTGTTATTGTCCCATTTGTTGTTTTATTTATTTAATTTGACATCGAACATGGTGTTATTGTTGTACTTTTTCTTGTTATTATTTAGATATATGCGTGTTTTTCACCCCACATGCCATTTATTGCATGATTTCCAGCAGTTAAAATATAGCCTATTATAGATAGTGTGCTGCAAGTGTGATTTGGCTGTTATTATCAGTCTCAGAAATTCAAGCAGTTTGTCAACTTTATATACCCTAGCCTTAATTAAATGAATGGGAGAGCATAGCTGCATTCCTTTTGTCGCGCACAAATTCAGTGCAAATCAATGTAAATGTCATGAAATGGTGTGTCCTGAGTTTATTCCCGAGGTGTGACTCTGGAGGTATTTGAGCTGCACACCTGGTTGTGTGAATTATGTCAAGGGGCCGCAAGATTTTGATTTATTACACGACTTAAATCCTTTTCAAAATGTAACCCACAGAGGGGCAACTTTTTATAATCCAAATCCGCTGTCAAAGAGCATTATGAGCATTTGAATACTATTCAGATGTGTCTGACAAATCCACTCAGTAGCTGTGCTTTATTGAATACTGAGGCAGACCATCTCCTGAATACTGATGCTCTGTCAAAGGGCTTCTGAGGAATGACTTTGAATTTAGTAAAGGTAAAGACAGTCTTGGCCTTTCTAATAATGTTTCTGTTAAAGTGACAACAAATGTGTGTGTGTGTGTGTGTGTGTGTGTGTGTGTGTGTGTGTGTGTGTGTGTGTGTGTGTGTGTATATATATATACACACACACAGACTCCCCTAAATATTGCAGCCATTTGCTAAAATCATTTAAGTTCATTTTTTTCTCATTAATGTACACACAGCACCCCATATTGACAGAAAAACACAGAATTGTTGACATTTTTGCAGATTCGTTAAAAAAGAAAAACTGAAATATCACATGGTCCTAAGTATTCAGACCCTTTGCCATGACACTCATATATTTAACTCAGGTGCTGTCCATTTCTTCTGATCATCCTTGAGATGGTTCTACACCTTCATTTGAGTCCAGCTGTTTTTACTGATTGGACTTGATTAGGAAAGTCACACACCTGTCTATATAAGACCTTACAGCTCACAGTGCATGTCAGAGCAAATGAGAATCATGAGGTCAAAGGAACTGCCTGAAAAGCTTAGAGACAGAATTTTGGCAAGGCACAGAAAATTCTGCTGATCTTAAGGTTCCTAAGAGCACAGTGGCCTCCATAATCCTTAAATGGAAGACGTTTGGGACAACCAGAACCCTTCAAAGAGCTGGCCGTCCGGCCAAACTGTGCTACCGGGGGAGAAGAGCCTTGGTGAGAGAGGTAGAGAAGAACCCAAAGATCACTGTGGCTGAGCTCCAGAGATGCAGTCGGGAGATGGGAGAAAGTTTTAGAAAGTCAACCATCACTGCAGCCCTCCACCAGTCTGGGCTTTATGGCAAAGTGGCCCGAAGGAAACCTCTCCTCAGTGCAAGACACATGAAAGCTTGCATGGAGTTTGCTAAAAAACACCTGAAGGAGTCTGTAGGAGCTAAATCTAATACTAATACTAATACAGGTCAATACAGTAAGCTACTGAGTTGTTTCTGACTCTCTTGCTTTGGTGTTACGTTGCTTACTTCATCCATAAGAAACTAGAAGACATTCTTCCGTTACATCACCACAGTTTATTGGCTCCAACAACACCACTGTGCATAGTTGTCCTATTGAATATTCATCTCAGTACGTTCACAGAAGGTTACACTCGTTCACCACTATTGCGTGGTCAAAACCTTTTTGCCCTTCTGGGTCGAAACACCCTTCCTACTGCATCAGGAAGGCTACCTATATACCTTGATATTAAGGTAATGTTTCACAGTGCCACTCAGAACAACACATAACCTTTGCAAACACATTTAGGCTCCTACAGACTCCAAGATGGTAAGAAATAAGATTATCTGGTCTGATCAGACCAAGATATAACTTTTTGGCCTTAATTCTAAGCAGTATGTGTGGAGAAAACCAGGCACTGCTCATCACCTGTCCGATACAGTCCCAACAGTGAAGCGTGGTGGTGGCAGCATCATGCTGTGGGGGTGTTTTTCAGCTGCATGGACAGGACGACTGGTTGCAATCAAGGGAAAGATGGATGTGGCCAAGTACAGGGATATCCTGGACGAAAACCTTCTCCAGAGTGCTCAAGACCTCAGACTGGGCCGAAGGTTCACCTTCCAACAATGACCCTAAACACACAGCTAAAATAATGAAGGAGTGGCTTCACAACAACTCCGTGACTGTTCTTGAATGGCCCAGCCAGAGCCCTGACTTAAACCCAATTGAGAATCTCTGGAGAGACCTGAAAATGGCTGTCCACCAACGTTTACCATCCAACCTGACAGAACTGGAGAGGATCTGCAAGGAGGAATGGTAGAGGATCCCCAAATCCAGGTGTGAAAAACTTCTTGCATCTTTTCCAAAAAGACTCATGGCTGTATTAGATCAAAAGGGTGCTTGTACTAAATACTGAGCAAAGGGTCTGAATACTTAAGACCATGTGATATTTCAGTTTTTCTTTTTGAATAAATCTGCAAAAATGTCAACAATTCGGTGTTTTTCTGTCAATATGGGGTGCTGTGTGTACATTAATGAGAAAAAAAATTAACTTGAATGATTTTAGCAAATGGTTGTAAAATAACAAAAAGTGAAAATGTAAGGGGGTCTGAATATTTTCCGTACCGTATATATATAATGACATTTTTTTTTCATATTTTTATAAATATGCTCTCTTTCTGATGGATCAGTGTTGCTCACATTGAGTCAGTTTTCCATAACAAGCTCCACACAGGATATGACTTTCTGGCCTAATGTTCAGTGTCACTTCTGCCAACCTGAAATAGAGACTTCTAGGGTCAGAGACGGTTGAGAGATGTATGATTTATTTCTCATATAGGATCCTTTCCTGTATGTGTGTTTGTGTATACATGTTTGTGTGTGTGCATATATGGTGTTATGTCTGTTTCTATTTCAGACCAGTTACTCTAGTAAATTGACATGGAGGGGTGAAATAATCAATGAACACCTACCAGAGAATGAAACAACAAGCGGCCTTTAATACCACCAAAGCACTTTAAAATCAATATGTCACTTGTCACTGTTGACTATTGGGGATCTTTATTTTTGGGTCCAATTAGCTGTGATTTCATGGATTAAAAAGATGAAAAACAACATGAATTCAGAGGAGATTAAAAGAAGCTTAATTTTAAGAAGAAGAGGATTTTAATGAGAAGACATGAAAAGATGCTCATGCCAAAACACTGAGAAACCAGCCAACAGTAGTAGCTTATAATAATAAAATAAATCTTATTAAGAAACACAGGACACCTTGATGAAGGCTTATTAGCTGCATTGCATCAATATGCACCTGTATTAGTTTTTTAAAATATAAAATAAAGTATTTTTTACATTTGCCTAATCCTCAAGTGCCTTGGCCTTATATGTTTCTTAACAAGTTGAACTATCCCTTATCCAAAGAGCACTGGGATTTTTACCCCAGAATAGCACTTTTTGCATTTTTTTTATCTAATTTTATTGTTGAATTGCATTTCAGTTTAGTTTACTTTTTACAAACAACCATAACCTTCCTGCATATAGTGCTGTGAATGGATCATCAGGGCTGAACGTGGGATGACTTTAAAGGGTTAGTTCACCCAAAAATGAACCTTCGTTCATCTTTGTATTTTTGATTAAATCTGAGAGCTCTCTGACAGCCAAAAACAGCATAACAGCAATTTAATTAACACTTTCAAGGCCCAGAAAGGTAGTAAAAGAATGACAAAATAGTCCATGTTACTCCAGTGGTTCAACCTTAATTTTTTGAAGCACAGAGAATACTTTTTGTCTGCAAAAAACAAACAAAAATAACAACTTTATTCAACAGTTTCTTCTAGTCTATGCCAGACTCTTACGCTGTTGACGCAGTGTAAACAACGCAGCACTTCTAGAACACCGGCTTACCATTGGCCGACGCTGTTCATGTGAGCACCACAACGCATGTCCATGAGTCGTTCTGCCGTAACTCGGAAGCTCTGCAGTGTTTACACTACATCAACAGCGTAAGAGTCTGGCACAGGCCAGAATAAAATGTAGAATAAAGTCGTTAATTTAGTTCGTTTTTTCACACAAAAAGTATACTCGAAAGTGACGTAGTCAATGAAGCAGTTATTATCCATCTCTTTCAGTTATTATCCATAAGAAATCCCTGCAATATAATATTGATAATAATATTGATTGTGCCTCACAAAGTTGTTTGATCAAGCATTTTTCTAGAGACTCATAATATTGGTTGTTTTAAAAACTCTATAAATACACACAACAAACACATTTCACATTTAAACAGCTGAGAGGCGAATGACATTTGATGATATTCCAACTACAAAACCATTTATTTTTGAGGCAAATATCAGAAACGTGTCAGGGATACAGACTCGGATACAGATAATGAGCATGTATGTTTCCCTTACTCAAAAGGCGACTGAATTCACTTATGGTAATAAGCTACAGACATGTTCCTAGAAGAAACGCCGTAGGTTGCCAGGTTGTGTGACTTCCAGTACAGTAATTGCATGGCCAGTCTTGCAAGTTGAATGCTTTAAACACTGAGGCTCCTACCCGGATAAAATCGGTTGTGAGAACCCCCTGAGCAAGAGCTATAGGCTGCCATCGCCCTTAAATGGTAATGGCAGCATTATGGGAAGGGTGTCTACATATAGATCATCCACCTAAGTGCAGCAGGACACACTCATAGTGTTCTTGACTCCATGGTGACCTCCATTGTACTACCTCTAGCCATGTATGTCCAAACAGACAGATAGCTGTAATTGGCCTGGTCCATCATATCTGAGGGATTTCCTTGGGCCTTAGGAAGGTCTTAATGTTTCCTTTTCCCAATGTTTAAAACAGACATTGCTGTCAATAAAGATGTTCAAGCTGTATGGTGTATCTTAAGCATAATGTGTCACAATACTGTCTTTATTTCTCTCTTTTTCATTGGTGTGCTTTCTACATTGGTGTGCTTTCCCATTTATGGGTCAATAAGTTGGACAGTGAGAGCATGATCATCGGTTTTCATGAGCTTGTAGAGCTCATCGTTCACAATGAAAATAAAGCTTCAAAGCTTTTGAAAATAGATGTCGAGCTTGTTTTGCTTTGGATTTACAGGTAAATATCGCTGCAGAAAGAGGGGGCGTGTCTAATTCAGTTGCTAAGGAAAGTGCGTAATATACATTGCCCTTTCTAATATTTCTGATTGCTATTGCACTAATAAATCAAACTTTAAACTAATCAATGCCAGTTTGTTCATTCTAAAAGTGAACTTTTTACTGTATGGTGATTAAATTCACTGTTTTGAACTGCCATCTTGAACTTTAGCATGCGGGTACAGAACAAAGTCCTTTAAGGCAAGTAATTTCACTCGGCAGCCATCTTTGAAACGCCTGTCGGGCAGCTATTTCAGTCACGCAAGTACAGCTCCCGACTCTTTTGAATGGGGAAACCTCAAAAACCAAAAAAAAGCTGGATTTTTCAGGCTGGACCAGCCAATGATTATGTGCAGTCATAAGTGTGCATCTCAGAAACCCTGACTGTTTCTGTTGCAACCGGAGCTTCTAAAGGCAGCTTTACCAATTGGTGACTAGCTCTTTTATTTACAAGGCGAGATTATTCCGCCATATTGCCCGTAGAACTTTCTCCCATTCATAGCAATCATGCATCGTCTTTGTATATCTAAAGTCTTTGGTACAGAATAACTCCTGCAGTGTGCGATACTTTGCGAGTTGTAGTAGAGGCACGTGGTAGCGCTTTTTGTCTGGTGTGCGAACGAACCAAGAAAGAAATGTGTTGTCAACAATTCTTCTGTCAATGACTTACCAATAACTTGATTTGATTATGAAATTCTGAATAATAAATAAATAAATTATCCAACAGGATTATTCAGTAATTTATCTCTAAACATTTGAATTGTAAAACAACAGATGTTGGTTACAATGCTTCTTGACATTTCAAACAACTATTTCTCTTTACAGCAAATGTACATGGATGCACATCATCATGTATCTGACATCACCTGTTACCTGAGACTGAGCATCATCTCAGCAGTCCATACCACATCAGAACATGAACACCTCGGAGTGGCCCACACTTATTCCAAATGCCTCTTTGAGTAACACAAACCACAGCGATGAGTCAGGCAGGTCCAAGTCAAGTGCTTCAGCCGCCTGTGAGCAGGTGCACATTGCACCCGAGGTCTTCCTCACACTGGGGCTTATCAGCCTGCTTGAAAACATCCTGGTCATCCTTGCCATTGTGAAGAACAAGAACCTCCACTCACCCATGTACTTCTTCGTCTGCAGCCTAGCAGTGGCCGACATGTTAGTTAGCGTTTCCAATGCATGGGAGACAATAGTCATCCACTTGCTGGCGAACAGGAGTTTGGTGATTGAGGATCACTTCATCCGTCAGATGGATAACGTCTTTGATTCTCTCATCTGTATCTCTGTGGTGGCGTCTATGTTGAGCCTGTTAGCGATCGCAGTGGATCGCTACGTGACTATCTTCTATGCTCTGCGTTACCATAATATAATGACCGTAAGGCGAGCTGGGATTCTCATCGGCAGCATCTGGACCTTCTCCGCAAGTTGTGGGATCATCTTCATCATCTACTCTGATACTAAGCCTGTGGTGGTGTGCCTGGTGGCCATGTTCTTTGCCATGCTGCTGATGATGGCTTCACTCTACAGCCACATGTTCCTGCTGGCCCGTTCGCATGTCAAACGCATGGCAGTACTGCCGGGCTCTAACGCCAACATCAGGCAAAGAGCTAGCATGAAGGGTGCCGTCACCCTCACCATGCTACTGGGAATCTTCATCGTGTGCTGGGCGCCATTTTTTCTCCATCTCATCCTCATGATCTCTTGCCCACGGAACATTTACTGCATCTGCTTCATGTCACACTTTAACATGTACTTGATACTCATCATGTGTAACTCAGTGATTGACCCACTTATCTATGCGCTCAGGAGCCAAGAGATGAGAAAGACCTTTAAAGAGATCCTCTGTTTTGATGGACTGCGCAGCCTCTGCAACCTGGTCAGCAAATATTGAACAAGGTTTCGGAAGAACTTGACGGGATGGACTGATGGATCTGTAGATAGATTGTTGATAGATAGGATTGGCGCATAATTGCAGGGGAGGGGAAGTGAAGCCTGAACATCTTTCATGGTCCTCTACACCTCTTACATCGTGTGATATGTTTTGGTGTTGCAGTGGACATTTCATGTTGTGTTGTAAAATATTGAATTGAATAGTTTAAAATGTGGTATTCTGCTGTACTGTATTTCTAATATGCGTTACATCTTCCTCAGCAGGGGACTGTCATCAGGTCAATGCAGTGATATTTTGTGCAACAAAAATGGCTGGAATATTAATATGCAGAGTAAAAATGTGCTTGTTTTTAGATATTTTTTTATGAATAGAAAACAGGACAGAAACACAATCAAGCATAAAGCAAACAGAAACGTAATCCCCCGGTTTCACAGACAAGCCTAGTCCCAGACTAAAATGCATGGTTTTAACCGAAAGCAACTTGCACTGACATACCTTAAAATATGTCAGTGCTATTGTTTTGTCTCAAAATGCACTTCAGTAATGTTTTTTCTTTTTCTAAGGCATGTGTTACTTATGTCCTAATTGAACTAAAGACTTTTCCTGGCCCTAATCTAAGCCCTGTTTGTGAAACCAGGCCAATAATGCAAATATAATACATTTATGGAGTTTAGAAACACTTAAACATAAACTGCTGAGAATATTTTTTTAGGTTCATGAGGGAAACCATACACACTCTCAATGAATGAATGCACCTCAGTATTATGAATCAAATGAATATGTTCAAAATACTTATGCTACACTTTTGTGTCATGTAACATTTGTTATCATGCAAGCAGAAAATTATGTCATTGAGTTAAAATTCACACATAAAAATACAGTAAAGGCTTTTCTTTACCTTTGTATTGTCACAGAAAAAAATGTTGTAAGTAGTTTATGCATGTAAATGATGGACATTTTTTTTGTAGCCTTCTGAAGCAAAAATTATGGTTATTATTTACAATCTCTGAACAGTTGAACTAACTGTATGTGATATGTATTATTATTTCTAAGCAGTGATATCTGATGGATGAAATACGGTTTAATGAACATCTGTGTTTTTGAACAAATATAAGAATTTCCTGGATTAAACACTTTAAGATTACGTTACACTATACAATAATGTTCAATTCATTCACATTAGTTAATGTATTGGCTATAATAAATGTATTGGCTAATAAATTAATGAAATTAATTTAACAAAATTGACTAAATATCAATTCTATATTCTATACTAATACATTTTACATTTCAAGTTCAATTACACATTTACACAGATTAATGTGGACAAACAATGATGAACAATTGAATTAACAATTTACAAATTAACATTGTTGATTGCAAACTGAATTGTTGATTATGAATTCAAATTAAACTATTAGCATGCATATTACTAGGATATTGGCTCTTTATTAGTATTTAAAGTATAGCAAAGCACATATTAATGCCTTATTCTATATGACCATATTCTACATACCAACTTAAATAACTTACTAACTAATAAGAATTCAGTTGTAGGAAAAGTCATAATAATAATTAATAGTTAGTTAGGAATTGGACCCTAAACTAAAGTGTGACCAAAATTGTTTAATGTTATAATTCATGATGCCTAATGCATTATAATGCATGTTCAAACCTTATTGTGTAGTGTTATTGGATAGTTATATTTAAATAAATGTTGTTGTGATCTTTTAATACAATTTAATTTCTTCTACTTTTTCCTTCAGTAGTGTGAAGCACTAAAGGCCCTGTTATAATTCAAGCAAAATCGAAGAACAAACTGGTTTGATATCATTACAAACAAAATCAGTCCTACACGAAGTCCGTTTGGAGTTTGTTTTAAGAGTTTGAAACAGCTTGCCAAAGCGAACCTTCTGGAAAAGGTAAACACTCTCCCATTGGTCTGTGGCAATTACACAGTAGGTAGGTTCTCTAGGGCTCCGCCTTCTTTGAGTTGGAACTATTTACATATTCATCTAAATCGCTGCTGTCAGGTACTTGTCAGGTCCAGAGTCACCGCTGCCTGGTTGAAAGAAAGATGGAGATGCGGATGCTCAGATGGACACTAGGGCTAACCCGATGGTAGTGTTGTACACTCGAGACTCGGTCTTGAACTCGGTCTCAAGACCATATTTTAATGGCCTTTATCCTGTCATGGACTCGTGTGCATTTGGGTTCGTGTGCGTCTGGGGACTGAGGAGAAGTTGCTCAAGTTTAGGAATAGGTATGTTGTCCCATTGTTTAATACAGGCTCTTAGTTGCTCAACTGTCTTAGGTCTTCTTTGTCGTATTTTCCTCTTTATGATGTGCCAAATGTTTTCTATGGGTGAAAGATCTGGACTGCAGGCTTGCCATTTCAGTACCCGGATCCTTCTTCTACGCAGTCGTGATGTTGTAAGACGACGTCTGGATGGGAGCATATGTTGTTCTAGAACTTGGATATACCTTTCAGCATCAACGGTGCCTTTCCAGATGTGTAAGCTGCCCATGCCACACGCACTCATGCAACCCCATACCATCAGAGATGCAGGCTTCTGAACTGAGCCCTAATAACAACTTGGGTTGTCCTTGTCCTTTTTAGTCCAGATGACATGGCGTCCCAGTTTTCCAAAAAGAACTTCAAATTTTTATTCATCTGATCACAGAACAGTTTTCCACTTTGCCACAGTCCATTTTAAATGAGCCTTGGCCCAGAGAAAACGCAGCCGCTTCTGGATCATGTTTAGATATGGCTTCGTTTTTGACCTATAGAGTTTTAGCCAGCAACAGTGAGTGACTGCTGACAGTCTCAACTCTGATCATCTTCTCCTCAAAATGTCTAACAGAAGGCCGTCCGCCCTCTGGCACATTCACACTTTTGCATTAAAAAAACAGCAATTTTTCTGCAGTCACTTGTGCAGGCCCTCCGCAACTAAAAAGTAAATCAAATTGAGTTCTAATGTTGTTTGTGGATTTTCACTGGTCTCGGTCTCGACTCTGACTCAACCCTCTCTGAACTCGGGACTCGGATAAGCTGGTCTCGACTACAACACTGCCCGTTGGGACCGAGTAACGAATGAGGACGTCAGAAAGACCATAAGAGTAACCCCATTTATGGAGAAGATGAAGGAAGCATGACTTCAATGGTATGGCCATGTAGTCAGGAACGAGGAAGGGTCAATAGCAAAGAGGGCCATGAGTCTCAACCCTGAAGGAGAGCGACCCAGAGGAAGACCTGGAAGAAGCGATGGATGGATTGGATAAAGAAAGACATGAAATATGACATGGTTGCCCCCGATGACGCCCTTGTTCGGAAAAAATGGAGAGCAAACTGCCGAAAAGTGGACCCCGCATTACGACGGGACAAACGCTAGGAGAGAGCGAGAGAGATCTAAATGCTGCTCCTAGTGTGGGTGGCATTGGGATGTTCGCTAACAGTGTCCACCCTCCTACGCAACCTCCGCTCAATTTTCATTTTCCTTCAGTACTCCGTCTGGGAGTTGATATTCTCTGGTTGTCTCAAATTTGAACCGGTCCGATCAGCAAACAGAGGGAGTGGCTTCAAGGAAGTCAACGCTTGTCAATAGAGAGTGGCCAGACTCTCTGTACAAATGAAAGAGTCTTGTAGGACCAGGCTACTCATCAGCGGCTCCTGGTTGTTAATTTAGGTAGGGCAGATTCTCAGTCTTAGTGCTAGTTACTGATTAGCATTTTGTAAGCTTTATTTTCTAATCGCTAACACTCACTTTGGGCAGGATGCTAATGTCAATGTGTGTTATTCAGCCTGAGGGTGGCGTGCAGTGCTCTAATAATGATTGACAGACTTAGTACACGCGACTAATGCATCTCATCTTAGAATTGCCTTAATGTAGTATTTATTGCCTCAGATGTTGTTTTAGAAAGTTGTGAGGGAATTCCAGTGAGGAAAGTCATGTCCATTCTCAGAGCAAACATACAAACACAACATAACTACTAAATATAAAGGCTATTCACATGCGAGCACGTTTAAACTAAAGGTTTAATCTTACTTTCATTAATTTGATACATAAGGAAGAACAGACATAACAACTAGTTACTGACCTGTTGCAGACACTATAGCTGATGCGGACCAATATCATGTTGGTCTGGAGCGAGGTTTGTGTGAGGTCACGTGAATTTAGGTGGGGCAGCCAGAAATCTGCCCCAATGGCTCTCTATGAGAGCGCGCTGCAGTTCAATTTGTCACCACAGATTTACGTTGGAAATGTGTGGGGTGCTGTAGAGCTAGGGAGGGCAGATAGACTGGCTGCCCCACCTATCATCATAAATATATGCCTGTCGAATTCATGCGCTTCATTTTAATATATCCTGCTCAATTCATGACTTAAAAAGTCAAACAAATTTGAAACATATTTCTTGCTGAATTCGGAATACATTTAAAATGTATTATTAATTCAGTGTATGGAGAGGTCTATGTTTGGATGAATATTTTGGTGGGGTATTTCAAACTTTTTTACCCCTAAGCGAAGAAGGAAAAAGAACCGTGAGTATGGGGCCTTCACTCAGACACACTGTTTAAGCAGACCCTGCAAATGAGTTGAAATAATGCTAGGAAGATGATGACTTAGACACACTGTTTACAGATCCTTGCAGATGAGCACAGGAACATTTTCTTGAAGGTATTGCGCAGCTCTGCGCTACGGAAAGCGTAAATGGCTGGATCAATGACCGCGTGGCTCACCAGGAGCACTACATGCAGCTGGAAGAGTGAGCGGTAGCACTCACAGTAGGGGTTCTCTGGGCAAATCATCATAATCAGCAGATGAAATAAGAAAGGAGCCCAGCAGGCCACAAACACTCCAATCAAGATGGTGAGCGTCAGCGTCCCTCTCAAGCCACTTTGCCTGTGGCGTGCATGGGCGCCCGGCATAGACGTAATCCTGTTTGCGTGGTGGCGCGCTAACAGAAACATATGCACGTAGAGCAAAAGGATCAGAAACAAAGCTGTGAAGAAGAGCGCAACAAAGAAGATTTTCACCGTGGCGGCCACAAAGAACCCCACCATGAGTGCTCCGCTGGTCCCACACATCACCCAGATAGCGGACAAAATAACCACCACACGACGCATGGTCATAAGCGTGTGATAGCGTAGCGTGGAATATGCTGATGTATCGATCCACAGCTATGGCCAGTATGCTGAAGATGGAGCCCAGGAAGCCCATGCAGGTTAGAGAGTCCATGATGTCATCTATCATCTTCAGCTCAAAAGGCCCACGGGAGTTTAGGTGTCCGGCATCTTTAAACAACAACAGGATGTCTTCCAATGCCTTAGAGAGGCTGGAGATGGTGTTAAACACAGCCAGGTTGCAGATGAAGCAGTACATGGGAGAGTGAAGGTTCTTGTTTTTAATCACGGCCACAATCACCAAGAGGTTCTCACTCAGACTGGCTACGGCGATGGCCAGGAACACCTGACTGGGGACCTGAACCTCAGCGCAGTCTGTGAGGTTGGGGACTGGAGCTTCAGTGCTAGAGTTCATGATAGATGGATCAGTGTCTGGACCACATGAGGATAACACTTGGTTGTTGGATCAGCTGAAGATTTGATTTGAATTGACCTGCATGGAGAGAAAAAATAAAATAAGAATAATTAAGATACAAAGGATATAATACAACTCCAGTCTACATTTATTGAGCAACAGTGCATTAAATTGATCAAATGTGACAGTAAAGACATTTATATGTCTTTCAAAAGATTTAGATTTTTTTTAAACAAACTTTCTTTGATGATTTCTGAAGGGTAATGTGACACTGAAGACTGGAGTAATGATGCTGAAAATTCAGCTTTGTCATCACAGGAATAAAATAAAAGTTATTTTAGATTCTAATAATATTTTTTAAATGACGTTTTACTCTATTAAATAAATGCTGCCTTGCTGAACATAAATAAGTCAAATGTATTTGTTTTTATTTGAACATTAAACATTCACAAACAAAAATCTTACTACTGTATATCGGCTGTTATCGGCCACAACAAGAACATTTCAGCTTAATGATATCAGACAAAATGTTATATTGGTGCATTGGTGCAAAATACCACGCTTCTTGAAATGTACAAAAAAACAACACACAAACAAATTCTATATCGCTAATATAATAAAGTAGGCTCAAAATGCATAAAAACATATGACTGAACTGTTCATGGTCATACATGTGGTCATACATGTCAACATATTAATGCTCATGGGATACCTGGGTTTGAATCTGTTGAATCAGGAAATGTTTATACCTTGTCCTATCCAAGTGGTGATGTAATCAGGCAGAATAAAGAACCATAAAGGTTTTGTACCTTTTAATGCTTACAGAACACGTAAAAAGATCTTAATGGTGAAAGAGAGATTGAAGAGCCACTGGATCAAAGAGTACAAGAATCAGTAGGAAGAGAAAAAAAACTACTAGCATAAGTGAATATATTTTAGTGTTAATGAAGCCATGCTTCACATAATGTGCATCATATGAATCTGCTGCTGCTATATGACACTTCTGAGTTCCGAGTAGCATGTTCCTCTAAGAAGAAAGTCACAAATATATAATTTATGACTATATTATAAAATTATATGTAAAATGTTTCATACAGAGCTTTCCAATACTGAAAAGGTAAAGGATGCACTGTAAAAAAATATATTTTAAAAGTAAGTCAAATTTTTTAGTTAATACAATGAACATTTTTCAGAATCGACATCACCCTTAATCAAATATTATTAAAAGATTTTGTAAACATATTGTGTAATTGTGTGTTTTATTTGTTATAATGCAATGAAACATGCCAAATTGTGATATTTTCATGATTTATTACAAATATGCAACTTTTCCGTCCGCTAGAGGGCGCCTGTTCAAAACAAAGGCGTAGTTTGATGACGGCAAGTTTGAGCGCTGAATCTTGGGACATGTGGTCTTCACCTTACAGCCGGTGGAAAAGAATTGGGACAGGACTCGTGCAGAAATTATGTTCATGGATGCGATTATTAACTTTACTGTAGTATGAAGCAGAGCAGGGGCGAGTGCTGTGGGAGCTGAGCGAGGCCGCTGGAGCGAGTGTTAAGCAAAACACACGCCTCGCCAGCGACGGGACTTTTATTATGACGGGACAGTCGCCGGCGCAATCTCCGCTTTTCCGGTCATGAGTATGAGGTAACGCAGCTCTGTTTATTATATTAGATACATTTAAGTGTGTTTAAAATGATGTTATGACGTTACTCTGTGTGTTCGCTCTGCGGCTGCTTTGACACTTGTTCACAGTCCAGTGAGAGTAAAGTTTTTCTGCAAAATAACGAGGAAACGAGGGTAAAGCAGATATGACGCAATTTACAGGCGACTCACTCACACTCTATGCTCACACGTCCCGGTTCATTAGTAAAAACAGCGATTTTCTCACAATTTACAAATAGTTGGAAACCTTTGGGATATTGTAAGAACTCAACTGAACAAAATATATAACACTGGCCTGGTGGTTTTTGGATATTTGACTGCAAAAATCCTACACAGTGGTTCAAATACAATAATATTTTTGAGTTTCTATTTATTAAACCAATTTCCTTCATTGTATTAACTCAATTTTTTTATTTAAATGAACTCAAAATTTCAAGGCTACCAGGTAACTTGCTTTTTAAGTTAAACCAACAATATTTTTTTACAGTGTGGAGAATTATACAAAAACAACAAAAACATTATTTTAATGTTGTCTACATCAGTTGTTCGAATTATTATATATATATTTTTTTCTTTTAAGCTGTTTCAAGTAAAGGTTTAAAGAAGAAGTAAATAGTTATTTTAGCATCTACCTCTTAGAAAATTACTGAACAACATTTCATGAGGATCAAATAAAAACATCAAGCACAAAAGCTAATTTGTTTTGTTTGATCCATTATTTTCTTATGTATTTTCTGCACTAAATCTGCTGTACCTTTTCCGGTTATGTGAGCTCAAAAGCAACCATAATTTGAATTTGAAAGGCCGGTCCAGACAAGAACAGAGCCAGTGATTAAAACCTCACATGTTTACAAAAATCAAACATTCCTGACAATTAAACTTCTGTTCATCCATATCAAGCCCATGCCCACTTTTAGACTATATATGTAAGACCCTCTGAACACAGTTGGATTATACTGATCCCAATGGATGAACTAAGTGTCAAATTATACAATATTTGTCAAATTCACGTACCGTTTTTCTCATCAAACACACCCACAGGGATTTTTCCTTAGCTTCTCATGGAATGTCGCAGAGACTTCAGTCTGGTGCCACCGGAAAAGCTCTGTTCTGGCTGTTAATAGACCGTGTCTGGTCATGCCTGTGTGTATTTGTGTATCCTTGAATGCTCAAGGCAGTGCAAACCATTTGTGTTCATGTTCCAAGTAAAGCACGACGCAAGGCCTTTCCTCCCTAACACCATTTATTTATCAAACCTTGTTACTCGCATGTTGCATCTGTGTGGAAACAGCTGCTCTCATTAATGATGGCTGAAGTGGCTAGTTCATTGTTTGCCCTTGGCCTTTTTTTAAAAGCAATAAAGGAGTTTAAGTTGAGATGTTCAGATTATTGTTCTATGTTCTATTTTGACATAAGTCTAAAAAAAAAAAACGAGGTTAAATACACACCGACGGGCCCCCACACAGAAAAAAGGTGTTAAAATTGTACCTTAAGGGGTACAACAGCTTGTCACTGCATGGGGCAGTACCCTAAGAGGTCATCTTTATACCTTTTTTACTCCTAAAAGGTGCATAATACATTAGAGTATAGAACAAACCATGTCTACAGTCATGTCCACAGTGAGTGTACCACCTTAAGGTACCACTATGAACCTTTTTGTGGTAAAAAAAAGTTACAAATATGTCCTTTTAAAGGGTACTGCCCCAGCGACAAGCTACCCGTAAAGGTACAATTTTGACACCTTTTTTTTTTTCTGTGTGCAGCAATAACTTTTCAGTTTGAACACCTATCATTACCATCTCTACTGGTAAACTTCTTGAGTTCCAGAGACTTTCCAAACTTTATTCCACCTCACAATCATAATTAAAACCATTCTAAAACAAGTTGAAAAGTAGGGAATGTATTGAGCGAGAGTAATTATTAAAAAAGAAAAAAATGAACTCTGCGTGAGCAGGTGGACTGCCTCTGTCAGGTGATGCACTACACTTGTAATTATAAGGCATGATTTGTACTTGATAGATGTTCATTAGCATATATCATCATGACAGAGGCGTATATGTCCTATATTTTTATTATGTTGTTCTTTTGTACTGTTACGTGTTTCTAAAATTTTGGGGGTAATTGCATTTGAGTGAAACGACGAGAGTTTCATTCAAAACAATTAAACCTCATTATCCAAAGATAATAAACTCAGTGTGAATGCTGCATCCGCCTGGAGACACTTGATACAGACTAGTTGCATAAACCTATAGCCACTATATTAAGGCTGTGCCCACTGAAGTGCCCTTCATTAAAACGCGTAGATTTAAGGACTTTCCATGCCCTGGCCAACAGTCTCAGTGGAGGGATCCCACTATCCTCAATGATCTGCATATACTCCTCAATGGCTCCTTTCATTCTGCCTCCATTGATTTAGTTTCTTTCTCTGATCCTTTTCCTGATTCTGGATTTCTCTGTGTCTGACATCTTTAATTTTGACCCACACACACACACACACACACACACACACACACATGTTGTGTTTCCATGTTTTATGGGGACATTCCATAGGCGTAATGCATTTTATACTGTACAAACCGTATTTTCTATCCCCCTACACTGCCCCTGCCCCTAAACCTACCCATCACAGGAGACATGCTGCATTTTTACTTTTTCAAAAAACATCACTTAGTGTGATTTATAAGATGTTTTCCTCATGGGGACCAAAAAAATGTCCCCACAAGGACAAAAATTTGGATATTGCCATCTTTGTGGGGACATTTTGTCCCCATACCGTAGGGATTACCAGTCCACACACACACACACACACACACACACATGTTTTTTGTGAAATGTGGGGACATTCCATAGGCGTAATGCATTTTATTCCGTACAAACCGTATTTTCTATCCCCCTACACTGCCCCTGCCCCTGCCCCTAAACCTACCCATCACAGGAGACTGCGCAGTTTACGTTCTGTGAAAAACCTCATCCTGTGTGATTTATAAGCATTTTGAAAAGTGAGGACATGGGGAACGTCCTCATATTTCACCCTCTTTTTGTAATACCTATGTCATACCCATGTCATTATACACATTTGTGTCCTGATATTTCACAAAAACATGCCCACACACACACACACACACCCACCCACCATCTGAATCTGCAGTAACAGCATTCTAATATTGCATAACAACACTAAAACTCCCACAAACCATGCCCACCACACAATATTGACTGATTGAATATTGCTCCACATTAGGCTAATCATACTGTCACACTTTTTGAAATCACAAAAGTGGGATACTAAGAACATTTCATAAAATATATACCGGTAGTTTATACAGTCAAAGTAGTACTATTTTTTGATGGACAAATTTCAAAAGCACATTAGGCCAAAAAGTAGCAGTATTATTTTGTTTACAATTAATTTCTACTCCTTACAGTTTTTTCCAGTTGCTATAACACACTAAAATGACATGCATAGCACAATTATTTCAACTGACACACAGAGGTCCACATAGAGTTTAACTTCTACTCAAGTCTCCTAAAGTCTAAACACATTTTTCAAAATGACACTTTTAAAATGCACTGAAAACGATTCTCTGCATAAGACACAACAATCTGACATAAAGTCACATGTTTGCCTTTCAAAATGACATTACATGAGCTAATTGGCCAATACATGTGCCACCTGGACAAACACCTCATTGATTAATTGTTAACACTTCAATCAGGATGTAAGCACTATGGCCCTGTCCAAAATGGCACACTTCATGCGCACTTTCGGTCTTGTGGCCTTACAACGGCCGCTTCGTGCTCGCCATTTGTCATTTTAGGTCTCAGAAGGGTGCTCGCGAGCGCCCCCTCGATGCGTACTTCTGCCTGGCCGGCACTGCACTGGTGCGGGGAATTCTTCCCGGCAGTCAAAGCGGCATCAGGTCGTGAAAGTGCGGACTCAGAGTAAGACCGTTTAGGGTGCCATTTGGGACATGGCCGAAAAGACCACAGTTGAACAACAATGGAAGACGTTGCATAGAGAGGAAGACAGGATGCAATTTTCTTTTTACTGTTTTTTTTTTGTGAGCATATTTTTGTTCAGTCCAATGTATACCTGCTGTGCATATGTTGCACTGACTTGTTAGGTGAAAATTAAAAAAATAAATGTTTCAACAGCATGTGTGTATCTGCAAATATTTTTGTGCATGTGAACAATCTGAAAATGTTTCTACAATTTGAACTACATATTTTAGTACTATTATGGTAAAGAATACTATATATGAGAGTGCTTTTCATTATGCCCAACAATGGTAGACAAAAATCTGGTAATATAGTGTGTGCCATTTCGTGCAAAAGTTTGATTTTAATAATAATCTAAGAAGTTTTGGTTGCAGTGCTTCATTTTGCAAGATATTAGGTATTTTACAGTTTGGGTGTGTGATTTTGTGAACTGTATTATGTATTTTGATAAAACCAGCCTAGTTTGCAATCTCAAGTTTGTCAAAACTTTATGTCACTGACCTTCGGGTGGTTTTCACACAAGGTGTTTTCTGTTTGATGATTGTTCCACTCTTATATTTGCTGGACATTTGAGAAGTCATGTGACCTACAAACATTAGACCTTAGGTGTCCCACATTAGGCATTTCCTACTTTAGGGCAATTCAATTCACATTTAAATTAATTTCACATTTCAATTTACATTCAGTTCACATTCAGTTAAAATCACATTTCAGTTAAATTCAATTCACCTTCAATTCAATTCACATTCGAATCATATTCAATTCAATTCATATTCGATTAATTTCACATTTAATTCACATTCAATTCAACTCACATGAATTTAAATTAAATTAACATTCGATTCATTTCAATTTGATCCACATTTCTTTTCAAATTTAAACTCAGTTCAATTCACATTTATTTGCATAACAAAGAAAATGCTTGTCTACTTTACTATTTGTGATCTGTTATCAGAAGTAACTGTGTCCAAGTTCTATTTTAATATTAATAATATTTCAGAGAAGAACATATTCAAGTCATGCAGGTATAGCTAACATCATGTATATATTTTAGGCAGAAACAATGAGCTCATTGAAGTAATTATTCAAAGTTGTGAACATAATGATTACAATAGAAAATTTAGCATGGGTGCATGTTGATTTAGAATTTGCATCATCTTAAGACCTCGCAGGAGTTGGAGTTATCTCTTCACAGGTGTTGGGGCATCTGAAGTCTTCGTAAGAGGCTGGATCCAAACTGGAGCTGATGTACTTTTTAATTACATCAGGATGGGCATCTTGAGATAAAACAGAAAAGCAAATTGAAAATAATCTTTAACTGATACGGAATGTAAACTCGGACAACAAGATGGAGTTAAGGGAAAGTTTTATCAGCTTTGAGCAAACAGGCAAACTGGTGAGTATACCCTTACGGAAAATAAGTGTATTTCAAGTTAATTTTATGAAGTCATGTTCAAGTATATTTTTTAGTATACTTTATGTAGTAAGTATACTAATATCAATGTGTAGTAGTAAACAAGTAGTACATTTGTTTAGTTTATGAAAGTACACTTTGAAGTGTACCTTTAGTAAACTACTAGTTGTTTATACTGCAAGTATACTTGTAAGTTTTCTTTAAGTGAACATAACAATATACTTACAGTTTACTATTTATATATAATTTTTGCACTTTCAGTGCTAATATGTTCAAATGTAGATATACACTTGAAATATATGTCATCAAAATCATTGATTCATATTGGGGGAAGTGAGAATTTTTTGAATGCTTTTATCTTCTAACTGCAAATTTTGACATTGTTTTGGACTACACGGGCTTATAGATAACAGTAAGACTAACATATGAATATTAATGGCCAAATTTATAAATTTTTATTCCATGGGGACTTTAAGAACAAGTTTGACCATCTAGCAGTTAACCAAGGGTTAATCTATCTTACTTTTCCCATTCAAATACATCTTTATACCTCATAACATAAAAAAAGTTATGACCAGGATTGAAGAAAGCATTTATATGACTTTTAAGACTAGTCCAAGCTGTTTGTGCAACTGGCCACTGGTCTGACCTCTTAAAGCTGCATCTCATTCTGTGTGTCGTCAGCAGAGGTCACTAGAGTAGCTACTAATCCAAAGGGGGAAAATAACCTTTGCATGAATTATTAGGTAGCCCTATATTAAAAATTGACACTCAATTGTCAACCAAATCAAAGTTAGTGTGAGCAGAATTTTATTCTCTTTTTAACCTATAAATGTGCATGGTTTTCATGTCTTTTACATGGCAACATGCTTGTTTGTGATTTAGTGGATTTTTAATTTTATAAAAAAATAATGCTTACAATTTATATCAAGTTTTCTTTTCAAAACTTGAAAACTGTATATTCATTATTAAAATGCGCATGAGTCATGACTTTTTAAGATTCATTAATTCACATGACTTCTCCAGGTCTAGAAATCACATTAAAGGAACACTCCACTCTTTTTTGAAAATAGGCTCATTTTCCAAATCCCCTAGAGTTAAATAGTTGAGTTTTACCGTTTTTGAATCCATTCAGCCGATCTTTGTGTCTGGCGGTAACAGTTAGCACTTTTAGCACAGCATACATCATTGATTCTAATCAGTCCATTAGCATCTCATTAAAAAAAATGACCAAAGACACTTTCAATATTTTTCTTTTTAAAACTTGCCTCTTCTAACAGTTACACCGTGTGCTAAGAAGACCAACTGAAAATGAAAAGTTGCGTTTTTCTACACTTATATGGCTAGGAACTACTTTCTCATTCACAGCTAGCATGAGGTGCAGCCTTTGCTGCTGCAGATAACCCACAATTCTTTGCGTCGCCGTTAACAACCGTCCAATTTTTTTTAATATTATTTGAAAACATGGCACCGCCGACAGATATACTTGCAAGCGTACATGTGGTGTTTAAATGTAAGTAGTTTCAAGCTTATTTTTGTTTTTTAAGCTGAATTACCTCAAACAGACAGGTGTGGTTAACAGGATTACAAGTGTTTAGAGACTTTTAAACGTTTAGAACAGTACATTGCTGTCAAGGCAAGAAACATTTCATAGTCATTTTCAAGTTATAAATATTTTTCATTCATATACGTTAACTGGCGTGAGAGCGCAACGAGACTGAACGTGTTGGCATAGCAACGTGATACTTCCTGCCTGTGTGTCCTACAAAGGACGTCTCGTTTCATTCTGATTGAGGACACTCCGTATACCGCATCATTCACAGGATGTATCCTCTAGGACGCAGCCTTAGAAATCACATGAAATGAGACACAAGATTATGAGCGCTGCGTTTCTATATACTGGCCACTAGAGGGCGTTGCACTGTTCATCTGCAACTTGCCATGCTAGTGGGAGGGTATGGTGGATTCTTGAACGCCTGCTAAAACGTTTCCTGATCTTGGGATTCGGCAACTGTGAGTCAGTTTTTCCCTGGCTTTATTCTTTACTCAAACATTTCATCTTTTTGGTTACACTAGTCCATAGCAACGGCGTTTGTGGGGTGTTTATGAATAGACAGATTTGTATGTTCATTCTCAATGCATGACTCAACAGTTTTAACAACCTTTAATTTTACTTAAATATATCCTACTTAATTTCCAGGGAATCCTCTTCTTTAGTCCTCAATTAGTCATTTCGACTGCAGTAGAAAATGTTTTGTGTGTTGTAAACTATGAATTTATGAATTAAAGGTTACAAGTACTGCTACTAGTCATATACTAATGTAATCTGAAAATTATATGAATGATATAGTTTTAAGAAGGTTTTAGCAGTGTCATTTGACCCAAGTATCTGTATTCCATGTTGTGAAAACATTCCAGTTGGAACCTGTCATGTCTTGGAATTTGCTGCTTGTGTCCCAATTCTCCACCCTTTGGCCTCCTGAGTCATGTTTTTACAGAAGTGTAGACCCCCCAGGAAAACTCCAAAGAATTCCACAAAATCTGCAGGGTTTCCCTCGAAATCGAAAAGCTTCAAACTCTAAAGATTTCCCAGAATCCCGGGCTACTTATCATGACATGATCTCTCATCAGTTCTCACAGATTTTTGAGCTCTCAGGGTGGAGAGACATTTACCCCGGGGAATCTCATTGTTATATTGGAATGTGGTGGTTGTCTGTGACAATGCAATGAAGATGGCAAAGAAAGTGAGTACAGGAGAAAAGAAAGCGCAGAACTGTCTGTGTTCTAGCAGTCTGACTTTAGGTGCTAGACTCTACTGGGACTTTTCCACTGATCCGCCCATGTGGTTATGCCAGGAGTGTCTGCTTTTTTCCATAGCTTTCTCCTCAGAGTGCTGTTTCCAGAAGTGTTTTTGTGCACATAGGGATTTCAAATAAATATGGCTTTTATTTATTTTATTAGCTTTTATTTATATTTTTCTGTTTTAATTATAATTGTATCTGCCTTTGTCATTTTGTTTATATATATAAAGTAGCTATTATTTATATTTATAGTTTTACTTTTAATAATTTTAATACTACAACTAATACTAAACTTTGAATTTTTTAAATTTTAACTTTATAAAATATTTCACTTTATTTCAACATTTCATAAATGTTCATTTATTTCATATTTATTTAAATGAACAAAATATTTTTTAAGTTTGAATTTTAGTGTACAATAACACTGATGTGCAGGTTTGATCCTGAACTCTAATATGCACCACAGGGAGTTGATGGGAGGTGACTAGTTAGTAGTCTTTAAGTGTACGAAGCACAGCCTTCATTCCCAAAAAGGATTTGTCTCATCCACTCTCTTTCCTTTTACCAAGACACCTGATTGGATAATTCATTTTTTGTATGTCCACCCCTCCGAAATAAATAGCAGGCAGAGTTTTTAATACAGGGCTGTTTTCTGTGACAGCTTCGTGCAAACACAAATGGATATATTCTGGATTTCTAGGAAGGAATAATGAGGGATGTTTTTCTCTGGCTCATGTCTCATGCGTTTGGATAGCTCTTCGGAGAGCTCTTCGGACTAGCTTTAATTATGTGGAAATATTGATTTAGGTTTTTAACTTATTGTAAACAAAATATTGTTTATTTTTTATTGGGTCTAGAACAAACATTGTTTTATTCTATTCTGTTTTTTATTATTTATTTTTAATTTAGCTGTGGATCAGTCATTATCAAGTAAGGGATTTAATTGACTGTAGTATGAACTGCTTATCTCACAAGTTACAGATTATATAATAAAATGATTAGCTGAGACAGTTTTTTGAACATGTGAAATACAGTACAAGGCAAGCTCTATTCCCTTGTGTGTTCTTACTGAGTCAGACTTTACTAGCTCCACCCTTTCCCTCCCTTGCCCTCCTCCTCCACCTCTCTCGTCCCTAAGAGTTTCTGCCAGGAGCGCGAGTCAGAACAGACACTCTCTCTGCAGAGTTTCAACGGGACACAGCAGCCGTAGGAGCCTTCACCAACCCAAACTCTCTCTCAGCTTTACCAGGTCAGTGATTCAGGCAATTTGATTGTGAATGGCCCCATATATATATATTTCAGTTGTGTTTTTTTCATAACTTAGCATTGTACAATAAAATGCCTGTAGTGTTGAGGGGGAGTGTCACATGTGCTATCTAAGCACATTGTAATGTTTGGAATTACTTCCACGGTCCAAAACAAACATGTGATCAGAGCTCCTGTGTATGGGACTTTGACATTCATATCTGTGCAAGTTGACTTTAAAGTGTGTCAAAGAGTGTGTCTGGATAGTTGGTTCAAGATAAGTTGTAGTAGTTTAGTTTTTATAAGATCTAAACAAGATTAGTCTATTCAGGGGAGGATGTGGTTGAGATTTGAAGTAAATGTTTATTCTGGTAAGTTTGTGTTCAGCAATAGGCCTATTTGGATGGGATAAGAGGTTGGGCGTGGCGGAAACTGTAAGACACAAAGTGAGGGAGAAGGATGGTGGGTAGGGAAGGAGGGAACATGAGAGGGATGGAGTTAATCATTTGAATTTTATTTTCACCTATAAATAAATTGCAGTATCAGTTTCAAACTGCCATACTGTGACTGAAAGAGATGTCTGAATCACCTCTAAAATAAATATGTCTCCCCTCTTTCTACTCTACTCTACTCTACTCTACTCTACTCTACTCTACTCTACTCTACTCTACTCTACTCTACTCTACTCTACTCTACCCTACTCTACTCCCTGTACAGTTTCAGGCTAGCAGCAGAAGTTTCATTCAGCTATGGAGACTCCAGGTCAGAAACGAAGCAGCCGTGGAGGGGTGACTAACGTCCTGTCCCCCACCCGCATCTCTCGGCTGCAGGAGAAAGATGATCTGTGCAACCTGAACGACCGTCTGGCGACCTACATCGACAAAGTGCGCTCTCTGGAGGTGGAGAACGCAGGTCTGCGTATGCGCATCACCGAGTCTGAGACGGAGATCAGCCGGGAGCTGAGCGGCATGAAAGCGGCGTACGAGGCCGAGCTGGCGGATGCCAGGAAGACCCTGGACTCGGTGGCCAAAGAACGAGCCCGACTGCAACTGGAGCTCAGCAAGGTGCGCGAGGACTACAAGGAGCTGAAGGCCAGGTGTGTGTGTGCAGATTATGGTTCATCCGTCATGCATGTCATACCAAATCCAAATTTTTAAAAGTTTAAAAGCACCCTTCATTGATTGAGCAATTGTTTTAATCCTGGAAACCAGTGCTATTCCATTGAGTAAATCTGAGTTTGGAGTTACAGCAGTAGCAATTACCATGACTCATTTCATCCAGGAACCTACAGTAATTCCACCCGGTTTAGTTTCTGAACAGTGCAGCTTATAGTCCATAAAACTGTGACACCAAAGAGCTGCAGACACAGGCTGATATGAGGGCTTGTCCTGCTTTCCTCTCTGAAATGTCTTTCACACATCCAGGAGATAAGTTTAACCCTAAAGAGCAGAATGGTGCCGACCCCTGGGCTCTCAGCCTAGTCATCAGCTAAATTTAGCTGAACCATGTTGGCAATTTTCTCCACTGAACATCTGCTTATTGCTCCTGTCAATAAGACTGTGTTTGATGTATTTTTAAATTAGATTAAATTTAAACTGAATTTAAATTATAGTAATGGAACAGAAAACAAATCAACAGTATAATACCGACGCATACACACTAATTTTAAATGTCTCACTAAAGCTGTGTTTATTTGATCAAAAATACAACAAAAACAGAAATACTGTGAAATATTATTTCTATTTAAAATAGCTGTTTTCTATTTTAATATATTCTATGGCAAAGCTGAATTTTGAGTAGGCCGTCTTCTTCAGAGTCACGTGATCCTTCATTATTAATGTTGAAAACCATTGTGCTGCTAAATATTTTTGTGGGAATCGTGATGCATTTTTTTCAGGATTCTTTAGTGATCAGAATATTTTTTTTTGTGATATAGAACTCTTTTGTAACATTACTATAAATGTCTTTGATGTCGCTTTGTAATGGATTTAATGTATCCTCGTTTAGCAAAAGTGTTAATTTCCTTAATTTTTTTACTAACTTTTGAATGGTGGTGGACACAACCACATACCGTCTCTGGTGTGTAGTAGAAGTGTGCTGCATCTCAGGTATGTGAGATGTGAATGTGGGTGTTGGGAAATGGCCGTTGTATTGGCCACCACGCCCTTTACAACAGGTTTAGTGTGATGGTTTCTGGTTGATAAGTTATTTCACACTTTTATGGTTCCTGTGTATTTTAAAGTTTTACAGTGAATGAAGATAATAGATAACATCTTTGCAATGTATGTTTTGCGATTGGTAAGATTTTTTAGTGTTTAAAAAAAAGTTTCTTATGCTCATAAAGGCTGCATTTATTTAATTAAAAATACCAAAAAAGTAATTGTGAAATCTCATTACAATTTAAAATTAAATTTCTATTTGAATATATTATAAAAATTAATTTATTCCTGTGATGGCTGATTTTTCAGCATCATTACTCCATACTTCAGTGTCACATGATCCTTCAGAAATCAGTCTAATATGTGCATTTGCAGCTCAAGAAACATTTATTATTAATATCTTAATTATTAATAATACATTTTCTTTATTAATTTTTTTTAAAAATAGAAAATCAAAAAACAAAACAGAATGTATCTGAAATAGAAAGCTTTTGTAACGTACAATACCGTTCAAAAGTTTGGGTCAGTTTTTTTTGGGGAAATAAATAAATAAATACTTTTATTCAGCAAGGATCTATACAATTGATCAAAAATGAATCTTTATAATCTACAAAAGATTCTATTTCATATAATTAATTTATTTGATATATAATAATAAATAATTTTGATATCTATTTTAAATAAATGCTTTTCAAATAATCGTTTTTAACATGTAATGTATACAGCTTCAATATTAAATTTAAAATTTTGTAAGTTTTTTATTTATTTATTTATTTTTTTCAAAGATAGTTCAGCAATAATGAATCGTATCATGTAAGAGAAAAGACATCATAAAAGACATAATAAATGATCATGCATCCTTGCATTTGTCCTTTCCACTTGAACTGTCCGATATCTCTGTACTTTAAAGATAGCCAAACTCCACAGAGAAACTATTTCCAACTTTTCAGTACCACTGAAAAAGGTTATGTAGATCCTTATGGTTTATTTAGAAGCAATGCATTTTTTATCCAGTCACAGTGATTGTTATTATTATAATCTATTGTTTATCTAGTTGTCTCCATGGTAGTAGACTTAGTCAATGCCTGGGTTTAGGCGAGAGGTGTGTTCAGACCAATTAAGGGTGTGGTTTGAGGACAAATAGACATCAAGGCCAATGATGTGCTTTCACTGAATGATGCGAAACAAGTTGAAAGCCGTCATGAGTCATATTCATTCATTTCATAAGGTTTGTGGTTATACTCATGGGGGAAGTCGGCAGAAGATGATCTTATTTCAGAGAGTCCCAGGGTTCCAGTAGCCCTCGTGAGTTCCTGTAAGCATTCATCAATCGGTGAATGCAGATGGACGCGTACACTCATTGGAGCCGAGCTGTTTGGCAGTGTTTGGTTTCCACAGCAACCATGCGGCCTTGCCAGGGTGTGTGAGAGGTTCTGACTGGACTGTGTGGTGACTCATGAGCTTTAAGTAACTATGGGGGAAGCACTGTTTACTCTCACTTTAACCCCTCACCTCAAAAAGAAAGCCATGTTGGAACAGTAGCCTTATTATATTCCAGTGAGTTTAATAGATTTGCATTACACTTTCGTGCTTAGCACGTTTTCTTAAAACTTAGAATTAGAACTCTCCATAACGGCGATTCCAGTTAGAAAACGAATGGGTTATATGCTGTAGCTCTATTGCCACAGGAGAAGTTCCACTTTTTATGTTATAGTTCTTTATACACTGGTGCTTTAAAATACCCATTTTAAATATACAGCCAATATGGTGATGTGGCGAACCTAAAAAACCTCTAAAGCGGGTTCTACGTCAGAGCGCTGGCTTTGTATTGGCCAACTCCTGCGCCATTATCACACTCATGCATCATGGTTCTCACGTGAACAGCGTCAGACAATGCAAAAAGTATTCTCATCGCTTCATAACATTAAGGTTGAACCACTGGAGTCACATGGACTATTTTAATGATGTCTTTACTATGTTTCTGAACCTTGTGAGTAGTAATAAAGTTGCAGTCTGTGGGGTCAGAAAGCTCTCGGATTTCTTCAAAATATCTTAATTTGTGTTCCGAAGATGAACGAAGGTGAGTATTTAATGACAGAATTGACATTTTTTGAGTGAACTAACCCTTTAAGTTGTGGATTTGGACATATATTATATTCTCACAGACTATTTTTTTTCAAGGTTTAGATTTTGTTTTTGAAATGTTGATTTGAAGTGTCAGTTTTTTTTCATAAATTTTACTATTAAACTATGAACTAATACATTTTTTTATGGCAGCCATTTTTGACCGAACACAAGTGTGACAATTATTATTAATTTTATTTTAAGGCCATTTAGCTTTTCCGAATAAAGTCCACAATTATTTTTGTGTTCACATAGTGACTGCAGCAATCATAGAGTTTTGTACCATTCCGATGAAGTAGGGATTTTTAACATTTGAATATTTATATATTTTTTAAATCTAAAATAACTGAACAACACCAGGGGGTTAAATAACTAATAATTCTATAAATAGGTTAATAAGCTAAGCTTTGCCAATAAAAAAATACACATTTTAAATTCACTACAAGTTTTAAATTGACTTTTTTAAATAATTGTTTAGCAGTGGATGCTCAATCACACTCTTCCCAGAGTTGTTTAAATGGGCTGGTTGTTAAATTGATCACTCATGTTCTTTAACATCAGCTATTGTTTAGAAAGATGAAGGGTCAGACAAGTTCTTGAATGGGGAGTCATTCCAGGTCATGCAGCAGGTACAGATCACAGCTTTGAGTAGCAGAAGTTGTGTTGCTGTGAGAGTACATGTGCTTGTGGCTGCTGTTGCGGTTGCAGCATTTGGCTTCTCTGGGCATTATCAGACAGAAGACTGTATTCTCTGTGTGTGTTGCTGTCTGAACTCTGTTGACAGCTGCAGTGTAGGAGTGAATGACTGAAATGTTGAAAGACTACAGCTGGAAACTGAGCAGATGAAATGCATCTTTCAGTTCGTACTAAAAGAGAAGCATGTCATCACTTACCTTTCATTTAAAATGCTGTAAATCCCCTCAGTGTGATATACAATAACCCTGTACTCAGTTACGGTGCAGAATAGGAACTCTGAGATGAGTCAGTATTTGTCTAAATGACTCTAATACTAAATCTAATCCACTTTTTAGTTACACATTTTCTGACTCTACATGCATTTTAAGGCGTGTCCTGAACCCCCATTCATACAATGATTTTTTTCAGGCTCAAGTATGGGCAGTAATATCATCTTAGTCTTAGTCTTAGTCATTCCATTATTTCAGATTCTAGGGAAGGAAGAGGAAGTGTGTCCTTAAAAAAAGATTAGAACATTGAGTCTTTATCAGTTTTATCACTGTAACACATTAACTAGTCTTCAATTCATGTGCTCTTTGTGATGACTGATATTGATTCTATTCTTATCACTTCACTTCTATAGTGTTAAGGCTTTAACTAATTTAATTGCAAGGGTGTTATACAACCCCAAACCAGAAAAAGTTGGGACAGTATGGAAAACGCAAATAAAAAAAGAAGTGATTTCTAAATTTACTTTGACTTTTATTTCATTGCAGACAATATGAACAAAAAATATTTCATGTTTTGTCTGGTCAACTTCATGTAATTTGTAAATATACATCCTTTCCTGTCATTCAGACCAGCAACACATTTCAAATAAAGTTGGTACAGGAGCAATTTGAAACACCTTTACAATTGAATCACTGTTTTAAAGAAACACCTTTACAATTGAATCACTGTTATTTTAGACATCTATCTTTGACCCCATGCCCTCATACACCTTCTGCATATGCTCTTTTTTTTATTAAATCATATTCATATTATTGTAAAGCAATTAATAATACATTTTTTATCAGTACAACACTCACTGGTTTTGTGGTCTGCATTGTTTTAAGCTATAGCTGAAGGGCAAACGAAAATACATTTTCGAAAACCCAAAAAAAATTTTAGTGAGTCATTTCCTGCCTCTCCCTCACCCCCTCTGTGTGTTTTCCATTGACTGGCCTACCTGGTGCATATATTATTAGTCTGGTTAGTGGTTACAAATATCCAACAAAGGAACTCCACCATGCCAAAACCAGCTCTCAAACATGGTCATTTGTGCTGTGGGGTTTTACCTGAACGTTCTGCCTTAGAAAGCATTATAACTCATGATCATTTATCACGTATGTTGATTCAATATAGTTACATGTAATGCACTAGTACTACTCATATAGTGTAGCATCATATAATATGATAATATGATGATACCTTCTTTAACCTTCTTAAAGGTTACTTTACTAGTGTTGTTGCATCTTGTTGGTCTGTCAAGTTTGTGCAAAGTATTTTCAGTTGCTAATGTGAAATATGTTCTCATCCTCTGGTATTTCCATTATCAGAGTAAACACATGGCAACGAACAGTTATCATATGCTTCTAATAAGTTTCCTGCACAAGTCACACGTCATGTTTAAAATAGACAATCCCCCTGTGGTTATGACGTTTTGAGTTTTATTAGGTGCCATTTTCATGGTTCACACTTTTAGAGTATTTTTGTCTTCATGTGACCGTTAATAATAAGGAAATCGCTCATACATTACAGTGTTTTATTGTGGTGTGTTAGGGCTGCCCTGCAAGGAATAAAATTGGATTTTCCTAAATTAGGCTGTTCTTCTCCTTCCATTTTAATGTTTTAAGATCTCTACCGTATATCAACTTCAGCAGGCACCCGTGTGTTCAAACAGCTCATGACAGATCGAATAGCTGTATGTTCAGTACACCAAATGCATCTGAATAGAGAGCCTTCTCTCCTTTCCCAGTGAGTATCGCTTTCCTTCTGAGAGAGTCTTCTGAGAGTCTTTCCCTCTCTGTTCTTTACATTTTGTGATGTGATCACCGCCGTAGGACAGCTTTCTCTGCTACCCTGACCTCACTGAAGATCAACTGTCCTTACTGTCTCTTGTTACAGTAAATAGGGGAATGCAGTGAGGATTTTAACATCACATTTGTTTCATGTTTAAAAAAAAAAAAAACATCTATTGGACTGTCGTTTCTCTGGCATGTAACAAAGCCTTCAAACATTCACTATTTATGAATGGTATATTAGTAAAAAACATTTGAATTTTTTTTTGTTAGAGTATAATGCTTTTAGAAGGAGACCACAAATGTTTTAGATTAGGGATATTCTATGTTCCAGTCCAGCAATATTATGTTATAAATATTGAGACGCAATAAAAGTAATAGTCAAAGTAGTCTCTCTAAAAATAAATTGTGCTGTTTTTCTCTTAAGAAGCTATTTCTAACGCATTTAATAATGCAGAATTTTCAACAGACATCCTTTGGTATAAAACGTTTCTTTGCCAGGACTACAAGTAAATGAAAAAAGCTGGTAGAACATGGTTGTGGGATTGATTCCCAGGGAACACACATACTTGGCAAATACACAATAAGTTGCTTTGAATAAAAGTGTTTGCCTAATGTGTAAAATGTCATTTGGGATCCTAAAGCAAGCATGTTTGCATTGTACACAGCTTTGATGATTTTGCTGGAAGCAGTCTAGTTTTGTGACTTGCCTCTCGCTTTCAGCGAAGCCGAAACATGTGGCTTTCCATTGTCATGACTATTAGCACAGCTCATTTTCCTCCTGCTGTGTGTTTGTTTATAATTACATTCATTTGTGAGAAATGATTCTCAGTCCGGATCCGGATCTCTGTCCTAGATTTTTTTTCTTCAATCTAGAACATTACATATGTGCACATTCTGGAAAATATCCTTTATCTTGTTTGATGTCATGACGATAATAAATAACAACTGTGTGAGGAGTGATTCAATGTTTTTTAATTATTTCAACCATTGCTTCCTCAGACATTGAGTAGTACATGGGTCCAGTCTTGTTACTACATATTTTAATCCTTTCAAAGAGGTGATTTGCATGAGAAAACATTCAGATTTTTGGAGGGATGTTGAAGCTTGAACATTGGTCTGAGTAGATTTAGTTTTGATGATGGTCTGAGAAAAAGCTTTTTAACCTAAAGAGCTGCTCCATGCTATACTGGCGGGAGTGTGTTATAAATTACAATACATTTTTAAATAATGGGCATATAATTTTTCGCCTAGACACGCATACATATTTGGGTAGATACACACCCACTTTTGGCATTTTCAGCCCCTCATTACAATCCTTTTGTTCTTAAAATGTCAAATGTAAAATGTGCACACGCTACACTTCATCCCGAACGCACATGCAGTGCAGCTTCATTTGGTTGTGGTTGGATCTGGAAAGGCTTTGGACTGACTGACTCATTCGCTCACTTATGTAATCCCCATCCACAGACTCTAAACTAAAGATCAAACATGTTTTTAATTTGCAAGTGATTTGTTGAGAATTCAGAGTGAGCTTGTGAGCAGCGATGTTTCCATGTAAAGCAACACAGAGCCACCAAACTAAAAGAGCCACTGTTGCTAAAAGACAAATTTACTTCAGTGACCATTTGTAAAGAAAGCCATACACATTTCTGATTCTTCTTAACAGTATGAATGCAGCTAAGTGAGGTTAAATATACAGTCATTTGTTACATAAAAAAACAAACATTTTACACTTAAAGAAATTAATTGTATTTTTAATTTTAAAAAGTACCATATCAGCTTAATATTTTTCTTTCTTTTTTAATGTTTTTAGCAGTCAAATACTACTTACTTGGATTGCATTAGTAAGGAATATGTTTATGGCATACTTTACATATAAACTCTGCAGTGTTACTAAAAATACCTTACCTTACCTTACCGTACCTTTTTTTTTAATCGATGCAATTGTGAAAGACAAGGAATTGTCACTTGGCACTGCCATGTGACTCATAGCCTGAGCTGATGTTCGCCTTTGCCAAATCATTAATAATGGGAAACACTGGCAGAGTAGTACAACATACACACACAAATACACACCGTCTCCATCCCGTTTTTAACCAACGGCAGCTGCAAACGTTATATATTTGGAGAACCGGAGATGACAGTGGAATCTCGTTATGTTTATTCCATGGAAAAATCAGTGGAAAACTGTTTAGATTGTAAGGCTGGAGACCCTCCGATGCAGATTATGTTCGAAAGGGCTTGTATAAAGAGAGGGAGGAGAGAGGGTTTCTGTAATTGGTGTTCTGGTGGCGCGTATGAGCCACGGGCGTAAGGGAGAGAGTGAGTCATCAGCGGCTCCTAAACGCAGAGCTGCCACGCTGGCAGAGCCTCAGCCTATCCTCCCTTTGCAAAGTATGAAACAAAATGCTTGTTTTGCATATAAGAAATAGGCAGTTATATGTGATGCTAACTCAGATATGAGTGCACACACACATTTGTCCATGGAAAAATGAGAGAGGAGGCCTAGCTGTGCTGCAATTCAGGCCTCCATGATTGTCTCTTCCCAGAATTCCTAAAGAATCCCTACAAAAGGCTATTTCTGTTTAAATTGACATTAAAGACTGTGATCATTTGTGCCAGACTAGACAGAAGGATCAAATAAATCATGTAACGCTATTTCACTCTGAGGGAATTGCTTTTAGCATTTGTCATGTGCTAATGAATCAGAGAGCGGGAATAATGTTCTCTTTGTGTTGGGTCCTCAGCTTCAGTCACAGTTGCAGGATCTCGTCTGATTGTAGGACCACACCCTTCACAACTACCTACTAGAATCACATTTTCATAATAATCATTTTCCTGAGGCTATAACCTTACCATGTCTGTTGACTTTGAACACCTTCACTGCAAGAAGTAATTGGTGTTTTTGTCTGTTTTGTTTAATTGTTAGAGATAAAGAAAATATGGACATGCTTATTCATTTAACTTTTTATTGTGGTGTTAATTAAATGAACATAAATTTAGATTACCAAAGACATATCATTTACGCACATATAGCCTAGATAAGCCATTATCATTCTTTAAGACTAACAAGCCTCTGGGTATCTGCATCAGCCTGCTCAGCCTTTGATGTTTTAGATCTAAAATTGCACAACCATCTGCAACAAAAAGTCCTTTAACAGATCTATTACTTGTATATATCAAATAACAAGTAGTGTTAGAGGTTAGGGGAAAAAAAAACAATAGTAAAGATGAATGCCTCTAAAGTAGGTTATGCTTTGTCAAGTCTTTCCAAGCTGGTGTAAGATTGTGTGTAAAGATTTATGTCTTTAGGAGATTTTGACGTTATTCTCAAATTTCAGACCATTACAGTGGGCCAATTCTGGTTCTGGAATGGTCTAGGAGGTCTATTTTTAGTCTATGTTTATATTTAGAGCATATTTCACAAGCTTGTCACCATCTTTTTCCTTCTGTCCATACGTTTTTCCTTATGTGTGTTTCGTTCTGTCTCCATGGAGATGTCATGGTGGACCTGCAGCCGACGAGAGTGAGTCAGAATCGCCTCAACAATTAAAAAGGAAACGTTTATTCATAGTACAGTGGGAAAATGGGGAAGCCCTGTTTGAAACGTTTCTGTTTTAAGATTGACTCGCGTGTGCACCTCACCCATAAAATGGAAAGTTGAAGTCATATTTACGTCAAAAGCAGTGAAACGGCGTATTGTGGACCTGAATGGAGGATGAGGAGGCAGAGCATGGGCTTTGATGATAAGGAGCTGAATTGCAGCAGTTCGTTTTTACTCTGTATTTCAAACTTTATTGATGCCCTGGAACAAATAGACTTACAGGAAACAAAGCCTTGTAGTTCATTCAGCTTATCTGCTTACGTGTCTTTTTGTTAGGAAGCAGATTATTTTTAATATTGAGATGTTAAACAGATTCTCTAACAAATTCCTTGTTGTTCTTTCACAGACAGGCTTAAACTTTGTCCAGTTATAAAACCATAAAATGGTAATAAAACACTTGACTGAGGATAATGTGGATGTGGATTTGCATACCTAAACATTGCTGGTATTCTGTGTAAATATTTTGAACTCAGTAAATATAGATTGTAGTAAATGTTCTTGTCTGAGCTAAAAAAAATAAAAAAATAATAAAAAAGTTTTGACTTGACAAGCTCCAGCCCTTAATCGTATTGACAAAGTGTTGTGTCAGGCTGCGGTTTTACCATGTTCTTTTTATGGGTTTACTAGTGCTTTGATTAACGCCTACGGTCATTTTTCCTCTCAAAACCTCCAGCTGTTGCAGGTGAAGGCTGTCTATTATATGGCGCTTTTTGTGAGATGCGTCAAGATGAATTTTTTTAGGTAAATATATGATTAAAGAGACACTGCAATGACCAAAATTCAGAGAATGTCCTTGTAGACAATCAGGTGATTTACTTTTAGTCACGGCATTTACTTTGCCCTGCCGGTGTTTGTGTTGTGCGTGGAAGTCCACAGCAGTTATGTGGTTTTGGACTCATAAGTACACTGAGGAATTGCTATCAGTTTTATTAATCCTTATTCTGTAGAAAATGTCTATCTTTGTTTGACTTTAAGCTTTTATATAGAGGGTTTTGACTCCAGTGGTTTTTTTTGGTTTCGGTGGTTTCGGGTATACCCTGTTTGTGGTCAATGTCTTCTCAGAGATGGCATGTGCCATATTTCCACTCCACTTTGTCATGGTAACGCTACAGCAAACATTTAGAGGGCTTTTTTGTGGGTTTCTTTTTCGTCACAAAAGAGGACAAAGATAGCTGTGATTCATAGAGGAGCTGGTACATTCCTCTCCTCCTCTCTCTCTCTCTCTTTTCCCTCTCCCTCAAAGGGCTCTTATTGTGCCTGAAATGTTTCCACTGTTTCCAAGATGCCAAGCCAAACCCTTTTCCCTTGTGTCTCACACACACACATGCAACCCGGCACACAAAGTACACACTTTTAATGAAAACTTACTGGAATTGATGGTTTTATTGAAGTGATTTGTTTAATAAGGACTCCCGTTGTCCAAATGCCATAGATTTATAGTGTTTTTCTCAACATATTTGCTACTTTACTTTGCAGTTGTTTTTCTTTAGCTGCAATTACTCAAAACTCATTTAGATTTGACCATTTGCAGTGTAAACTTTGACCAGGTTGGTCCAGTCATAAAGGACAGTGTGACCCGGCACAGAGGTGACATTAACACGAGTTCTTCCATTGTTTACTTATAAAGGCCTTTGGTTGTTTTAGCTTCCTGTGGTCAGATTCTGGAGATGCAAATACAGTGGCAGAATAAAAAATACATAAATACAATTGAATAAATAAAACATTACGCTACAGGAGGCTCTTAAACTTTGTCCTAACGTGGCCTGCTCCTCTGTGAATGTGAATAAAACAGCACATTTAGGGTCCTGACAGGAACAGGCTAGTTTTTATTTGCCAAATATCCTAAACAGAAGAGCTTAGCACATTTTCTTATCCTGTTGCTATAGTAGCCAAATGATCTTGTTCATTATTGAATAATTATTAGGTAGTAAGGCTTTTATCTTAGTCAGGGCCATTAACTCTCATACAATTATTGTTCCCAGGCTCATTAACCATTTATTGAAAATATGTGGCTGTAAAGTGGAGAATGTGACATAACAAAACCACTGATGTTGTGAATGGAAAGTTATTTGTATAACGTCTCTCAGGAAGGAGGCCGGCTGGCAAAGAGACCAGAATACAAACTCTAGAAGTTAGTGGCTTTAGTAGTTTCAGTTTTAGTCTAGTTGGAAACTGAGGCCCTGTTTACACAAGATGCGTTTGATCAGATCACTAGTTCACATTCCTGTTTACACCTGGTGTTTTATGTTCGACCATAAGACGACGCCAAACACTGCAAATGTGTGTTAGAAATCAGGAGAGGTGAGAGAACATTGTGCTTGGTGCGTTTTTTCATCTTCAAGCAAAAATGAGTTCCTCACCCAACAAAGTTCAAATCTTATTTGGCTAGCGCGCTTCCCTTAATGTTTAATTTTAGGTCAGTTGGCGGAGTGTAGGTTTTTTTTTTTTATGGCTGTTCGAACACATTCGACCACATGAGCGTCTGCACTACGAAAGCAATCCGGTTGCATGCGCTCTTGACCACCTCTGGAAGTGGTCGAAAGTGGTCAAGCTCAAAATGTTTTAGACCCTGTTTACACCTGTATTTAGGGTCGTCCCCTTGTGATCAGATCGACCAAAACGCACCTTAAAAAGCGGAGTTTGGAAAGAGTTGGAAAAGGTGCTTTAAGGACTGAAGTGTGGTAGAGCTTTAATTGTTTCAAGCCCTGTTTAGTCATCAATCACATGACTAAATTTGGAGCAGCTTTTAGAGGCCTTGTGAAATCTGATCTGGGAATGCGCAGAGAAGAACTCTAAAACTAGGCACTTGTTTTGAGAAAACTGCAAACCTAAACCTCACGTTGCCTTAATTCAGTTCATACCATAATAAAATGACCAGTCATCTTTTATTTATTGAATTGTTTACCATTCTGATTTTATTAAGGTTTGTGTGGTCCCTTTCTGAAACTTTGAAATGAGCAACCCTGCCATCATGCACATATGGTTTAAATTCACTGTTGGAGTTCTAACTCCTGCTCTGATTCAGAGAGAGGGTTTTTAAGGTTATTGTTTACAGATTTAAAAGTTTCCTTGTTTTGGTACAGAATCCCAGGCAAAAGTTGCAGGCTGACATTCAGTTGCCCAGAACTGATTATTCCAGCCTTGCAACTTTGCAAACATAGTCAAGTTTATGGATCTAAATTAAATTCATATTTTACAGTCTTAGATCCGTTTTGACAGCCGACAAGATCCAATCCTCTCCTGAGGCTCTTTACTCAGGCCATGGTGCCACGCTAGTGTAGTTTTCTGAAATAAGAGACTTTCTACTCAACCCGCAACTTGCATGAATGCATATAATAACCAAATACAGAATATAATTGAGGTAATTGTATTCCTCTGTGTGTCTTCGTGAAAAAATGCTTTAATGTTGTCTTTGTATTTTTATGACTGTAGGAACACTAAGAAAGAGGCGGATCTGGAATCGGCTTTGGCCAGGCTGAAGGATCTTGAAGCTCTGCTGAACTCTAAGGATGCGGCTCTCTCCACAGCACTGGGGGAGAAGAGATCTCTGGAGGTTGAAGTCAGAGATCTGAAAGCCCAGCTGGCCAAGGTGATGACTACATTAAAGCTGTATATCTAAGGGATTGGTGGTGTGGTGCTTTGGTTAAAGATCTGGGTTATTGACCACAAGTTTAAGCCACAAAGAACAATTCACAATTATGCGCTTGAGCAGGGTACTTTTAGCCCAAGTTACTACAGAGGGGTTATCTATTGTTATACGTGCACTGAAAGATGTTTTTAAAGCACTTTCTTGCTTAAGGGAATAGTATTTAAAGTTCTAATTTCACTTATATATTATTAATATTTTGAAGGAAGAATCACATTTAAAAACAGGCATAATCATTTTTTTTAAAATCATTTTCCAGTAAATACAATATAATTGTGTTCATATATAGGCATAAATAAATTTAAAAAATAGTTTAAAATAAATACATATTAAAGAGTTTTTCTTAGAACAAGACAAGTTACTTGAGAAGCAAAATTCTGTAATATATTAATAATTTTTCACAGAGAATATACCTTGATTTAAGTGTATATTCCATTCCTTATTTTCAATTATATTTCAATTGAAATTATTATTCTTATATTCAATTATTTTGTTCATCAATCAAATCAACATAAAATTAATACATATTTTTTCAAAAATGTTTTGTATAGTGTCTGAAGTAAATGTGTCTTTAGATCAGTGGGTCTCAACCAATTGGGGGCCTCTGCAAACTTCTGGGGGGCCCCCAGTAAGTATTAATTTGTGTATATATATATATATATATATATATATACACACACACACACACACACACACACACACACACACACACACACACACACACACACACACACACACACACACACACACACACATACATACATACATAAAATAAAGATGTACATCATTAAACTGACACTATATTATTATATACACACACACATACATACATACATACATACATAAAATAAAGATGTACATCATTAAACTGACACTATTTTTCTATTATGGAATTCTGTTTTTTATTTTACAATTTTACTTTTATTACATTTGAAGTACATATATGCTTAGATTAAGAGGGTCTTCGAATATGACCTACTGCATTAGATTTTGTCCTATAAAAAATATCCAAACGTCTAACCAACAAGACAAACATGCTAACAGGTTTTTAATTTGTATTTTACACAGTAAATCGCTTTTTACTTTGAATGTGTATAGACGTTAGTAAAGTGAATATTTGTATTGCAGTTGGAGGGCAGTCTGAACGATGCAAAGAAGCAGCTACAGGATGAAATGCTACGACGTGTGGATGCTGAGAATCGAATCCAGACTCTGAAAGAGGAGCTGGAATTCCAGAAGAACATCTACTCTGAGGTCTCACGAACAAATCTACTTACGCTGAGCTCGCCTATGAAAATAATTCAACCGTCTCATGCACATTTTAACTAACAATGTCTCAGAATTCAGTGCTTACTGCTAGCATATTTACTATTTCTGAAACAATCAAAGACATTCAGGACTTTCTGTACTCTAAGCTGATGTCTTTCTACAGGAGCTCCGTGAGTCGAAGCGCAGGTATGAGTCCCGTGTGGTGGAAATCGACAGCGGCCGGCAGCAGGATTTTGAGAGTAAACTGTCTGAGGCTTTGACTGAACTTCGTAGACAACACGAAGAGCAGCTTCGCATTTATAAGGAGGACATTGAGAAGACCTACAACTCCAAGGTAATAGAAAAAATCAAAGAGAGAACCACCAAATGTGGTGGATTTAAAAATGGCTATAGTATGAGGATCTACTTCTCTGTGTCTACCCAGGGGCACTTTAAGCCATTGAACGGACCCGCCCTGCATAAATATTTGCTTACTGATCCGTTGCCCGTCGTATTTGTTGAAATATTTTTATGTGTAAAGGCATACAGCATATCTGTCAGTCAAATGTCATCCTGTGTTATATATGTGTAGCTGGAGAATGCTCGTCAGTCAGCTGAAAGGAACAGTCATTTGGTGGGAAGCGCCCATGAGGAACTGCAGCAGACACGTTTGAGGATGGAGGGTATGACCTCTCAGCTCAGTCAGCTGCAGAAACAGGTACACACACGCACACACAAACACACACACACACACATTTTAAAGTTGGAAGCTTCAAGTCTTTTCTTCCCGATTTTGACTTATATTAGACATTTCCCGAACAAGAAAAAAAGTAGGGTGGGACTTCATTTTGTCCATTGGAAATTGAAAGGACCATTGGATTGTTGTTGTTTGCTATTGCTGTGATCTCATGTGAGTTGACGGGTTGTCCCTGCTGACGCCAGAAATTGTGTCAGAAGAGATTTTGTTGCAAGAGGGAGGAGAAGCTATTTTAATGAAAGATTACGAGCACATAAAAAAAACGATGTGCACGGACATATTTTTTAATAATAAAAACTGCCATATTCCATTAAAAATAAGAATAGTCAATTTTGATTTAATGGTGAATTTAAGTATTTATTACAGTGCTGGCAATTCCTCACACCTGTACATATGGACAGTTACAATCTTACAATAGAACTACCTGCAAATCACTTTTTAATGGACAGATAACTAGACATCCATCCATCTAGCATTTAGTCCCACTGCAAAAGGACAACTTAACGATCAAATAAAGCGGGTTTTCTTCAGAAAATGCAAATCTACTTAATACTTTTACAAAGACACTATACAGGATATGTAGATTTTAAATGTACATTATCTAAATCGCACGGTTGTGCTCTGTTCATTAGTTGGCTGCTCGTGAGGCGAAGATCCGTGAGCTGGAGGAGTCTCTATCCAGAGAGAGGGACATCATGCGCCGTCGTCTGGAGGAGAAGGAGAAAGAGATGGCTGAAATGAGGCAGCGCATGCAGCAGCAGTTGGACGAGTACCAGGAGCTGCTAGACATTAAGCTCGCACTCGACATGGAGATCAGCGCCTACCGGAAGCTTCTGGAGGGCGAGGAGGAGAGGTGAGAGATGGGATATTAATACTGCACATATGCAGAAAGTCTTTTTTTATACAGGTGTTACTAGTAAATAACAGAGTTGTCAATCACTTGAAATATTTCATGATAATCTGATTAATTCATAAAATTAAGTACTTATTTTTCATATTTATGTGATCATTTATTCAAATTGATATATTTTTTTATTGATGTTTTTTATATTACATTTAGATATATAAAACCATTTTAATCTAACTTTAAGATGCTGGATTGATTTTTTTTTTCCAGATGTCTTGTTAATGTTTTTAATATTTAATGAAGTTAGATATAAGAAAATATGTTTATTTAAGAATATGAATACAACCATTTTTAATCTATTTTAGATTATGTATTTTATCTATCTTATAGATAAACATTGAATTAATAAATCATATTTTTAATTGTAAGTTTTTAAGACTAAAAGCATTAATGATATAGTAATTTCATATATCCATATTTTCTGAGTAAAGACTTCAAACGAAGATAATTATACTAATCATGATAATGACAGTCTCATGGAATAACACACAAACTACCCCGCTCCCTCTGTTTAGGCTGCGTCTCTCCCCGAGTCCCCCTCCTGTCCGTGGGGTGACTGTGACCCGCTCCTCTGGTTCTGGCTCTCATGCACGTGTGGTCCAAAGCAGCACCAGTCGCACCTCTTCCGGCAGCGCTAAAAAACGGCGCTTGAATGATAACGACAGCGACGCCTCCAGCGTGGTCGGTGGAACTGTCACTCGCACGCGCGTCTCCCAGCAGGCCTCTGCTAGTGGCCGCGTGACCGTGGACGAAGTTGACATGGAGGGCAAATATGTACGGCTCAGTAACAAGTCCGACCAGGTGAGTAGGAACTTTTGGCAACAGGAAATTTGGTGACCAGTAAAGAGGAATTAAGTATTATTTACTTTTTATTAAATGGATCTTCTTCCTCTACCCAGGATCAAACTCTGGGTCACTGGCAGGTGAAGAGGCAGATTGGTTCTGGCACTCCAATCATCTACAAGTTCCCACCAAAATTTAACCTGAAGGCGGGACAGACTGTGACAGTACGTATAGATTTACAACGTAATAGCCGCCTTTAGCTTGTATTTAAATTCCTGACTCACCTTTAGTGTCTCTCTGCTGTCAGATTTGGGCCGCAGGAGCTGGAGGAACCCACAACCCTCCTTCTGACCTGGTGTGGAAGACCCAGAACTCATGGGGCAGTGGAGATCTGTTCCAGACCACCCTTGTTAGCTCCAGTGGGGAGGTGAGATAATATTGAACAAAACAAACCAGCTTTTTGAATGTTTTATTTGATTCAAGATCACTAAGTGACTAATTTACTTATTTTTTTCTCATTTTTTTTCCAGGAAATGGCCATGAGGAAGGTCACACGCACTCTATTCCAAGATGAGGAAGATGAAGAGATGGTACATAGTCACTAGCATTTTTGCATACATTTAGTTTTGCCAGGGACAAATGAAAACTTGAAGTGACCATTTGTACCTCAATTGTATACATACTGGACAAAGTTGAGCTACAATCACATAATCAAAGTCTATTAGTCTGACTTCACAAAGTCAGACTAAAGCTTTAACATGACTTTTTGCCTTAGCCTGACTGAAATCAAACTTTTAAAGTGCATGTAAACGCATCTTTCTCACAATATGTGGTGTATATTGTGTTACATACCCATTCTGGTCATAATGAACATTGTCTTCTTTTTTTACCCAGTATACTTTTGTTAATGGGTTGTTTGGGTGTTGCCTTCCTGCAGTGAATCATAGCACTAAAATGAACTGAGAGCTGCCAGACTTAATCTATAATAAGATCCAGTACCCATCTCAGTCTCATTTGCCTCCGTTGTTCTCCACACACTGTCTCCCCCTGCAGGCTGCCCATAGCACATGCGGGGATAGTGAGTACAATCTCCGCAGCCGCACAGTGCTCTGTGGCTCATGTGGGCAGCCGTCGGATAGAAACAGCAGCTGTGTGACGGCCAGCTCTGGAGTGTCGAGCGCCTCCCGCTCGTTCAGCTGTGGAGGGGGGCTGCCCGATGCTTTTGTGTCACCCTCTCACTTCATTGTGAGCAATGGCAACCCCAGACAGGTTTGTTTGTTTGATTTTTCTTCTTCAGTTCCAACAGTAATTTAAATTATCTGTCTATCTGTCTGTCTGTCTGTCTGTCTGTCTTAATTTTGAAAGATTTTATATATTTTTTTGTAAAAAAAAAAACATTTTTTAAAGATTTATTAAAATGTACTTTATTAGATGGGCAAGCAGCTGTTTGGATATATATTTATCAACAGAAAACGAAACGTTATACAGCGTAGTAGCGTTTTTACCATGAATCAGAGACAACACTATTTTGTGGCTAACAGCATAATCAGAGAGAGTTTAAAATGAATTGCATGTCATTTAGCAACAGTCATTTAGTCATCCTGTTTTTATTAATATGATATTCTAATATCGATCTAGATACTGAAAAGTGCAATAGTGTCTCATACCAGCCACCGAGCGAGCGCAGGGAGTAACGGTATAACATAACTTTCAACACACTCAAATGTATTTAGTATGATTGTTTTAACCGTCTAAAACAGCACTGCATTACCCCACATATGCAAAGGAAAAAGCGGAAGCGGCCGACTGCAGTATAAGCATAATAAAAGCTCAGAGACCGGTGTTTCACTCAGGTCTGTCTCATTAGCATTCTCTCCCAAGGGCTCTTGGTGAATCCTGCTTCACACCACCGCAACGTTAATAAAACTTTAATACATTCGCTCATTCATGAACATGATTTCTGCCTGAGTCCATCAGATTTTTTTCCATTGGCTGTAGAGGGGAAGAGTCAAGACAACAACTCCCATAATTCCAAAGCTATGCCTTTGTTTTGACCCCTAGCGGTGAAACTTACATACTGTGCCTTTAATGCTTTTATGCTTACAATCATCAAATTATCATTTATTGTTTTGTGACGAATTCCAATATTAATATAGGCCCACTGCTGTAATTCATTTAATATTGATGTAAAACAAAAGCATAAATTGTCTACAGCAGTCTTATTAAATTTACATTCCTCTCTCTCTCTCTCTCTCTCTCTCTCTCTCTCTCTCTCAGGCTGGACCCAAACTTGACAACTGCTCCATTATGTAGACAAGCTATAGCCATCTGTCCTTTAACACAAACCAGGAGGAATTTATCCCACAACTAGTTTTTTTTTTGGATTACATGTCTTATTACATTATATATTTTGTACTTCAGTCTTTCTTTTGTATTTCATAATCTGCGGGATAGATTTTTGGCTTTTGTATGGCATAAGGCTTCATATGCTGGCAGCTTGTAGGCTGTAGTTTGCTCTTATTATTATGTACATTGTGTTACTCTAATATATTTGCATGGTGGCCTGGCAGCGGCTTCTGATTCAGAATAATCGTACTGTACTCAGGGAGAGAGGCGAACAGAGCACTTCACACTCACACCATGAGCTCTCCATGGGAATGCTGTCAGAACGCAACACGCACAGTCAATAAACCCTCTCAATCATGTGGCAAAACTCATGTAGTGTACTGGACTATAGCTGTACTGCAGGCTGGTTCCTTAGCTCACATTCAAGGACAAGTGAAGATACAGTGAGCCTGACGGAAATGCAAGACAGGAAATTAGGGATCATTTTTACATTGTCCCTGTCAGTTTAATGGTATTTTCATGCTACCTCTCGCAGTCAGATGGTCGAAATGTTGTGCACCCAAAAAGGGAAAGGACAGTCCGAAATTCTATGCAGTTTTGTTACAGTGAGACTCCAGGATATAAAATACAGATGCTCTGGATGTAAAACTGCTTTGTACCTTGATACAATTGCTTGCACAATTGAAAAGGGTACTTTGTATCTTTTGGCAGTGCGCTTACAAGCTCGGACTAGACTGCAGTATGTTGTCTTGTGTAAGTGTTATGGGATGTTTCTGAAAGACTTGAAGCAACTGTAAAACTAATCCAAAGAAAATCACCTTAGCAGTTTGCGTTTGCCAAGATGTTGTCAGCATTTTAAACAAAAGCTGATTGATTGTTTTAGAAGGAAAACTTTTGAAGTTTACTTGCAGAGAAATACGTATCTGATTATATTATGTTACCAGAGAATCATGTTGTGTTTAAAAAATACTGAGTACTAAATGATTGCAGCATTTAAAGAGATGTATTTTTGTTTTCAGCCTTAGAGGCAGAATATTTAAATATGCAAAATGACCACCGTCATTCCCAGCTTTAATGTCCTTTTTTCACGGTGGTACTTGAAATGTTTGAGTTTTATCATGTACACTAAAACATTTGTATTTCTCTATGGAACTGAGTGTTGATTTGCTCTCGTCACTCCTCTCTTGCAGTAGATGATCCAGTTCCTCACCTGGGCAGCTGTAAGGCTCCAGTAATCTGAGCAGTCCTTTTCTTCACTGCACAGATGTCCAGTCTGTTTAGGGCAATCTGAGAACAAAAGACAAAAATTGGTTTCAGAAAGCTGGATTAGCTTTCGTCATAGGAAATTGGAAACATAACCGAGCCCACTCGCCCGCTCTCCAGAAAGAGGACTGGATATTGCTGAGATTAAACTTTTATTTTATTGCTTAGCAAAGCTTTGGGTTTCTAAAGGAAAGTTTTGGGATAGTATATCTATTTTTCTATATATATATATATATATATATACTTAAAAATTGTGGTTTTCTATTGCTTAAACAGCCATTACCGTTATTGTAGTAAGCCATATCTTTTTTTTTGTTTTTGTTTAACTGATAATGGATTTCAGTTGTTTGTGATGGCATCTTTGACAGTGTTGCCGTATGCAGAGAAAAACACTTAATGAAATCCAATTCTAGAGTTCTCTTTTAGAGTATACATGTAGAGCATACATTTGTATCATCAAATAAAAAGATAAAAAAAATAAGTCTTTATTTAGAATTTTTTTTCTTCTAATTTCATGAAGGGTTTTGTAAAAAAAAAAAAGAAAAAAGTTCTGACTGCAGGGCAATGCAGGGAATGTTTTGTTCAATTTTTTGTCTTTATAAATATTTACTGTTTTGTGAGGAATTTCATCGTTGTTGTAATTCCCGAGAGCCTTGTTAAAAACGGTGCCTTGATTTTTTTTTTTCAGTAAAACAAATAAAACCATTCTAAAGCCATTTTCTGACTTATGTTTTTAGTACCATAAAAGTTGAACATGGATAGAATTGTATTAAGTGTGATTGAATATATAGGTTATAATTTTAGGCCACATCCACATAAGATTGCGTCAACATTGTGTCAGCGCAGATCCGGGCCACATCTGGCTCATGTGGAATGATGATCTGGCCCACATGCACGTGGAATGATGGCACTTGGGTGGACCTCTCCTGTTTGCCAGATCTGGGCCTCAAGCAGACCATAGCAATGCCACATGTCAGCCAAGAGCAACAAAAAAAACAGAACCGGAGCCTGTACCATGATGGTAGATCAACAAAACCAAACCAATCAATTCAGGCTTTGTTGGTCCCATGATGCTGATCATCAACTTTCTCTGTCAACTCAAGCTTTGATCCTGAGTTTGTGGAGCGCATGCACGTGAAAGCCTGACATCAGCAGTGATCAGCCAATCACATGCCTTTCAACGCAAAGTGTGACTCATTTCTCGCGAGAGAGCTAACGTGATTCAAAACTCTTTTGCTGAAGATAAAGACATTGAAGTATATTAAAAGCTTTTACAAAGAAGAAAATAATATTCCATGTAAGAGGATAAATAAAGAATATAGTTGTGAAAGTAGTTTATATATATATATATATATATATATATATATATATATATATATATATATATATATATATATATATATATATATATATTTTAAGCAGTCTCTCTTATTATTCTTTTTATCATGTAGTGACCTTTAATTTGGAGCAAGAGAAACAGGGGGAGTGGCTTTATTGAATCAGAGGAGATTCACTTTGCTCACAGCTGATTGGTTCAAATTCAGTTTGCGATCTCTTATCCCGAACATAACCTGCTCCGGAGCAGGTTAGCTGCGGAGCGTAAGTTACTATGGAGATGCTAAAAGCCAAACCACTTTAATGGTACTTAAAACCCAGGATTGGTACAAACTAAGCTTAAACATATCTGGCTAGCTAGCTAAACCGGCTTCATGGTATAGGCCCCTGGACCTTATCTGAGCCACAAAATCTGTCTATATTAAATATGGAGTCATCTAGACTGCAGGTGCTCTTAAAGGTGCTTAAAGGTGCTCTAAGCGATCCTGGGTGGAGTAACTTCTTGTTGACGTTCAAAGTGTTGTCAAACAAAACAGGCTATCTAGACCCTCCTCCTCCTCCTCCTCCTCCTCCTCCTCCTCTAATGTGCAAAAAATGTTTTGGCCTAAAAAAACGTGTGACATCGCTTATAACAAGCAGAATCAAGAAAGAAGAGAACCGATAAAGAGACGAGCAGAAACCCAAGAACTGACTTCCAGCCACAGTCTTAGATGAAATCAAAGGAAGATAAAAGACATTAAATCTCTGAAGATCTCAGCAGAAGAGGATTACACAACTCTACAAACAGCATAACCAGCTTCACACATTACTTACCAGATTTACTTTATTTCTGTTAGACATCTACAAAAGTTGTTTTTGAGGGGGTTTAACTCTAATGTTTGTTTAATTTGAAGTGTTTATAGTGAACAGTGTTTCCATTAGCTGGGCTTTTAAGGTGGCCTGTAGCACCAGCCTGTGGCCTGAGTGTGTGTCCTAATGCCCCAGTACAGTCGCAATAAGCTGTACTGTATATAGAGTACAGTAGCAAGTCTATAGACTCTTTATGTTCTAGAGTGTGTTCTAGGTGCATGTATGTTCTTTCATGTGTTCTGGGTGGTGGGGCTTTAAGGCATGGGCTGTTCCTCTGAAAAAAAGCGCAGTGATTTGAGGGCGGGGTCTGTGGAGAGAGTTCGAGTGTTTGAGGCTGTGTGAGCATAGGCCACACGGGTGCTCATGTGAATAAAAAGAACAGTTTGACCGTTCAGCGAGTCTTTCATCTTTTTTTTTGTTTGTTACAGTACTTTATTTACTTTATCGTAAATTTAAATTATATGATACTTTATTCAGTTATTATAACTTTCAGTACATGGAAGCACTCTATTTTTTTATGACTATTTGTAATGTTTTTTGAAAGAAGTGCTCATCAAGCCTGCAATTATTTGATCAAATATGCAGAAAAAAGAATAATATTGTGAAATATTATTACAATTTAAAATAATGGTTTTCTATTTTAATATACTTTAAAATATAATTGATTTATGTGATGCAAAGCTGAATTTTTATCAGCCATTACAGCGGTCTTCTATGTCACATGACCCCTGTTGATTTATTTTGCTGAACTTTTGTGCTGCTTAAAGCAGGGGTGAAATGCTATTTCATGCATACTGAGCTTTTTACACTGTTAAAGACTTGGATTCCCATGCTAAACGTGGACGAAGTTTAAAAAAATGGACGTTTGATGGAGTAATTCTGTGGCAAAAATACTTTTAAATTACCTTGTAAGGGCACTTCTCCCGGAAGTGCGCGCGCGCGACCAGAGCTACAGAGCAAATGGCCCATAAACGCGCTTTGCTTGGTTTTAGGGAATTCGTCAGCTGCGCTGTAGTCACAGGACTTCACGAAATCAACAATGTCACCAAAGAAGTGTGTTTTTGGTTGTCAGGACAAGACAACCCTGTACAGCTTCCCAATAAACTCAGCGTTAATGGGCCAGTGGATGGAGTTTGTTTTTTTTGCGGAGCAGCAATGGAGTTGCTCAAGTGTTTTTGTTTGTTCCCTGCATTTCTGTGACGATTGTTTTATAAACAAGGCCCAGTTCGACTCCGGATTTGTGGGTCGTCTAATGCTAAAGATGAAGCGGTCCCAGCTATAAAGGGTCACGGTCATGCGTTGGAAGCATGTGGTGAGTAAAACTCAAACTGCTGTTGGCTGGAGCATGCAATGTATGGTGTGTGTCTACATTAGTTTAGCTGACCATTATAGGTGTCTGTTTGTTTATTGTAAAACCACTACAACAACAATACACAAAGAGTGTAAAATATGTTGAACTAAATTAATTATTTAATATTAAACCTAGGGTCGTTCACACAAAGCCTGCTTCTTCATTCAAATATTCAATTGTTTATATGTAAACGCACTAGTTTGACGTGCACAACCATTCTGCTTGCTACTGCTGTTTAGTTGCAAATCATGTCCTTATAAACCATGAACACCGTACACAAATGTTGTAAAACTCACGCATGACTAATCGCTATGCAAATAAAGTAACAAAAATCTCGAAACAGCACAAAGCCGACTATCATTGCAATCGTTTCATGGATCAAAACTGACCGTCATGGAAATCTCGTAGCAAAATGAAACTGACAGTCTTTAAAGGTACACTATGTATGCAGTCAAATATCCAAAAACCACCAGGCCAGTGTTATATATTTTGTTCAGTTGAGTTCTTACAATGTCCCAAATGTTTCCAACTATTAGTAAATTGTGAGAAAATCGCTATTTTTACCAATGAACCGGGACGTGTGAGCACTGCGTGTGAGGGAGTCTTCTGCGTTACCCTCGTTTTACTCTCACTGGAGTGTGAACAAGTGTCACAGCAGCCGCCGGCACAGAGTAACGTCATATCATTTTAAACACACTTAAATGTATCTAATATAATAAACAGAGCTGCGTTACCTCTTACTCATGACAGGAAAAGCGGAGATTGCGTCGGCGAGTGTGTCCCGAACAAAATAGTAGCCATCAGCTTTCGCATCACTTCTCGCACGTTCACAAGCTATATCACGCTTCATGGCGTGCTGCCTCTGTTGCCTAGCGTTTAACAGTTGGTCGGAAGTGTTTGTTTGTATATTAAAAAGTTTAAAATACTAGTATTTTTTTTCCTCACACAAATATCGTTTTGCTCAGAATATATTTATTCGTCAACTGGGGTTGCATGGATTACCGTTGTGTCCATTTTACGTGATTTTTGAAGCGTCAACTTTGAAGGACCTATGAACTTGTATTATTAACTCACAGAGATGGATTATTTTGTGTTTTGTGTTCCACAGAAGAAGACATTTATATACATATATCTGGGACAGCTGAGGGTGAGTAATATGACAGAATTTGCATGTTTGGGTGGATTATCACAGATAGTCTAAATAAATTTCATGACAAGTTGTGCATGAAAACTGATTTTATTTACACTATTTACAGGTGGTTGAATTCAACTGACATTCATAGCAAATGTTCCCAACACTGTATATTACTCGTTCTGTAACTTAGCTGTTAAAAATTATAGTAATTTACACCCTGTTTTCCAGATTAGATAAGAAATAAGAATAGCATTTAAAACAAAAAGATATCGAACATTTAACCGATTAATGTCACAATATTTCCTAGAAAGTCTTATCTTGTACATCTTTTTATATGAGCATATGTGTAGTTCTTTTACAGTTTTTCACATAAGAAGGGCACAAATCTTTGTATAGAAATTCCCATGAGTTACCACATGACACCCAGCAAATTGTCAAAATCTATTTATATGGTTGTCTATTTGTTTGAAAGTAGAAATATTCAGATGGAGTCAGATGGAGAGTCAGCATTGTTTTCCACAGACTTGAATGGGTTAAGTGCCTTTTAAAGGAGACATTTTTCTCCTTGAACTTTCAGTGGTTCTTAGTGTTGTCCAATAGATGGCAATGTTGCACAGTTTTGATGCCATCCATCCATTCATCTGTGGTTGGCAGTATTTGCATTTCATTATCCAGTTTGTAAAGCAGACATTAAGCTGACTCTGTCTTTGGCAGTGATTTTAAAGAAAAATCTCAGTCTTTAAATTATTTTCAAAAAGATCAATGAGGCAGTCTCCGTGGGGATGGGGAGGGCGGTCTTCGCACTGGGGGCAGATCATAATGCCCGGGAATGTGGCTGTTGACAGGGAGATCATAATGATTCTGAGGTTCCTGTTCCACAACGTTGCCAGGGGAGCAATGTTCTGTAATACAGCAAACAAACACATTTTACACCAGATGCGATAAATGACACACGAAAAAAAAAAGCCATAGTAATTTTTGCTTTTTGTCAAGTATAAACTTTTTGTGGATATTGTCAACACTCTAAAATCCCTCAGCACAGATAGAGTAATATCCGGTTTGTTTTAATAAAAATACCTCTGCATGACACCGTGGAGGGAGTCATGACTGGTGGGCTGATTTCAGTGTAGGATCTTTCACGCGGCACTGCAGACTTCATCTCCATGTAGCTGCTCTCTGGAGGACATGGTGGCAGGCCAGGCAGATCTTTGATGGTGGCATACGGATTCTCACTGTTCAGAGAGCTGCTGCTCACTGCCACACATGAATCTTTCAACTCTGCAAGCACAACAGGGTTTTAGACACAATTAAATAAGATATATAGAAAGACGAATATCTGGGGGACTTTTACCTTTGTTGTAGTGCTTCCCCAGTGTAGCACTATAGCTGTAACTTCGATCAATCCCAAAAGCCCCTACAAACACAATATGGCCACATCCAGCTTACTCAGACAACCGCACAGCACAAAATAAACTCAAACTATAGTGCAAGCATACAGTGAAATTGTTTCCCAGTATCCATTACCTGGATCTTTAGGTGGCTCCTGGTGTTTCCAGCCTGGGGGAAGAGTTGCATTTGTCTCAGCTGCAAACAGACCTCTCCTCTCCCTCTCCATGTTCTTCAGACTGCAGAACAGCTGGTTGTTGGTGTTCTGTCAAAGCACGAGACATAAAGGAATGTCATTTCTTTTATGTTCAAAATTCAGCTTTCATATATTAAAATAATTTTTATTTGCTTTGCTCCAAAAACAGACAATGATTGCTAACTTGTTAAATATGTAATCAATTAATATACAGTACACTGCTGACATAATTATGACTTTTCAACTCATTATGACTGACATAATTTTGTCATTAAATTTCCATTTAGTATTTCACAATTTTGACTTTTTATCTCATGATAACTTTTTACCTCATCATTATCATTTACCATAGCATGTTTTTTTTTCTTGCGGAAATTGGCTTCCATTAATTTTGTCTAAAAAGTTTATACCAGTTTATACCAGTTCTGGTTCATTTATTCACCTTGCAAATCAAGTGCATTCTGGGATAGTTTTGTATACTGAACACTGTTCACTGTAAACTGTTGTATTACGCTCAGGTGTTTTATTTTAGCAGATGCTTTCAACCAAAGGGACATAAAATTAGAAACATTAGCATATAATGCAAATAAGCATATTCCGAACACAGCCATAGTAGTACCTTAATGGCTCTGTCCTGGTTGTTGGGCAGGTGTGGCAGTGGAGGTCTGTTCTGAGAAAGTGTGTGATAACTCGGGTTTGAGTAATAGTGATGGTAGCTGTGCGGAACATCTACAAGAAAAATGCAAATGTCAAATAAATATCATGTTGAAATGCTGTTTAAAACCAATATATAAACCATATTTAATCTGATGTAAATGAAAGAGCTTTACTCTTTTAAATAATCCATGTCAGGAAACACATATTGCTGAGGGGTGACAAATAGCTATATTGTCTATTTAGAAAAAAAGTGACAAGCACCACAAATACAGTACTGTTCTAAAGTTAGGGGTCAGTTTTTTTTCTGGAAAGATATTAATGCTTATTTAGCAAGGATGCATTAAATTGATCCAAATTGACAATACGATTTGTATATCATATAAATGCTGTTATTTTTACTTAAAGGTTACTGGCTGTCACAAAAATACTAATAAGCACAACTGTTTTCAACATTGATAATAATATTGAATGTTTTTGAGCACCAAATCTGAATATTAGTTTCTGAAGGATCATGTGACTGAATACTGGAGTAATGGCTTCTGATCAGGGGCAGCTTTGCCATTTAAATATATTAAACATAAAACGTTAAATTATGTAAATTTTAATAATTTTTAAATGCAGCCTTGTTGAGCATAAGAGACTTCTTTCAAAAGCATTAAAAAAAACTCAAACCTTTCATTGGTAGTGTATAAATATATCAGATATCCAGTATAACCATTCCTTGTAGCACTGGTGTAATTTGTGGCAAATTAAATGTGGCTCTACAGAAAGTATCAGAAACTCCTGTGGCTTACCTGGCACAGCATACTCTGAACTGACAGAGCGGGTTGAGGAGAAAGACACCACGGGTGTGTTGCTCTGTTTGTCCTGTTGTCTGCACCGATATAATAGCAGAACAGCCAAAAGAAGCACAACCAGGATCACCAGCACCACAATGCCTGCGATCGCACCCCAAGAGTCCCTTTCCACTGGAGACACAGGCACCATCATACTCAGCTCCTTCTCTGAAAAACACACAACCGTTCACATTACACACACTGAACAACATTGACAGTGTCAACATGACCAAAAAATGTGTGTTATTGAAATGGTTTGCTAAAGCAAAAGGCTGCTTTTAATACCTGGTTTGCAGTCCTCTCCTGGTCCAGGTACACATATGCAGTCTCCGGTTAGAGGATCGCAGGAATGGTTTGGCGGACACGAGCAGGTCTGAGCGCAGTTAGTGCCGAACATCCCACTCTGACACACTACAAAGACAGACATTTGGCAAATGTTTGATGAACTTGTAGAGAGTGAGAGACATATAGAGCCTGATCCAGGAATACAAATTTATTTTCAGCTGAGAATCACAATATGAGGTATTTCTTCCGAAACCACATCCAGGAAATCTGGCATTAATGTCCTTTTGAGAAGAATCAACTCTTCACCTTCAATCAACGCTGCACAAAGTCATGTTCTTATTCAGTATTTTATTCTTGTTTTCCAGAACAAATATCTAAACATTCATCAAGATATATACTTAAGGTGCAAAATGGCAGTTGATGATTTCTGAGAAGATTTCTAATTCCCAGCATGCTTTGCTTCTGACAGTTAAAGGAGTAAATGTTAAAATTGTGTTATTTGACATGTTTTGCTCAATGTTAATATAGGGGGAGATCTGTTAGTGTTTTAAGTTGTATTATTTTGGAATTTTGAATGTTTTCTGGTATGTCTCAGTTTTGGGGTTACCATTGTGTTGAAGAGTAGAGCCTGTGGTTAGATTGACGATTGGCTAAACCATATTACAACTATGTTGTTATATTTAAAAAGTAACGGGTGTGAACTCTTCAACACAGTGATAGTCTATTTGCTAATTACTGTAGTACATGCAGGCATGCTTGTGCTATTTTTACCTAGCTTGAAAATATGAAATATATTACATTAAATATTTCTCTATATACAGTGGGTACGGAAAGTATTCAGACCCCCTTAAAATTTTCACTCTTTGTTATACAGTTCCTTCTCAAAAAATTAGCATATTGTGATAAAAGTTCATTATTTTCCATAATGTAATGATAAAAATTAAACTTTCATATTTTAGATTCATTGCACACCAACTGAAATATTTCAGGTCTTATATTGTTTTAATACTGATGATTTTGGCATAGCGCTCATGAAAACCCAAAATTCCTATCTCAAAAAAATAGCATATCATGAAAAGGTTCTCTAAACGAGCTATTAACCTAATCATCTGAATCAACTAATTAACTCTAAACACCTGCAAAAGATTCCTGAGGCATTTAAAAACTCCCAGCCTGGTTCATTACTCAAAACCGCAATCATGGGTAAGACTGCCGACCTGACTGCTGTCCAGAAGGCCATCATTGACACCCTCAAGCGAGAGGGTAAGACACAGAAAGAAATTTCTGAACAAATAGGCTGTTCCCAGAGTGCTGTATCAAGGCACCTCAGTGGGAAGTCTGTGGGAAGGAAAAAGTGTGGCAAAAAACGCTGCACAACGAGAAGAGGTGACCGGACCCTGAGGAAGATTGTGGAGAAGGACCGATTCCAGACCTTGGGGGACCTGCGGAAGCAGTGGACTGAGTCTGGAGTAGAAACATCCAGAGCCACCGTGCACAGGCGTGTGCAGGAAATGGGCTACAGGTGCCGCATTCCCTGGTCAAGCCACTTTTGAACCAGAAACAGCGGCAGAAGCGCCTGACCTGGGCTACAGAGAAGCAGCACTGGACTGTCGCTCAAATTTTGCTTGTCATTCGGAAATCAAGGTGCCAGAGTCTGGAGGAAGACTGGGGAGAAGGAAATGCCAAAATGCCTGAAGTCCAGTGTCAAGTACCCACAGTCAGTGATGGTCTGGGGTGCCATGTCAGCTGCTGGTGTTTGTCCACTTTGTTTTATCAAGGGCAGGGTCAATGCAGCTAGCTATCAGGAGATTTTGGAGCACTTCATGCTTCCATCTGCTGAAAAGCTTTATGGAGATGAAGATTTCGTTTTTCAGCACGACCTGGCACCTGCTCACAGTGCCAAAACCACTGGTAAATGGTTTACTGACCATGGTATTACTGTGCTCAATTGGCCTGCCAACTCTCCTGACCTGAACCCCATAGAGAATCTGTGGGATATTGTGAAGAGAAAGTTGAGAGACGCATAAGACCCAACACTCTGGATGAGCTTAAGGCCTCAAGCATCCTGGGCCTCCATAACACCTCAGCAGTGCCACAGGCTGATTGCCTCCATGCCACGCTGCATTGAAGCATTCATTTCTACAAAAGGATTCCCGACCAAGTATTGAGTGCATAACTGAACATAATTATTTGAAGGTTGACTTTTTTTGTATTAAAAACACTTTTCTTTTATTGGTCGGATGAAATATGCAATTTTTGAGATTTTGGGGTTTTCATGAGCTGTATGCCAAAATCATTAGTATTAAAACAATAAAAACCTGAAATATTTCAGTTGTTGTGCAATGAATCTAAAATATATGAAAGTTTAATTTTTATCATTTCATTATGGAAAATAATTAACTTTTATCATAATATGCTAATTTTTTGAGAAGGACCTGTATACAGTGGGGCAAAAGAGTGTTTAGTCAGCCACCAATTGTGCAAGTTCTCCCACTTAAAAAGATGAGAGAGGCCTGTAATTTTCATCATAGGCACACTTTAACTATGAGAGACAGAATGAGAAAAAACCCCCAGAAAATCACATTGTCTGATTTTTAAAGAATTTATTTGCAAATTATGGTGGAAAATAAGTATTTGGTCAATAACAAAAGTTAATCTCAATACTTTGTTATATACCCTTTGTTGTCAATGACAGAGGTCAAATGTTTTCTGTAAGTCTCCACAAGGTTTTTACACACTGTTGCTGGTAGTTTGGCCCATTCCTCCATGCAGATCTCCTCTAGAGCAGTGATGTTTTGGGGCTGTCGCTGGGCAACATGGATTTTCAACTCCCTTCAAAGATTTTCTATGGGGTTGAGATCTGGAGACTGGCTAGGCCACTCCAGGACCTTGAAATGCTTCTTAGGAAGCCACTCATTTGTTGCCTGGGCGTTTTGTGTTTGGGATCATTGTCTTGCTGAAAGAGCCAGCCACGTTTCATCTTCAATGTCCTTGCTGATGGAAGGAGGTTTTTACTCAAAATCTCTCGATACATGGCCCTATTCATTCATTCTTTCCTTTACACGGATCAGTCACCCTTGTCCCTTTGCAGAAAAACAGCCCCAAAGCATGATGCCCCCATGCTTCACAGTGGGTATGGTGTTCTTTGGCTGCAACTCTGCATTCTTTCTCCCCAAAACACACGACACGTTGAGGTTTTACCAAAAAGTTCTATTTTAGTTTCATCTGCCCATATGACATTCTCCCAATTTTCTTCTGGATCATCCAAACGCTCTCTAGCAAACTTCAGAAGGGCCTGTACATGTACTGGCTTAAGCAGGGGGACACGTCTGGCACTGCAGGATTTGAGTCCCTGTCGCCTGTTACTGATGGCAGCCTTTTTTACTTTGGTCCCGGCTCTCTGCAGGTCATTCACTAGGTCCCCCCGTGTGTTTCTGGGATTTTTGCTCACCGTTCTTGTGATCATTTTGACCCCACGGGGTGAGATCTTGCGTGGAGCCCCAGATCGAGGGATTTTTTTCAGTGGTCTTATATGTCTTCCATTTTCTAATAATTGCTCCACAGTTCATTTCTTCACACCAAGTTGCTTACCTATTGCAGATTCAGTCTTCCCAGCCTGGTGCAGGTCATTTTGTTTCTGGTGTACTTTGACAGCTCTTTGGTCTTGGCCATAGTGGAGTTTGGAGTCTGACTGTTTGAGGTTGTGGACAGGTGTCTTTTATACTGATAATGAGTTCAAACAGGTGCCATTAATACAGGTAATGAGTGGAGGACAGAGGAGCCTCTTAAAGAAGAAGTTACAGGTCTGTGAGAGCCAGAAATCTTGTTTTTTGTAGGTGACCAAATACTTATTTTCCACCATAATTTACAAATAAATTCTTTAAAAATCAGACAATGTGATTTTCTGGATTTTTTTTCTCATTCTGTCTCTCATAGTTGAAGTGTACCTATGATGAGAATTACAGGCCTCTCTCGCACAGTTGGTGGCTGACTAAATACTTTTTTGAACCACTGTATCTATATATTATAAAATGTATTACTGAATATAAAATGACATGCATTGATATATTAGTAAATTTTTTCAATATATAAAAAGCACAATTCCTTATGTATTATTCAATATATTTTAATATTTTAACACAAAATATTATTGTATATTATTGTAAATCTGTATATTTCCAAATATACTGTTAATGTATTGATCATTCATATATAGGGAAATATATTTTCTTTCTGTAAGGGGAAACTCACATAAAGAGCAGTCCGGTCCAGACCATCCCACAGGACAGAGGCACAAACCATCCTGGTGGTGACATGTTGCATTGTTGGTACACCTGCACACATTACTACAATGGCGTCCATACCGACCAATGGGGCAGGCTAGAAATAAGACAAAAACAGCAAAGAAATTGATTTCTACAAGCCATAAAATAGGATTGGTTTGAAGACAGTCAGCAGTCATGGGAGATATAGCAGGTTTAAAGGGATAGTTCACTCAAAAATGAAAGATTGTCACCATGCTTTTTTTAAACCTTTATTTTTTATTTATTTTTGGTGAATAGTGACTTAAATTGACAACTTTTATTGTGCTTTTTGGCCATTATGCTTTTTTTTAGAAATTACATGAGGAAGTTGAGCAAATAATGACAATTTAGATTTTTACATGACAGTGTGTGCATGTTTATATCTAACCTTGTTCACACAGTTGTCCGGTATATCCAGGCAGACACACACAATCGCCAGTAATGTGATGGCAGGACAAGGCATGTACACATGATGGGCATTGACGGCTACACCTCTCTCCGAATAGACCAGCACTGCACACTAAAGAGAAAAGATGGGAGCACTCTCTAAACCAGCTCTAATGTGACCGGAGCTCTCAGAGACACAGCAATGAAGATGAATGTATACAGAATACTTACTGTGTTGACACTTAGCTCCCCAGTATCCGGGTTTGCATACACAGGCTCCGGTATGTGCCTGACAGGTGGCGCTGTTGAGGCAGGAGCAGTTCTGGTTGCACTGATGGCCCCACGTTCCCTCTGGACACTGCTGTGCACAGCGCAGACCTGGAGAAAAATTTAATCAACTCTAATGTGCTGTTTAAGGATTAATGCTCTGTTTGAATAGCTTGGGGTAAAAATCTAAGTTTCATCAGTTTCACTTGGAATTTTTCCAAATATTCTGAGAACTGATTATATACACAAGACTGATAACAAACTGATTCTACAAAAATGGTCACTTGAAACTTATGTTTGGGGTCTCAGATATATTTTAATGAATCTCTGACTATTGTACATACTGTAGAGATTTGAGCAAATTTTCTTTAGGCATGCAAACTTGGATGACAGACCACATTTGCTGATAAATACAAAGCCATGCACATGACATAAATATCTATATTGTGACCACGAATTAAGAAATTGTTTCCATGACTTATTATTTGTACTCTCGTTTTAGTAAATCGTGGCCACGTTGAACTTGTCCCTCGTTTTAGTTCAATCAAAACGAGGGAACGAATTAAAATGTGCTGACGTAGTAAGTCATGGGAAGGAATTGTTAATTCATGGCCATTGAATGTATATACACCCCCCCCACACCCCAAATTGTCTGGGGCTCCGTAGTTATTGAATTGCGTACACTGCACACAATACTCTATTCAACAATGCAATGCGCTTGGCTTGTCCTTCCATTTCCAGAGTGACAGATTTATCAATTGTTATTTCTCATTATTTGATCAACCAAAAGCTATTGATTTAAACCTTTATAACTGCATACTGTAAACTGTTTTGCTTACTATTTATTTAGGCCATATATATAAACGTGAATGAAGTCCTACCTGTCCAACCAGGTAAACACAGACACTGGCCTGTAACACTCTCGCATCCTTCATCATGCAGACAGTCACATTGTTGCCGACAGCCTGGGCCGAACATCCCGATCTGTTTAAACCAAAAATGGAAATTCTGATTCAGACCGATCAAGTAACTCTGACTCTGCCCAGTGAGATTACTCGGCTCTAACTAAATTACTACTTTAATTTAAATGATGGCCATGCAACATATACTCATAAGAGTGTTATGCATTTGCCATCCGATTAATAAAGCTTGTGCTGATGGTGCTGAAGATTACTGGAGCTGATGCTGAGACAGACATGCTGAACCGACAACAACACATATATCAAATTCAGTTTCAGGAAAAAGTGTGACAAGCTGAATTGCCTGAATCATCTGAACTGGTTATTTTAAATCAAATACATGTGCACTGTATGATAACAGATATTTGACTTACTGGACAGGACTCGTGACAGGAAGCTCCTCTCCAGCCTGAGGTGCACCTGCAAGAACCATCGGCAGGGTGGCAGGATGCTCCATTTGCACATTGGCAAGTGAAGTTGCAGCCAGGACCCCATGTGCCCTTTAAACATGCGATGGAACAGTCAAGTCCTCTCCATCCTACACACACACACACATTAAACAATTGTTCACACATTGTAAAACACTGTTGGGGTGACATTGTTCTCACTTTACCCATCAGACAGTCAATATTACAGAAGGAAAAAAATATTTTAAAAGTTAATATAATAGGTTTTATATGTATATTTTTAATTTTCTGTGTAAAGCACTTTGAATCACCTTGCCTTTTTAATTTTAATATATTTTAACTCCTTAAAGGGTTACTTCAGTGATTTAGCATTAAGCTTTAGATCAGTAGAAACCCAGGAGTATATTCAAATTATTGTACTTTCCCCCTTCATATCCCCCTGAGATGAGAAAATTATGTATTTTATTTCTGGAAAAAATCCTCCGATGGCGCAAATATCGTCATTTTGCGTCATTGGAGGATTTTTGGCATATCGAACAGACACGTTCAGATTTTAATTGTAGTGTCTCAAACTCAACTGATTTTATGAAAATGAACGGTGGGCAAGTGATCCAGTAAACCAGTAACCGTGCCTAGAGTGGCCTCGTAGGGCAGCGAAACAAGTGCATTCTGGGAGTTGTTGTCTTTCATCCCCATGAGACAAAAATACATTTTCTGTATTTTCTCAGTCTAGAAGGCACCAAATTCAAAAATAATTTCACATTTCTACTACATAAATGACCGAGTTTAAATACAGATTCATCTTACCAGCGCTGAAGTACCCCTTTAAAATAAATTTATTTTTATTAGCATTACTCTTGTCGGTACTTAAGAAACATTTCTTATTATATTAAAGCTGAATAGTTGTTTTTTTAGGATGAAAAGTAAAAAGTTCAAAATAACTTAATTAGTTAAATTTTTCTTTTAATTTGTAGTGTACCAAAACTCACCTTCCTTACAGAAACATGTTCCATCAATGGGAGAGCAGGCTATAGAGTTTACACAGGTACAAGGAGACAAACAGCCCTTCCCATAGAAACCATCCTCACAGAGCTTCTCGCAGTGCAATCCCTACACACACACACACACACACATACACATAGGAATATTAAACATCTGAGGTGGCATTAGTCACCTGAAGTATGAGTTACTGTATTGCAGAAGTTATTTTGTTTGTGACCATGTCTGTCTCACTCACCGTATATCCAGGAGCACAGTGGCACTGGCCGGTCACCGTGTCACACACCCCTCCGTTCACACAGAGGCAGGGCTCAAGGCAACCGTTACCATAGTAACCATGAGCACAGGTTTCATTACAGTACAGCCCCGCCCACCCAGGCTGACAGGTACACTCCCCCTTCAGAGGGTGACAGCTGTAACATCCACCACACAATCAAAACATATGATGACATATGGGAACATTTCTGAACAGCATTTGGTTAATAGAATGATCAGTTGATTGATTGGTCAACCCAAATAGTGCGTCTTTGTTCTCAGCAGTTTTGTTTTCATTAACTAAAACTTTTAAATATCAACTAAAACTAAAATTATTTAATTTGTTAACTGAAATAAAATATAAATATTAGTGAAGGCCTTGGTAGCCAGCTGAAATAAGTTGAAGTACTAAAATTACTAAATGAAATAAAAATAAAACTTTAGAAATATTTTCAAAAACAAACATAAAATAATATCACAACACAAATGCTAAAAATAAACAAAGTAAAATGAAAATAAAAGCTCATTCAAAACATTCATTAAAATATCTAATAATACTAAAATAAAATTGGCTCTAAGAACAAAGATGAAAATCATTCAATCATGAAAGTCATTCATTTTCTAGTAGTAGTTGTGTTCACACTGGCAAATCAAAGCTAGTGCTCATCAGTAAGAGACATCGAAGCACACCTGAGAGTGTTTTGTGAGTTGCAGAGGCAGCGGTGTTCGCAGTGCATGCCGTAGGCCCCATCAGGACACATCCTGTGATCACAGCGCGGACCCTTAAACCCCGGCTCACACAGACAGCCACCGTGGATGTTATAGCAGCGGGCTCCATTAGCACAGTCACACACGCCCTTACAGTCCTCGCCGTATGAACCCACTGGACACTCCTCGTTACACCTTCACAGGAGACACTCAAAGTGAGCAAATCATAGAACCGCACTGCTCAAATTACTATCAGAGGATTTACTGTGGATTTCAGACTTTGTCCAGCTTTTCTAGAGTTACATCACTAAATACTTTGGCTAAATACAATCAATAAGTTTATACATTGTTAAATGTAGTTTTATATTATTTATTTGATAATACACATTTTCCACCATTGGCCGAACAGTTCTAAGAATGGTAAGGATCGGTTCCGGTTATTTTTCCACTTGAGCTTGGTTCTGCGCGGCACGATTACAAACTGTTCTTGGTCCGGAATACTCTACACATGGTTAGATAAATAATCCATGTGGTAAAATGTGTGTAGTGATGTTGCCACTCAGGATTGGTCGCTTGTCTGTTGCCTGGCTGGCAGTTTCTCTGTAGCTGGCCAAGCGTGCTATTCGAGTGAAGTTACCGGAAGTTAATAATAAAATTAAAATAAATATCTGATCATCCTCTATTAACATCTCATCTCATCTGTAAATTGTTGCCTTACCAAAGCAATGACTGACGCATTTGTATAACATTCCAAAGAGCGGCCGTTATCAGCCCCACAGTGCAAATGAAACCATATACGTACTGTGATGGAATTTTTTAATGAATCATAACTGACATTTCTTTTTCTTGCAGGATTAACATTTACAGTATATGCTTTTGAAAACGAAAATGTCCCCAACACTTGGGCCAAAGTGTGTCTGAATCATGTCCGAATATAACATGACTTTGAATATCAAGATGAAGTAATCAAGAAATCCAGATTTGTTGGATATGAAGAACCAATCATATTGGAGAAAACATATACGTAATGAATCATGTCACCTTTGGCATTCTATAAAAAACTGTTGTATTCTTTTTACTGGTGGGACTCTCTCTCTCGTTTTGAGGTCCTCTGGTCGTAATTAAAGCGCATTTGAAGGCTTTGTCTGGCGTCTGCCTGGTTAGTGGAACACTAGAGATTTTATTCCCAAGTGATAGTTTTTATAGTGGATGAGACGGCGTCTGACTCAGCCGACCTCGATTAGGAGACACACTAGAAGATACATTTGTAAGTGTCGACTGTAGATGCTTGGGTGTCGACTGGACTGTAGGGTAATTTCTACCACAGTACTGCCTGGGCTGTATTGGCACGGAATGGAACAGTTAAGCAATGAGAACGGTTTGGCTCGATGGTGGAAAAGTGGCTTTACAGTATGGCTTGATACTTAAGGGCCTCAAGCATCCTTTCAGGTCTAATCTTTAAATATTTTTTATTTTATATAGGCTAAATATGCTTTATCTTTAGCCATAATTCGAAGTAAAACTGTCTATCACCTGTGCTGGAATAATACATTCTAGTATAATCTGAGAATATATTACACAAACCTTTCTCCAGTATAGCCTGCATCACACTGACATTGGCCTTTTTCTGGATCACAGTGACCTCCATTATGGCACAAACATTCTTTAGCACAGTTTGAACCAAAACGGCCTGGTGGACACTGCTCAGTACACACTGCACCCTGAAACAGAGAGAAAGAGGCTGAAAATGGGTGACCAACAAATAGTAAAAGAAAAGAAAACCAAGAAAACCATTTCTCACCATCCAGCCGGGTGGACACAAACACACCCCTCTTCCCTGGCAGATGCCTCCATTCTGACACGGGCAGCGTGCAGGACAGCGTTTCGTCCCCAAACATGGCTCTTCGCACCTGAGCGGCAGGACATCATTCAAAAATGTAAAACAAGGAAACATTCTGTAACAATTTTTAAGAAAGAATTCAGTTGCAGAATTCACTTTCTTGACCACTAACCAGATAAGTACATTTGTGACAAAAGGTCAGATTTCCATTCAAGCAAATACTAAGAAATTCTAAATTTCATGTTAGTTTTTCAATTCAACTTTTCATTCAAATTGTTATGCTGATCAACAAGTAAAATGAATACATAAAATAGCACAGGTATGGAATTATTTTTTCCACTCAACTGAAATTGCACAAAAAAAAACAAGGGACAGATTTACTAAACAAGGCAAATTAGCGTGAGAGCGCAAATCCCAAAAAGCACAGATAGGGATTTTAAATAAATAAATAAATAATGAAAATTTGTATTGCTATTGTTATAGTGTCCTATTTTAAGCAGGAAAAACACCACAAATATTTTTTTTCTCATTGAATTCATATTGCGTACCATAGAGGGATTTATTATGAGAATAATGTGAATAGAAAAATGCAAAGGCTTATGTGACTAAATTTAGCATTTGAAATCCCTCCATAACATACAGAGAGCAGTAAGAAAGTACACTATTATTTTAAAGTACTTCCTGTACTTACAGAGTTCCCGTAAATCCATCTCTGCACAGACACTCTCCAGTGGTTTTATTGCAGTATCCTCCTGTTCCACACTGGCACTGCTGCAGACAGCCCTGACCGAAAGACTTTGCGGAACAGGGGTCCTGACAGGAAGAAAATGTATTTAATTAAAACGATTCGACTTTCAATATAATTTATGTTGTAACTTTAGCTTTTTGTATCTCATATACACCGCCTGGCCAAAAACGAAGGTAGCCGTTTGGATTTAAACAGACAACTGCTTAAGAGTCTATGATTGGATCATTAAGGGGGATGTGCTGGAGTAGACTGTGCTCGACAGTGTGCTTGACTCTTGCATTGACAATACAAGATCTTGCACAAAAATTGATGCACCTGTTGATGGAAATTTGCAACAGTCAAGCATTTTGTCAATCACAATTGACATCACAAAGACTTTCAATGAATTTAAGGTCTGGAATCGGAGGTGCCAATTCATGTGGGAAAATGATTCTTCGTGCTCCCTTCCAAACGTTCTTTTACAATTTAAGCCAGATGAATCTTGACATTGTCATCCTGGAATATCGCCATGATGTGTCTTCCTACATGGTCGTTTAAGAAATTAAAAGCTACACACTCCATCAGTTAGGGTTAGAAGAACTGTTGCCAAATATATAACATGCTAGAAACATAATAATGATAGCAATAATGATCAAATCATAGACTCTTAAGCATTTTGCCTATTTAAATCCAAACAGCAACTTTGTTTTGGTCGGGCAGTGCATCTTCTCCCAAATCACACAGTAAAAAATGGAAAATGACCAGTTGTTACCATTTTCATATTAATATTGTATTATTTGACTTGAATAAAACCAGTTAATTTTTTACATGTTACCATATCAAGATCAATAAAGAGTTGTTTGTGCGGCCATACCTGGCAGTGTTCACCAGTGTATCCGGCTGGGCACTGACAGGTTCCTGTAAGAACGTCACACTCTCCCCCGTTCTGGCACTCACAGAGACGCCTGCAGCCTGTACTCCAGTGCTGGGCATCACATGCTGAACAAAAAAATCAGCTAAATCTGAGATATCAGCAAACACATATTAAAAAGTCTGTTAAAATTATTTTCTTGGATTAGGGTAGTCTGACTGTGTTTGGTCATCTGAGGAAATCAGGTGTCCTAAATACTTTAGAGATTCTCTTGAGTATCCCTGGCATTTAGAGCAAAAGATATTGATAGTGTGATTGGCCGGAGAATTTGTACGGAGCTCAACAAAAGGAATGAGTTTCAAATGGGAAATTTAACAGATGGAGTTTGGCCGGACCTCAGAGAGAGCTCAGGCCAGCACTCACACAGGGATTGGATTTCGGTCATGACACAACCTTAACTGATGACACGTACCCTTTACGGGTTAAGAAGAGGAATCCATCACAGACAGACAGACACACACACACACAGACACACACAGACACACACACACACTCACACTCACACTCACACTCACACTCACACTCACACTCACACTCACACTCACACTCACACTCACACTCACACTCACACACACACAGACACACACACTCAAAGAGGACGAAGAGCTCAGTACCAAGAAAGCTTCTCTGGAATTAAAGAGATCTGGAATTAATTTGTCTTCAACAATACTTCTTAACTTCTGTATTTCAATGTATTGAAGGGTTTCTCTCCATTTTGATTTAAATATATACTTTTTTAATAGAAATTTTATATATATACTACCATTGAAAAGTTGGGGATGGTAAGATTTTTAAATGTTTTGAAAGAAATTTCAAAAGTCTGCATTTATTTAATAAAAAAAACAGTAAAAACAATAATACTGCAAAATATTATTACAATCTAAAATAATGGTTTTCTATTTTTTTATGTTTTAAAATGTAATTTATTAATGTAATGGCAAAGCTGAATTTTCAGCAGCCAATACTTCAGTTTTCAGAGTCACGTGATCCTTCAGAAATCATTCTAATATCAAAAAATATTTATTATCACATTTATTATCATGGTCAAGAAACATTTATCATTACAGTTGATGAATAGAAAGTTCAAGAACATTCAATTGAAATTGAAATCTTCAACTTAATTTAATGCGTCCTTGCTGAATATACTATAAATAATCTTACTGACATCAAACTGTTTTCTTTTTCATATATTCTGCAGACTGTTTGAGAAAGGTTTATTCTGTCTTTCCACTTCAGGGCAGAGATTTACAGTCCT